>JARBWK010000004.1:1525810-1924399 GCA_030556195.1 Anolis apletophallus | reverse complement strand
TCACAAGGATGGTAAAACATCAAAAACATCCGGGCATCCCCTGGGCAACGTCCTTGCAGACAGCCAGTTCTCTCACACCAGAAGTGACTTGCAGTTTCTCAAGTTGCTCCTCACACACACACACACACACACACACACAGTGAGAGTACCACTGAGAACATTGGCCCTAGCCAGTGGCTGGATAAGTTCATTATATGTTCACACATAAACACCTTGCATGAATTGATTATACAACCCATAGCTCTGGATAGCACAATCCCTTTCTGCCCTGCATACATTCAACCTGTACCCCTGTCCTATTCATGCATTACTAAATATGGGAAACCTAGCACACATGTACTACCAACAAGTAAGGAAAGAGAACTTCTCTTTCCCTACTTGTTGGTAGTACATACGGAGCACAGTTCAGCGTAAGTTATTCAGTGTTGATTTAGTAAACCTAGCACAAAACATTAGGCAGAGAGTTGTGATGAAAAGCATTATTCCTCCACCATTGTGATGTATATCCCTATATACTGTTCCAACACCAGTGCATAGCATGCAAATAATTTAGGATTTTGTATCAAGATGTTCATAACTCCCAAGTTACAACAGCTCTCCTGACCACGTGATCATTTCCACACATAATTCAAAGTGACCTTTAAAGACTGGCATAGCTTGGGTCCGAGCTATCTGAACGACATTTGTATCATTCACATTTCAATCTGCTTTATCATACACGGTCTACAAAATCTTAGGGTACTCACTTCTTTCTGTCAGTCCCAAAGGTGCTACAAGATTATTCTGCACACTGATATTTCAGAGTTAGGGCCCTTTCTGCACTGCCATATAATCCAGATTATCAAAGCAGATAATCCACATTATCTGATTTGAACTGGGTTATATGAGTCTACACTGCCATATAATCCTGTTCAAATTAGATAATCTGGAGTTTACATGGCAGTGTAGAAGGAGCCAAACATGCCTATATCTTTGAATGCTTTTTTATTTAGGCAGGTCTGTGGCAGAAGTGTCTTTTAATGGAACATAAGAACATAAGAAGAGCCATGCTGAATCGGGCCTCAGAACATCTAGTCCAGCATTCTGTGTCACACAGTGGCCCACTAGTTGTACACGGGGATCTCTAGCAGAAAGGAGGGCAAAACCCTCACCTGCTCCCGACCCCCCACAACCAGTACCCGACCCCCCACAACCAGGATCCTGCCTGCCTCCATCAACACAGAGGTGGCACTTGGATGTCCATTTCAGTAGCTACTGATTCCCTTGGTATCCATGAATCTGTCTAATCCTGCCTTGAAGCTGTCCAGGCTGACCGCTGTCACAACCTCCTCTGGAAGTGAGTTCCATGGAAAGTGTTGTGCTTTATCTTGTTATTATGTGTTAAGTGTATTTTAAATGGTTTTACATTTAGTGTTTTTTTTTAACCAGGACTTCTTATTTAGTGATTTTTGAAAGTGTTTGTATTAATTGGTTCTAGTTGTTCTTTGTTTATACTGAGTGGCAAGCTGCCATGTCGAAGGCTCAGATATAAATAAATAGCGGTAACCCTGTGGAGACACCTTCACTGCAGTCATTCCTGCCCCAGTCACGGCTATTAAGGGCAGTATTATGTGATAATTGTCACATTAGTGTCATGCTACTTGGCACAGCCACAATCCCTGCTTGGAAAAGGTGCCCTTTTGAATAAAAAATATGTACCATAGGCAAGTTGACTAAGAGTAAATTCTCCAAACTATTCTATTGCTCACCGTGCTTTCAGTAATACCTGGATAGGGCTACACATGGTGTGGGACCAAGAATTACTTGTTCCTCAAACTGACTTATGTGCCAACAGGCCAACATAGCAAACTTCTAACCCTGGAAATCAGTCACTGTAATGGTGCTTTTACGGAGCACGGGAAATTACTTTTTTGGCTAACATCTCCCAATAGTGAAGGCTAATCCAGAAAACTGACTTTTCCAGGTATCAAATCTTAGAAATAGGTTTTGGGATAGAGAGAAATATTAACTTAATAACAATCAAAACATTGCTGTTGTGTGCCTCCATTTCCTACGTCTGGCGACACTAAGGCAAGCTTACCTGTCCGAACATATTTTCCTTTATGAACCATCAAGGAGGTTAAGATCTTCTGGGGAGGCCCTGCTCCCAATCCCGCCTGCTTTGCAAGTGCGGTTGGCGGGGACAAGAGATGGGGTCTTCTCAGTGGTGGCTCCTCAGCTCTGGAACTCTCTCCCCATTGAGATTAGATCAGCCCCCTCCCTCCTGGCCTTTAGAAAGAGAACAAAGACATTGTTATGGAACCAAGCTTTTGATTAGTAAACTCTCTGGCATTGCTTTGCGAAGGACTCATCCCATGCTTTCTACAAGCGCGTTGATGACTAAAAAGGCCAATCTGAGATAGGCAAGTCTGGTTGCAAAAAGCACAGCAGAAAGTCTCCTTGGGTAATGTTGTTTCCAGGTTGCGGTTCTTTCTGCATTGTCATTTCTCTTCGAGACTCGTTCGGCGTGTCTTCTCGAAAGAGGCCGCAGCATTGTGGATAGTGCGTCTCCATGCCTCCCGATGTGCGGCCAGGGTGGACCATTGTTGGTGATCAATCTGGCCAAGCCTGAGATGTTGTTTCAGGGAGTCCTTATATCACTTTTTGGGGGCGCCTCTCTTGCGCTGACCTGTAGCGAGTTCACCATAGAGTAGTATCTTTGGGAGGAGGTGGTCCTCCATCCTAGAGACGTGCCCTGCCCAGCGCAGCTGTGTTCTCAATAGCATGGCCTCAATGCTGGTGATCCCTGCTTGCTCAAGGACAGCAACATTGTCACATAGTCAGTCCAGTGTACATTTAGGATTGTGCAAAGATAGCGCTGATGAAATTGTTCGAGGAGTCATAGGTGTTGGCGATAGGTGACCCATGTTTCAGACCCATAGACAGTACGATAGCTCTGTACACACTGTTTTTTGTGCTTTGCCTCAGGTGCTTGTTGCTCCCGACTCTTTTGTGAAACCTTCCAAATGCACTCTATGCCTTTGCTAATCTGTGAACTATCTCTTTATCAATCTTGGCATCTGAAGAGATGATACTTCTCAGGTAAGTGAACTGCTGAACGGACTTAAGCACAGATGTGCCTATGCTGACGTGGGGATGATGGTGTTCTTCCTGTGGTGCAGGCTGGTAGAGAACTTCTGTTTTCTTCAGGCTGATGTCCAGCCCAAACAGCTCTGCAGCTGTTGCAAAGCAGGATGTGAGGCGCTGCAGGCTGCTTCTGAATGGGCGACAAGGGCAGCATTGTCAGCAAAAAGCAGCTCACGGACCAGATAACTTAGAGTCTTAGTGCGAGCCCTCAGACGGCTTAAGTTGAACAAGCTGCCATCAGTACGATAGCGTATATATATGCCGTCATCTTCTTCGAGGTCTGCCGTAGCCCTTTGGAGCATCATGCTGAAGAAGATTGTAAATAGGGTTGGCGCAAGAACACAACATTGCTTCACTCCATTAGTTATTAGAAAGGGTTCTGAGAGAGCTTTTGATTGGTAAAGTAATGCAGTACAAAAAGCAACTACAGAATATGTGAAATCAACATTGGAGTGGCCTGGTCTACGCACTTGGATCATGTGATTTTAATGTTTTTATTATGTGTTTTTAATTATTATATTTCATGTTTAAATGTCCCTTTTTTCTTATTTTATAGTGAATTGTCCTCTTGTTTTTTAAGCTACGTTACATGGTGTTAACTAGTGATTTGGTTTAGGTTTGTAAGACAGTGAATTTTGCCATTATTTCTGTGTAAACTGCTTTGAATCCCCAAGGGGTGAGAAAAGCGGTATATAAATACTGTAAATAAATAAATACATAAACTTATGATGGTTTTTTTTTGCAAGATTTGTTCAGATGGTGATTGTTTTTGCTTTTCTTCTGGCACTGAGAGAATGTGACCTGTCAATGGTAACTCTAGATTTCCATGGCTAAGCAGGGATTTGAAACCTGGTCTCCACAATCGTAGCCCAACACTGGCCCCAAGCGAAATGACCTTCTCTGTTTTACCTGCCTTCCCTCTTTCTCATCACCTTTCAAATTTTCCATAGAGTATTTCCCTTATATCTTTGCCTATAAAGACATGAACTACTGTCCTCATGGAATTCACAGAGCAGGGAATATTGCAATGCAGTAAAGGTCACGAACATCTTCCTAGCTTTGTTTACATGGCAGTTTGCTTATTCTCTGTCTCTGAATGACTGCCTTGAGTAGTTCAGGACTAGGTATGAGATGATGGATCTATGATGTTGCCAACCTCTAATAGATCAAAGACTTCCTATGTTATGCAACCAGATATGGAAGTGGTTAGTCCTTCATGCTGTTAACATAAAATGAATCTGTCTGGTGTTGTTTTCCTCCTATGCAATGCCTTGTGGCAATATTTTCCATTTCTAAAATGCCCTGGAGCCAGAAAGGCTTAAAATGTAACATCCCAATCTAAATACATTTAAGTGTCTATCATCACAGAGAAAGCAAGATAAGCACTGAAAGCATTACGTTTGATTTTTATCATTAATCTCATGGTTTCAGAACTCCAGAGCATCCTAAAACTCACAAGTACCAACTTTGAGAAGGAATCTATTACAATTGATGCAACACATTTTCCTGCCTAAAACAAAAGGTAAAGTTGTGTCCCTCTCTTGCATTTTATTGGCAGCAAATTCTATATCAACACAGCTTAAGTCTACATCAGTGATTCCCAAAATGGGCAGTACTGCCCCCTGGTGTGCGGTGGGGTCATTCAAGGAGGCACTGCGAGGCTCAGGAGAAGTTGGGGGGTGCTGAACCCCTGTAAGGGGGTGGTGGCATGAGCCAGGCTTGCTTGCCACTTGCAGGGTCACGCGCTTGCAAGGACGTCCCCGTTGGAAGAAAGAGGCAATACACAGGACTGCGCTGTGGACGGGGTTGACGAGAGGAAGGAGGCGCGTGCTTCGGTTTTCACGGCAATGCCTGCCCGGGGATTCCAACTCGCAGGGACACAGTTGTAAGCGCACGATCCCTAGGCAGGCGTTGCCATGGAAACCGCAGCACACGCCTCCTTCCTCTCGTCAACCCCGTCCACAGCGCAGTCCTGCGTATTGCCTCTTTCTTCCAATGGGGACGTCCTCGCAAGCGCACCTTGCTGGGCCCGGCGCGGGGCGGGGTGAGCGGGAGGCGCTTTTCAAGGTGGGCCTCGCTTGTCCAGTGCCGGCCCCTTCTTTTTTCAATGCCATAAAAACAACATGCAATTAAAATAACATTTAAATTAAAATTAAAACACATTAAAACATTTAATTTTACGAAAAAGGTAGAAACATTAATACATATATCTTTCTGTTTAATTGCTATTAAAAATTTAAAAAATAATTTCTTGGGGGGCGGTGAGTAAAAAAATTTCTGGAAAGGGGGCGGTAGGCCAAAAAAACTTTGGGAACCACTGGTCTACATCAATATAGGCAAAAATGCATAATATTGCAGGGGAATATAATCATTTTAGAAGCCTGGTTCATGGGGCTGTTCTCACCCTCTTTCTACCACCAATCATCAGCACTGGTAGCTATGTAGAGTTGTCTGTTTCACTCTGCCTAACATGCTGTTAGTTCTTAAGGTGTAGATGTTAGCACAAAATTAACGTGTCCATCTTTAATTACTTTAATTACTGAGGTGAGAAACTGATATTTGGCTTCTGACATGCAAGTTCCAATAAATTATTTACCAGTATATCTGCAAATTTCATGGGGCTGCCATGAGTCAACAGGCAGCTTGAAAGCACATACACACATGCATATAGAAGCTGAAGTGGTGAACTACCGTATTTGGATACAGAATAAATCATACGCATAATTTTCATTAGTCAATAATGGGGTGTTTCTGTATGTGTTTGCTCCTATATTCCAGTATTCTTAGCTGTGAGGAAATATAGGAACTCCTTACAGCTATCAAAATAGGTACACACACGTAATAATAATACTTTAATATTTGTGAGTCGCCCTCCACCGGCGGTGCTCCGGGCGACTTACAACAGTTAAAACCCTAGGGTGAACAATGTACAACAGTTTAAAAACATGGAATATGAACAGGAGGGGTGGCTCAGGTAGTCCAGGGTACCGAGCCAGTCCCGAACGCTAGGCGGAAGAGCCAGGTCTTCAAGGCTGGCCGGAATCCAGATAGAGTCGGAGAGGCTCTGAGGGTGGGCGGCAGTGAGTTCCAAGTCGAAGGGGCCGCGACGGAGAAGGCTCTCCGCCGAGTTTCCGCCAGTCTAGCCTCCCGCACTCCAGGGGTAGTCAGGCGGTCACCGTTGATGGAGCGTGCTGGCCTCTCGCTGCTATATTAAGGACTTCATTTCCTCAACATGTCAGAGATGAAGTGCCATGGAGATTGTGGCGTCCCACCAGGGCCAAAAAAGGGACTTTAAAAGGATGGACGAGCTCTATGGGCCCTGGGGGTTCGCTTTCTAGCCCTCCCATGTACAGGAGACCTGGAGTAGCTTTAGGAATGAGTGCTAGACTCAAAATAGTGAACCAAAACCAAGATTTATTGAATAACAACCAGTAAAAGTGCTGGTCGCCCAAAAGCTTGCTGTTGGTTGCTAGCAAAGGTCCTTTGAGATGTCACGATGCAAGGACTTGGCCGGCCCCTTAATCACACACACAGCGACGGTAATCAGCCAACTATTTATTGAGTAATAAAGAACAGATCAAAAGGTAATTGTCCATCAAAATATAGAAAAGTCAATTCAAAAATAGGGTATGCGTAGTATAGTCCAAAAGCAGGGTCTTAGCAATAGTAAAGTCCAAAGGCAAAGGTCTTGGCAAAGGCTTGGCAAAGGCTCCGCAAAAACAAAGCGGATCAAGGAACAAAGCAAGATTCAAACAGGGCCCAAGAAAACTTCTTGGCAAGGCAGGAGCCAGCAACTTGGCTCCGTGATCCTTCGCTCGCTTCACTTCGCTTAGATTAGAAGTGGCCAAGGTACTGAGGATCTGTTCCCACGGATCCTATACTTAAACCCTGGGGCGAGGCCCCCGACGCTCTAGGCTTCGGCGGTAATCTGTGCTACGGGATCTAGCGCTTCTCTGATGCTCTAGACTGCGGTGCCATTCCCTCCTACTGGACTCGATGCTCCGTCTCCTATCAAAGCTTCGTCCTTGCCTCCCAGCACCTGGCTCACTATCTTCATGAGAGTCGAACTCCCTTTCAGTTTCCATGGCCTCATCGCCCATGTTTTCCCAAATTCGCTCCTGAGATCCGTACCCACCCGGTTTCTCATAACATTCATCGCTATCAGTACTTTCTGAATCAGCCTGACCTTCCCATTCTTCATAGGCATCCGGCCATCCCTCATCCCAAGCTAGACTCTCTGTGGGAGCGGAAGGCCCAGCTAACTCGTTAACCCCTTCCTCCATTTCCTCCTCAGCTGCGGCTGGCTCTAATGCAAGTGGGACCCCCAGTGCTGCCCCCTGCCCCCCAGGCATGAAAGAGAACTGGGTTGCTACATGAGAAAGGGGATTGCGTTCACTTGCCTCTGTTGCAGAGTGAAGGTACCTTTCTTCGGTTCCAGGTTTTCTTTGTTGCTCCAAATGGCCCTCCGACACACGAAGTTCTGAGGTCCCCAGAGATTACAGTCTTTGGGTGAAGGGCTGGCCTTCCTATCACTGCAATCCTGGCTTGAGAGCATTGGGAGAAAGTTATATGTGAACGAAGGTGCTTAGTACGAGCGATGGCTCCAGATTTTCGCCTGCTTCATCCATGTGCTCTTTGCTGGAATGGCCAAAGAGAGGAAGTCCTGCCCCTCAGATGACCTCAGAAAGGGGAGGAGTTAGGGTGGTGACATCACCTTGACACCAAGCACAGTCCCTCCCATCAAGTCCGCATGGGTTAAGAACAAAGGAATGCAAGTAAGATTAACCAAGTCCGTGGTGCAGTACCAAATAAGTCCCGTAGGGGCGTAATAGAGATCTTCATGTGTTGCAAACCTACTTCTGGTGGTCATCTGTGGTGTTTCGTCTACAAACTCTTAGAACTGTAGAGAAATGGGGATGGAGTGGGGAAAAATCATCTTCTGAGTTCCTGCTGCATGTGAAAACACGAGACAAATGCTTCAAAACGCATGGGATGTGATATGTTAGATTCGCCCAGGCAGTCTCTTCTCGAGCACTAATGCTCCAGTTCTTTTCCCGGATCCTTTTTAATGTATTTATATATTTATTTAATGTGATAAAAATACAGAAACGAAAGGTATCACTACTTGGATGTTTCTGACTTCCACAAATTCGAGTTTCTCTCAAGTAAAACAATAAAAAAAAAACACAGAGTGGGTAAGGACTGCACTTGCTCATGTGATGGTCCAAAACATGGGACAGAGCAGGAGATAAGTTCCAAAAAATACAGTGTCTGATGGTATGGGGTCATTTAGACTTATCCAAAAAGGGGGGGGGGGAGCTTACTGTACAAACAAAGCTAAACAACACGGATATGTATGAAACATAGGAAATCCCAGAAATATCACTTCTAATCTCTAGTATAAATAAAGCACATACAGTATTATCTTAAACAAAATATGTTTCTATATTCATTGAGTGATACATATCAAAATACAACAGACAATAATATGGTTGGCTCTCAGGTCTAATCACATTAGTACTTGCTGTGACCAAATAGTCTGATATAAGGGGATTTATATAAATCCTACAGGGTCCAGAGCACCTCAAAATGGAGTGTATAGATGCTCCCTCAGGGCGTTCCAGATCCTCGGGACACTCCTCCTTGGGATTATACTGCCGTCAATAACATCGCATGGGAAATGGCCATTTTGTGGCATCCTCGTACTTCGAGCCATTGGCGTATGTCCAGCTCAACCCACACAGTTTTGGTGGATGTTTTTGCTCCCCACCCGCTTATTATTGCAATACAGTGACTGTGAGTCAACCGGGCGCGATCTGTGAACTGTCTTACTGCCTGCATCTATCGAAGCATTTATTGTGCTTGCTCCTTTGGACTATTTTACTTGTGTTGAAATATGGAATGTGTAGAACATGATATCGCTTGCTTAAACTAACCTAATTGTGTAGAACTCTCTATTGTGTAGAACGCTGTATTGCATATAACTTGTGCAGAACTCCATTTTGAGGTGCTCTGGACCCTGTAGGACAGGGAGGCTCATTACGGTGATCGGGAGCACCTAGGTGATCTTCGGCCCTCTTCCAAGTGATCTTTGGGCCTCACCAGCCAGATGGCGCGCTCCTGCCATGCGCGCACATGTGCGCTCCCACTTCTGCCTTTGCGGGGCTTCTTTTGCCAAAATGAGACTTTAGTGGGCGGGCCCTGGCGCTCGTCTTGCCATGCACGGTGTGGTGACATGACCGCCCATTGGTTGCTGATGGGGGGGGGTGGAGCAAGGTGAAGGCACGCACATGGATAGGATGCGAGGCTGTGGGAGGGATGGAGGGAATGTGTGTGTATGTGTGTGAGAGAGAGCCAAGGAGAAAAGAAAGAAATCCAAAGAACTTTTTCGGATACTTTTGGCAGGCAGGCGGGCGGACGGGTGCTGGAAGGAGAGAGGGAGCGAGAAAGAGGTGAAGGAGGCCGGGAAAAGTGGGGCAAAGCCAAGCAAGCCCCGCCGCAAACCCTGCTGCTGCCCTCGGGACTCCCATTCCAAGCCGAGACCTGGGCGAGTGAGCTGTGTAGGGCTTCTTTCTTTTCTTGGTTGGGGGCGAGAAGGGAGGGCTCCGCCGTGTTCCTGGGGCTGAACCCGAGGAGGAGGGGGCTGCGGGGATGGAGACTCCACTTGCTGCTGCTGCTTGTGCCCTCGCTGCCTTTCTCCGCCCTCCCTCGCCCTCGAAGGAGAAAGGCGGTGAGGGCCCAGGGGAGAGAGAGGGTAGCTCTTCAGAGCCGGCTAGGAAGAGCCACCCCCCTCTCTCTCCCGTGGGCATGGACTGCCACCAGTGGGAGGGGTCCTCCTTCCTGCCAGCCGTCCACTTGGGCGTCCTTTCTGAGTGACACCCTCGAAAGGAAGGAAGGAAGCCCCCGCTGCATCTGTCACTTTGGGAAGCACCTCTTCCACTCTTCCTTCTCCTGCCCAGGTAAGGAAGCCTCGAGGGAGGAGGGGGGGGGAGGCTGCCGTGGGAAGGATCCAGCCTCACGTGGGTCCCTCTCTCGGTTGAGTTTCCCGGCCCAGGCAGCAGCCAGGCGGCCCCTCTTCCCAGCCCTGCGCCTTCCGAGCCGCCGCCGCAGCCATATCTGGCCGGAGCACTGGCAGGTGTGCCTATAAATACCCTCCTGCTGCGTGCGTCGGCGGCGAGCTCGTGGGCAGACAAGAAAGAAGCCCCGCGCGGATGGAAGGCTGCAGTAGGAGTGTGCGCGCGCACATGTGCGCACATGCTCACATGTGTGCGCACGCTCACATGCACAACAGGTGATCTTTTCAACTTGATTGTTCATATAGTAGCTCACATGATGAAAAAGTGTGGGCACCCCTGCTGTAGGATTTATATAAATCCCCTTATATCGGACTATTTGGTCACAGCAACTACTAATGTGATTAGACCTGAGTGCCAACCATATTATTGTCAGTTGTATTTTGATATGTATCACTCAATGAATATAGAAACATATTTTGTTTAATATAATACTGTATGTGCTTTATTTATACTAGAGATTAGAAGTGATATTTCTGGGATTTCTTACGTTTGATACATATTCGTGTTGTTTAGTCTATTAGAACTAAACCGGTCAATTTGCTGTGCGTGCTTTCTGCAACTCATATGATGAGGTCCAAAGTGTAGGCATGTAAATTCAGCTAAAGCCCTTGAAGTCATCCAATTCCTCCATGAATAAACCACATTCTTAGAATTCCTTCTTCCAGGATCAAGAATATTTATACCTGGAAGGGCTCTCATTTTTTGTAACCCATCACTGCTGCTTTGGTACAAATACATTGGTTGGGAAAGAAGCTCCGAGGCAGCCACTAATTATAATAAGTGAGTGTTTTCGGGGAAATAAATAAATACAGCATTCTGAAGTGAAGTTTGTTTCATCAATTATCCCTTAATTCTCAAGCATCTCATTGGCTTGAACACGGAATAATTATGCGTAAACTCAGCCAACCATTATGTTTCATCAGTAAGATTTTCACTGCTTGACTGCCAGTTGCCCCGCTTTTGGCGGAACCCTTTCGTCTTCTCCATAACAAACCAGCACGCACAATAAAAGGGTATTAATTCTTTCTATGCTAACGCAAGGTTGTTTCTTCCAGAAGGAATGCAAAACTTTAATCAAGGCTTAAAGGAGCAGTGGATACAAGAGCGTACCATGGGATCACATCTGTTAATCCAAATCCTGGCTGCCAAAGTGGACCAAACTAACATACTAATTTGCAACAGTCAAATAGACATGTTCAACTTGGATTAATTTCAGTTAGAAACAAATAGTGCTTTCAAGCCGCAGTTGGCCGCATTTGAGATATCTTTTAATACTGGTGTGTTACATTATGGCCATCCCAGGGAAATCTGTCTTTAGTGTTTGCTGGCTGTTACCATATTGAGAATAATTCATATGAAGGCAAGTTGCCACACATAAATTTCTCCATGTCAGTGGCAATGGGAGGAATTCCTTTATGAGAACTGAGATAGAAGTAAAGACTGTTTTAACCTGGTCAACTGGGGAAAGGTGTGGTCCCTTCGAGGAAATAAGACATCTCTATGGGATTGGGGAAAGGTATCCTGCTCTATACCTTTACATGCCTACAACAGACAATATTAATCAAGCAGCAGTTTGAAGTCTTTCCCGAATCAGAGTCAGACTAGGCACGGCACCTGAGAATTCACAAGAACACTGACATCTGGAAGTTCAAATCAACAGAGAAACATCCCAATGGGCCCCATCAATGACCTCATCACATTGAGATGGGAAGGTGAAGGTGCGCATAGAGAATTGCCTGTCTAGATTGTCAGCCATCAGGTTTCGAGTGCTGCCTCCCCATCACACTCACACATGGAAACCTAAGAGCTAGAAATACTTTCATCTTACCAGGGCCGGATCTTACATTCTCAGACTCCGGCCCCATGGAAGGTGGTCTGCCCGCACCGCACCAAATGCACATGTGCGGAACCAGCCGGTGTGGCGTAAGCAGGCCAGAGCCACCCGCAGCAGCTCCACGAGGCCAGAGACTGAGGAGGAGCGCCTGGCAGCCGGAGGCGGAGCCTCTGCTCCCAGCCGCCAAACCTTCCTCCTCAGTTTCCAACCCCGTGGAAGGCGGCTCGCCTGCGCCGCACTTGGCGCGCATGCACGGAACCAGCTGGCTCCGTGCATGCACACCCGGCGCACATGCGCACCCTCCACGAGGCTGAAGACCGAGGAGGAGTGCCCGGCAGCCGGATGGGCCTCGAACATATGAATAATATTCTACCTTTTCTTTTTCAGTGAGGAGGGGGGGGGGCAAAATAATGTTCGCTTACCATTTAAAATTACCTTAGTCCGGCCCTGCATCTTACATTCATTGCATGGTCAGTATTACTTTTTTTAAAACCAAGGAAATAATAAAGCCTAGAGGTCCCTTGTCCTGCAAAAAGCCCTTTACATTAAAGGAGACTGACACCAGTTTAAAACCATTTCTTTCCATGGAATAAAACTGTTCTGCACCAAACCCCATATGATTCAAGTAAAGCATGACAGGAGGCAGAAGCTCTGAGCACAATTGCTGGCCCGTGTTCAGAGTTAAACACAAAATAAGGGGAGAATCGCTGCAAAGCATGCAATACACAGAGTGTGGTAAATAATCACATAAACTAGTTATAAAGCATTTTTCAAAGTGTTAATACACCAATTGACATCAATACAAAATACATATGAAATACAAACGAAATAATGTGCCCGCTCTGGGCTCCTACCCCACACGCTGGTAGCGTTATAAAGTGTTCAAGATTGTAGGGTTCGAGGAAAGAGTTCAAGGGTTCATAGTAAGATGGGTTTTCAGGTAGGTATATGAGGGGAGGAAGGACACCAAGCCCCTAGGGCCGTGTCGTAGCCAAAGAGCGGGTTGGCAAGCAAGCCGTGATGGAAGTCCAGGAAGCGATGGCAATACGGAGTTGTATGCTGACCGGAGCCCAGATAAAGTAAACATATGAGAGGCAGGAAATAGAGAGTAACAGCTGGGTCTCCGAGCCCGTTTCGACCCCCTGGAACGGGGTCTTTCTCAAGGCCAGAATAGGGCAACACAACTCGGTTCCATACCAAATAGGTAGGGTCTAATTCATAGAGGCAATTACACACATCTACGAATGACCAACGGCCGAAGCCAACGGCCGTTGGTCATTCGTAGATGTGTGTAATGCTAATCTCCAGTCCAGAAGTGAAATATGAATGATGGAAAGACAGTTAATCAAAATATATATGGACACAAGACTAATTGTAGTCGCTTTGTCTCTACTTTGTGGACAAAAAAGTGAGGTATAAACAAACATAATAATCACAATCATAATTATAGGGGCATAGAACTGGATGAGGCGACAACTGGCTGCCTGTCCAATTCCGAGCTCAATTCAAAGTGCTGGTTTTGACCTTTAAAGCTCTATATGGTTCTGGCCCAGCTTACTTGTCTGAACACATCAGCCACTACGTCCCACCTCGTAATTTAAGATCATCCGGGGAGGTCCTGGCCTTCCCAGTGGTGGTTCCCGTCTGTGGAACGCGCTTCCCAGCGACATACAATCAATTCCATCCCTCCTGGCATTCAGAAAAAAAGTGAAATCCTGGCTATGGGACCAGGCATTTGCACACTAGAACAAGGCAGCATTTTAAATTGATTTTAATGGAAAGTTGATGAATAGGGCTCAATGCTTTTTATGGACAGAACACTGTTTTAATTTAATTGAATGCGTATGATGTTTAGTGTAATTGTATTTTAATGTATTTTAATGTTGAATGTTTCTGGGGTTTTATATTGTGTTTTACTGTGTGGGCATCAAATTGTGCCTTTTTGTAAGCCGCTCTGAGTCCCCCCCTCGGGGGTTGAGAAGAGCGGGGTAAAATGCTGGAAATAAATAAATAAACGTCCATCCAGTCCAACCCTCTGCTATGCAGGAAACCACAATCAAAGTTCTCCTGACAGATGGCCACTCAATCTCTGCTTTAAAACCTCCAGAAGAGGAGACTCCACCACACTCCAATGAAGTATTCCACTGGTAAACAGCTCTTACCATCATGAAATATTTCCTAATGTTTAGGGGGAATCTCTTTTCCTGTAGTTTGGTTCCATTGATCTGTGTCCTTGGGTCCACCTAGACTGTAGAGTTAATGCAGTTTGATACCCCTTTGTTTTGGTTTAATACTGTGGAATCATGGGAGTCGTCATTTGCCTTCTCTGCCAACGATGCTAATGCCTCAATAAATTACAAAATCTAGGTTTCCATAGCATTGAGCCATGACAGTTAAAGTGATTTCACACTGTGTTAATTCTATAGATGTAATTCTATTCTCCAGAGCAGGAGAAACCATGTGGTTCCATGTTCAAAATGACATCTTTTCAAATACTTCAACATGGATATTATGTCATCTCATAAAATTATCTTCTCCAGCTAAACATACCAAGCTAAACCACTACTCATACAGTATGCTTTTCAGACCTTTCACTTTTTTGGTCTGGAACCATGCCCTATTGGAAAAAGTTTAGAGAGCTAGTTAAAAAGAGTTAAAAAGCAATTGCATATTCCATCTAGTTCTGGGCCTTTAGCCAACTAACTGTCACCAATAGCAGTATAATATAAACAAGAGATCAAAAAGAACCCTGTGAAACCAAAACAGGAGCGGGAAAAAATAGAAGCTGGCTAGGTGCAATTCAGTTTCGTTCTCAGCAAAGTCCTGTGTGTGATGACAAGTAGTCAGAAAAGCATATCTGATTGGCTGTAATGAAAGATCTCCACATAACATGGCAGGAAGCCAGACCTAAACTTGCATATCATGCTTAATCTTTGTTGTGTTTATTTTAATATGTATTTTGTAGAAATATGTTTTAATATGTATATTTTGTAGAATGTTTTTAGATGATTGTGTTTTTTTAGAAATGTTATAACCCGCCTCGAGCCATGGGGAGAGGTGGATAAGAAATAATAATAATAGTAGTAATAATTTCATAACTGTGCAGTTTTCTGGCCTTGTATATTTCTGCCACTTCTGTGATTGTTGATTTGTATTTTGATTCTGTAGCCCACTTGTTGATGGATCTCCAGAATCAGCAGCATCCACCTTGGTCCTTTTTATTCTGGGCGTCGACTGAGCCAGTATAGACTTCATTTTGGTTTGTTACTCCATAGTGCTAATGGGTTAGGTGCTCTTGGTTCCCCTCCTCAGATGAGACCTCTCTGGCTTGGTTGGGCCTGCTGGTAGTTACAGTACCACCAGCACAGCTCTCAGCATCCTTGGAGTAGTTAAGCCCCCTCCCCACCACCACCACCACCACTACCACCACGACAAGGTGGCACCCATCGGGGGTTATGGCTCACGAATGGAACCCTGAAGAAGGAGACAGAAGGCCTGATTCTTGCAGCCCAGGAGCAAGCCATCAGAACCAATGCCATTAAGACCAAGATTGAAAAATCAGTTGATGACCCAAAATGCAGACTTTGCAAGGAAATTGATGAAACCATTGATCTTATCCTCAGCTTTTACAAGAAAATCACACAGACTGACTACAAACAGAGGCACAACACTGTGGCCTAAATGATTCACTGGAACTTATATCACAAGTACCACCTGCCAGCAGTAAAGAATTGGTGGGGTCATAAACCTGCAAAGGTAGTGGAAAATGAACTTACAAAAATACTGTGGGACTTTTGAATCCAGACTGACAAAGTTTTGCAACACAATACACTAGACATCACAATTATGGAAAAGAACAAAGTTTAGATTATTGATGTTACCATACCGGGTGACAGTCGAATTGAGAAAAAACAACAGGAAAAACTCAGTCGTTATCAAGACCTCAAAATCGAACGGCATAGGCTCTGGCATAAACCAGTACAGGTTGTCCCAGTGGTCATTGGCACACTGGGTGCCATGCCAAAAGATCTCAGCCGGCATTTGGAAACTATAAACATAGACAAAATCACGATCTGACAACTGCAAAAAGCCACCTTACTTGGATCTGCACACATCATTCGAAAATACATCACACAGTCCTAGACACTTGGAAAGGGTAATTATTATATCTTGGATTCCATGTCAATACAATAGTGTCGCCATATTTTGGTCAGAAATTCTCTTTGATGCACTCAGTACCATACCTTATGATTACATGCTGTAGCAACGGATGCCTCATTGGAAGCCACAGATTTTTCTGCATTTATGTTTAGCCCTGAGGAAGCTCCTACCACTGGAAGCGAAATGGGATGGGCCCAGCCATGCATTCCCATAGGCTAAGTGGCTTTTCACCATCTAACTTAGTGACCTTTCACCATCTACACAGCCAAGTGGCTTTGCACCACCTACTCGGGCATGTTGGCTTACCATTGCCAACATGGACTGCTGTGTTGCCTATTGATTTGCCTCTCATCGACCTAAAGGACTCCCTTTTTACCTACTGAGGTTCTACTTACCTTGTTGACTTGGCATTCCCGTTTATGTAGTCTACATGTGGCTTTCGGATATTTCACCACTGTTGCTGTGCATGCTATAGACATCTTAATAATTGGCCTTACGGAAGAGGAAACCCAGCTCCAACCACAATTTACCTATTTGGACATACCACACTTGGACTACACCATGCCAGTATTTTGCATAGTGACTGCACTAGATTATCCCCTATGGACTTGGTAACGTTGGTAATGTATATCATGTTACGCGGTCTGTGCTGTACGATTCTGCTCCCTCATGCCGCTGGTTGGGAATTATCTCCGTAAGAGAGCTATATGATATATTTGTGTGTGTGTGTGTGTGTGTGTATATATAAATATACACACACATACACACACACATATACATATATATACACATGATTGCATGGACTTATTATATAAGGATTATGATTGAATACAGTCATTTATATTTTCTATATATGCAAGTTTTGGTATTTATCCCACTCGGTTCTTATTGACATTAGACGTTTAGCCTTATGAGCTGGGGAATGCTATTGCGTCCCTTTCCCTTGCTGTTGTTCGCTAGTCTGAGAATACAAGAGTGTTGCCAGTTGAGAATCATGGTTTAATTACGGTACCAGTGATATCAGTGTTCTATACGGCATGACCTCCATATCTGCAGGGAATGGACCCCATGTGGATACTCAAAACCACAGATAATAGTAAAACTCTATTGAAATGAAGGACTTCTGGCTCTAAAATACCATAGAATAATAATGGAAGACCTAGAAAATGCCTATAGATGACATATATTTGTTGGTCATGGAGATATAGAGTCAAACTATATTCTTTCTGGCTGATCTGTTTTCTGTGAGGGATCATATTTATTCTTTGTTGGAAATTATTTAAAATGTTATTATTTTCTTTCTTTTTTGTGGCTCCTGTATCTTTCATTTCTTTTAAATTCTTGTGCAGACTTTGCTCGTGTTGAAAATGCGTATTTGCCCGCTCTTAGATGTAAGAGAGGAGGAAAGGAAAAGAAGCTAGAGAACTTTGCTTTGTTGTAATGGAAAGCATGGAGTGTGGGTAGTATTGGCACTGTGGGCCAAATTCCCTTTCTTGCAGGATGAAAGAGAGGCTTGGGAAGAGACACATCAGCTTCCAATGTGCCTTCATTGCAAACTTCCATGTAGAAACATAGATGCAGACACAAAGCAACAGTAATTCCCCGCCTATGTGTTTCACATCTGGGGGAGCTTAAACAGTCCTTTGACTGCATCTCAGATCCTAGAGGAAGGAGTCAGTTCATTGCTCAACTATGACGTCTGCTCTTTCCACATCATTCTAAGACTAAGTCCTATTCATTCTGTTTCTGTATCAACTTGTTTCTTTCACAGGTGCATTCACACACACTTCCATGCACATTTTATATGCACAAAATGTGTATACTTTCTCCCTTACTTATTTACTTAGGCAACCCCTCGTTGTCCAAGTATGATGGCCTTCCAAGCATAGGGTCTTGATGGTGGGTCCATAAGTGACTGTGGAGCTCTATTCTTGACCCATGTGTTCTTCCACAGTGAGGACATTGGTTTCCAGGTGGAAGATGGTCCTGGTCAGATTTGGCTTAACATGCCTTCCACTTGGCATGTTTCTCCCCTTCTCCCTCCATTTGTGCTTCTTCAAATTCTGCAGCATTGCTGGTCACCGCTGACCTCCAGTTAGAGTACTCAAGGGCCAGGCTTCCCAGTTCTTGGTATCTATGCCACAGTTTTTAGCTTTAAGCCCATCTTTAAATCTCGTTTCCTGTCCACCAACATTCTGATTTCCATTCTTGAGTTGGGAGTATAGCAACTGCCTTGGAAGACAGTGATCGGGTATTCGGACAATGTGGCCAGTCCAGTGTTAATACACATGTGTTAAACGCAAGGCCCACTGGCTGAATCTGCCCTCTTCTCCAGTCATTTCAATGCCAGGGCAACATAGTTACATGTATACAGTCTTATAATTACAAATTTATTTATTTATTTACTTTATTTATATTCTGCTCTTCTCACCCCGAAAGGCACTCAGAGCGGATTACAGATACACATACTTTCGCAGCCAATTCCTGCTATTTCACAAACACACATATAAACGAACAGAGGCAAACTCTGGCCACCAGGGGGAGCTGACGCACTCCTCATCTCTCAGTGTTTCCAGCGTCCCTTGTTGTTCTTCCGCATTCCTGGAGTTCTTAATGGCCTCATAATTCAGTCAAAATTTGCCTCCCCACATAATGTGGTACCTTTATCACCTACTTGACAGATGCAGCTGTCTTTCGGGCTGCAAAGGTCGACAGCAGGCTACACCTAAAAGTCGAGCACCCACCTTGACCCGGGCAGGCCTCGAACTCATGACCTACTGGTCAGAGAGATCTCATGCAGCTGACACTTAGCCAGCTGCGCCACATTCCCGGTGCTCTTTGACGGCAACCACAAGGCCCTTTGACGGCAACCACAAGGCTGATGTGGCCCTCTGTGAAAATGGGTTTGATTCCCCTGCCCTCATAGATACATTTTGCAAGAAATTTTAATATATGCCTTCTGTTCTAACATGCTTATTAGGGTTAGTCTCTGCGGTTTAAAAATTATTTGAAATCGGATTAAATTAGTATAAAAAGTTAATTTAATTGTTTTTTGAACCATGTGCTCCAACCTGAAAGTATAATTTCTTTACTGAACCTGGGGGCTGCCATTTTTCTTAATTATTGTAATTAGATCGTATCTTCCCTCTCAGTTCTTCTATCAGGAATATTTATCTCCTCCAAAATAGCTTTTCAGGGTACTTACAGACATATCACGGCCCTTTGCCTGGTCGGAGGATAATTAAAGTAAAAGGCCTCCTGGAAAAAGTGAAGAAGCAAGGGGGAACCATAGAGAAAAAACGAAGGCTCCTAGAGCACCTTGGAGGACTGAAGGGAAAATAGCACTTTAAACATCCAGATAATCGGGGTAGATAGCAGGAAAGGAGAAGAAGCAGAGAATAAAGGCTGAAAGAAGAGGTGGAGGGAGTGACAAGACCACAGAGTGAAGAAGGAAAAACTACAGAAGCAAGGGGAAACCATAGAGAAGAATTGGGACTCCTAGAGCACCTTGGAGGACTGAAGAGGAAAAAGCCTTCGCACTTTTTTCCTCCAGCCAAGCAGAAGGGCCGCACCGCACTGTGATACTCTGTAAGTCACCCTAAAAAGCAATTTTGGAGAAGGTTGATATATTCCTGTTACAAGAACCTCATACTGTATAAGTTGGTGGTACCATTTCTATATGTTTTAAATCTTCAGCTCCAGTCAATTGCACTCCAAAAGTGAAGGCAAATGTTTCCCCCTTGATTTGCCTGTGATGTCAGCCCTGTTTTCCTGCTGTGCGCATGCGCTGGAATAAGAATAACGAATTTTGTTATTAATTACATATCAATTAAGAATTTTTTGGAATTTTTTTGTAAGTATTTCTTTTAGTAATAAAAAATCCCCCAATTGTATTTTCGAACCATTTTTTTATGGATCAACCAACCTAATGCTTATATACAATTCCCCAAGCATGTATGCATTTTCACTGGAAACTCAATCCAAAACATTACCAAGAGTAAAATGTGCCTTTGTTTGTCAACTTGTGATGCGCCCATGAATTTCATAGGATTTCTTAGGCAAGTAATACCCAGTAATACCCAGAGATCACTTCTGAAATATAGCCTACAGTGCCTAGTATCTGTTGGCGATTTTCCATCCAAGTACTAAACAGGGCTCTCCATGCAGCTCTCATGACTGAACTTGCTGACTAGTATCTGTTGGCGATTTTCCATCCAAGTATTAAACAGGGCTCTCCATGCAGCTCTCCTGACCGAACTTGCTGACTGAAAAGTTGGTGGTTCAGATCTGGGGAGCGGTGTGAGCTCCTGCCGGTAGCCCCAGCTTCTGCCAACCTAGCACTTTGGAAACATGCAAATGTGAGTAGAACAATAGGTACCGCTTCTGCGGGAAGGTCCCTTTACATAAATTAATTTCCACTTGAGTCCACCCGAACACCTTCCATTAAAAAAAATGTAAAGAGTGAATAACAATAAAAGGAAAATTCTTTCTTTCTGAAACTTTCAAGATTTCTGGCGAATCAAAGCGGACAATTCTACAAAATAGACCATCGTCTGGTGTGGCATAAAGGCAGCATCTTCTGGGGTGAATCAATCAGGACAGCTGATGTTGCTGGCTTTCAGCATTTGCTCAGTTAAAATGAATTGCTGGCACTGAAAATATAGTTTCAATGTATTGTTAGCATACACTCTGAATTTCAGAGGACTGATCTAATCAGTTAAGCAAACAACCTGAGGCTGAACTTAAGATGCCTTGGAATGAGAGAGGAAACTTGTTCTAATCCTTATCTGTTATGGAGATGGATTTCTCAAAGCAGGTTTGAACTCCTACCTGAGCTTAGACAGCCAGGTATGAAAAAGACAGCCCTGGCTTCTTATGCCTGAGGTTCTTCATTTAGGAAGTCAGGGTGGTCTTACCAGTGGGGTCAATACAGAGAGCTTCCTGAAATCTCTATTTGCTGCCAGAACAGAGCATTGTATATACCACACAATTTAGTCGTGGCCTAAACGAATGTGTTGACTCACATTAATTGTGAGGGAGGGTGCAGAGCATGTGAAAATGACTTTTTTTTTTGCTCAAGTGCCAGAACAATCATATTCTGTGGAGAGGAGCACAACCCTTGGAAAAATGTTTTCAGCTAATCCTACTGAGAAGGAACCACAGCTCAATCTTAGAGTCCATACTTCATAAGCAGAAGCTGTCATGTCCAGTACCTGCAATCTCCAATTAAAAAGTGAGCTATTGGTGTGTGTATGTGTCTTATCTACCTATATCTATACACATAATATATATTATAATAAATTATAATAATTAATAATAAATATATATAAATAACAAATAATTAAATATTAATTAATATTAAATATTAAATAAATATAATAATAATAAATATATAATAAATAATATAAATATAACATTTATAATAATACAATATAATATAATAATATATAATATAATATATTATATTATAATAATTATTAATATAATATATAATATAATAATATAATTATTAATATATATTACATATATATAATATATAATATAATATAATATTATAATAATATATAATATAATAAAAATTAATTATTTTTTAAAATTTAAATTTTATTTATTTATTTTATTTTAATAATATAATTAAAATGTGTATGTGCCAGAGGTGTCCACTTTTACAGACACCCTCCAGCCTCCACTAATAGGCTATAGTTCCAAGTACTGAGAAGCCTCCAAATGCATGCCCTCAACTGACATTGCAGGTTATAGTGAGCACCATGAACATGTAGCCCAAACGGTGCCAATGTCCTCCCCAAACATCATACTGCTCACCATCCAATTAATGCTTTGATTTGAACACAAATTTCATTTGAAGACATGTTTCCTTCACCACAGGCAAGTATCCCAGGGTTCTCTATGTAGAATTTGCATGGCCCTGCCCATTGCCTCTCCTTAACCCTTTCCTCACCATTCTTATGGCACATAGCAAACACTGAGGAATTAATTATGGCAGGGTGTGGGGGTGATTGCCTGGGGATCTGGGAGTGGTACTTCACTCTTATCCAAAGAGAGAGAACTGAACCAGGCCAACGACGGATCTGGAACAAACTTTGCATGCAGATCCAACATGGGCAACTGTGCATACTGGCAGGGTTTGGGGGGTGATTTCTCTGGGAATGTGGAAGTTGTAATTCTTCCTTTTCAGGGAGAGTACTGAACCAAGCTGATATCTAATCTGGACCAAACTTAGCACGCAGGACCAACATGGCCAACTGTGAAAAATGGCAGGATTTGGGAAGGATTAACCCATGATTCTGGGAATTGTAGTTCACCCATACCCTTATGCATTTTCTAATTGAAAAATTCATTAAAAACCAAAGCAAAGACTGGTTATTTTTTTAATAAATAGTACTATACATTATTAAACTGATATTACCAAACTTCAAAAAAAACAAACAATGCCTTTCTCAAATAAGCTGGACACCACCGGGTCCCCAAGCTAGTATATATATTTAGTAGAATTGATGCAGAATGCCACTTTAACTGCCATGGCTCATTGCTATGGAATCCTAGAATTTGTAGTTTAGTGAGGCACCTGCCCTCTTTAGCAGAGAAGGCTAAGGAGCCTATAAAACTACAACTTCCATCATTCCATGACATTGAGCCATCTTAGATAAAAAGGTGTCATGCAGCATTAATTCTGCAGTGTAGATGTATCCCAGGTGACATCATAAGAAAGGAAGTCTGAAAAACCAGCATTAGCCAAAAGAGATAATACAGCCTAGATAAGCCAATAGTCTTTCTTAAATATACTTCTTTGCACATTGCATAGGTTGAACTATAGAATTAAGCTATAGAATTCATTGCAACAGGCCTAGAATAATGGGCACCACTTTAGATGACTTAAGGCAGGAGTGAAGAAAGTGCTGTCTATGGTCTGTATGTGGCCCCAAACCTTTTTGTAGACCCCAATCTGTAGGATACCTCAATATTTCAGAAAATGGGTGACTTTCCCTTGTTTTTGTACAGAATTGCTGCAGACATTTTGGTTATTTTGTCCTAAACAACCTTCTCAGATAGCAATGATGCACTTCCCAAACTGGAAGTGCATTAATGCCCCTCCAATTCGCTGAAAATCAGACCTGGGCATCTTGCGGCCTGCGGACCAGATGCAGCCCTCTGGCCGATGCTAACCAGCCCGGGGCTCCCTCAAGGCTTCATCCTGAAGAGAGGGAGGCGAACTCCCAATGGGGTGGCTACTCGCAGAGCATGCCCTTGCCCCCCTCCTCCTGATTGTGAGTTAACTATAAATTCCAGCAACTACAATTCCCAATTGTCAAGCTCTATTTTCCCCAAACTCCACCAGTGTTCACATTTGGGCATATTCAGTATTTGTGCCAAGTTTGGTCCTGATCCAAAATTGCTTGAGTCCACAGTGCTCTCTGGATATAGGTGAACTACAACTTCCTAACTCAAGGTAAATGCCCAGCAAACCTTTTCAGTACTTTCTGTTGGTCTCATGAGAGTTCAGTGTGCCAAGTTTGGTTCATGATGGCTGAATGGCCATCTGTGAGGAATGCTTTGATTGTGTTTTCCCTTATGGCAGAAGGAGGTTGGACTGGATGGCCCTTGGAGGTCTCCTCCTACTCTAGGAACCTGTTGTTGTTGTTGTTGTTGTTGTTATTAGCAGAGGCTGAATGAATATTATCATCATCATCATTATGAATAAATTCAGGGATTTATTATACTCACATTTAGTTGAATTCAGTCTTAAAATATATTATATGGCTCTCACTGAAATAAATGTCCAAATATTTTGCTTTTATGGCTCTCTGAGTCAAAAATGTTCCTGACCCCGGATATAATTAATCGCAAATGATAGAAATGTTCACATTTTGTTAACCATTGTTTTGTAAAATTTTAGTGAGTAAATGTCATTTTCCCTATGACAACCTCTTTTTTTCATTGCTCATAACATATACTCTTATCAGTCTTATTCATATAGCAAAAACGCAATGTAGTGCCTTTTTTACCATTATTAAAGAAATTCAATTGATATTATGTAGAATGTAGTTCAGCCTTTAGGTGCGGCCCTCCATAATATTTTTTGACTCTCGTGTGGCCCCTTGGAAAAAATAATTGCCCACCCTGCCTTATGTCCTGCTGTGAAGGGACAGTAAAATTCATTGATTGATTGATCTGGTTAATCTGATTGATTGATAGCCTGCTCTTATTCCCAATGAAACTCAAAGCAGTTTATAATGAAAACAGAACGACTAAAACATTATGGAGTACAAAAAGGTTTTAAAGAATTAAACTATTATAGCCAAATATAACAATATTTTAAGACATTAACATTAAAGCACGTAAAATACAAATGACACATGAACAACAATACACCTGATTGGCCCCTGCCCCCAGTAGGCTACAGCTGCCTGCCCCTGATTTAAAGGGAGGGTAGGACAGATTCATGGATGTCGGCTGCATGCGTTCTGCTTCCAGAATCAGAACTGCCATGGCTCTGAATACAAATCTCTGGGGAGTATTAGCAGGCAGGAGCTACGATTTGCTTCTGGTCTTCTCATCGGCAGCTGGCTAGCCTCTGTGAAAGAAAGGACGCTAAAGCAACTAGGGCTGCTCTTATGCTGAATCCAGTCATTTCAATGCTAGGTTAGAAACAAAGCTGAGAACGCAAGTGCTCTATATTTAAAGAGCTGTAAAACAGTTAATTAATAGCAGGATTCAATGAGAGATGAACATGCATTACTTTCGCTTTACTTGTCTCTTTAGTTTCATTCTTGGTTTTTCCATTCCAAAAACCACATTTACTTGGACGCCAGCCCTATTGATTTCAGTGGAGTGTATTTCCTGGCAAGCTTGCTTAGGGTCACTGCCTTCATCTATTTGAACAATGCAATGTTTATTAATAGCTCCATTCTGTTCTCTCTTTGTGCAAAAGGGGAAAAAACTGGTTCAGACCACCTGTTCTGAAATTAAATGCACACAGATACTTTCCCTCTAGAGTCTCTGTGAGCAAGCGTTCATGAATCAAGAGCACATAGAAATAATGATCTTACTCTCAGCAAAATTTTAATCCATGTGTTGTTTTGTGCCTTCAGGTCATTTCTGACTTGTGGCGACCCTAAAGCAAACTTATAATGGGGCTAGAGCCCCCAGTGGTGCAATGGATTAAACCCTTGTGCCGACAGGACTGCTGACCGAAAGGTAAGTGGTTCAAATCCATGGAGAGGGATGAGCCCTCGTCGTCAGCTCCAGCTTCTCGTGCAGGGACATGAGAGAAGCCTCCCACAGGATGGTAAAACACCCGGACATCCCCTGGGCAATGCTTACCTGAGATATGGTGACTTTAGGGTATTAAGATCAAGCTCAATTATCCTCCCTCAGCTCTGCATTTTAGAAAAAGCATATAACACTGTTCAAAACGTCAAAGGAATATTAGCTCCTATTCTGTCTTTTGTTAAATTCAACTTTGGGCTGGTAAGTCAATAACTCCTCATTGCACTTGGCTTGGCACAGTACTGTGATTGGCATGAGAAAGTAATTGTGTAGAATGCATAAACATAATATGTTTTCCTTTCCCTTTGGCTGCTTTTTATTCCTATCTCACAAGTATACTGCAGATCATTTGAAAAGTGAATGCTTCCTGGTCATCATTCATATTATGAATGCCAGGCTCTGTAGAAGCAGCCAAAATGTTTAGAAATAATGTATTGAAGTACAAGCAAGTCTAGATACTTGGGACTGTTGCTGCTTGCAGTCAGTTCTCCACATTCATTGGGGTTAGGCAAACAGGACCCCTGTAAAAGTAAAAAAAACTGCAAGTAATGAAATGGCTATTTTTTGACTGGAGAGAATACCTCTCTAGACATTTCTAGGTCTTCCGGCATCATTTTTTGTTGGAAGCTGACCGTAGATTTGCATTGGAGGACCTAGAGATTTTTAGAGAGGTGTTTTGTTTAGAAATTTCTAAGTTCTCCAGCATGACTGGAGGATGGTGAGCTTAGTGTCACACTGGAAAACCTATCACCTCTTCACATGGGGCATTTTTGCTTTGCGACAAGGATGGGGCCCATTGTGCGCCATCACATGATGTACAGCAGGCCCCGCACACTTTCCTCTCAAAGTCTGTGTGATGAGAGAAGGGGGGAGGGCATACGGGGAACCACAAGCTGCCCCACATGTCTTCCCTTTTGCCGATGATTGTCAACGCAATGTCACAGCCCGAAAGGGCCACGTGAAGAGGTTCAGAGAGATTCCTCAAGAGAACATTCTTAAACAAATCTGTGAATAATCAAATCCGCAAAAAGCAAAATCATAAATAAGAACATAAGAAGAGCCATGCTGAATCGGACCTCAGCCCATCTAGTCCAGCATTCTGTATCACACAGTGGCCCACCAGTTGTACACGGGGATCTCGAGCAGAAGGGAGGGCAAAACCCTAGCCTGCTCCCGACCCCCCACAACCAGTACCCAGGGAAATCCTGCCTACCTCAACCAACTCCGAGGTGGCACTTGAATGTCCTTTTCAGTAACTACCGATACACTTGGTCTCCATGAATCTGTCTAATCCTGCCTTGAAGTTGTTCAGGCTGGCAGCTGTCACAACCTCTTCTGTAGGTAAATTCCATAACCCAATGACCCTCTGGGTGAAGAAATATTTCCCTTTATTAGTCCTAATTTTCCTACCTTGGAGCTTCAGGGAGTGCCCTCTAGTCCTAGTGTTTTGTGACAAAGAAAATAGTTTTTCTTTATTCCCCTTTTCTATCCCATGCATGATTTTATACACTTCGATCAAGTCACCTCTTAAACACCGTCTTTCAAGGCTGAAAAGACCAAGGCGTTCCAAGGGATGACTGACATTTAGCTCTTGTGCATTTGCTTTCCCCGCCCATTATGTCCTACTCTACCCTTACTATGCAAATTTAAACAGGAAGAAGACCTGTTGGGACAGGAGGCTTAAGAAAACCCAGGCCAAAGCAACATATCTTCAATATTATTTATTTATTTACTGCATTTTTATACCGCCTTTCTCGGCCAATGGCGACTCAAGGCGGTTCACAATTGGCAATGATTCAATGTCATACCAACAAGGTACAGTTAAAAATAATTATAAAAACAGTAATAACACAATTCAACATTAAAGATATAAAAACCATAAAATCTATAAAACAAGTCCTCAGTGTCTCCTTACTGAAATTGTGATCCATATTGGTTCTATGCCCCCAGCTAATGGAACTTCCCCCAACCTCCAAATAACCATTAACTCCAATTCCTTTTTGAGACATCAAAGTAATTACTTGATTTTTTTGGGATCTTTGTTAAAAATTGGCATTCTTCCTCATTTATCTCCCTCCCCGCTCCTGCACTCTCCGGCCCCCTCCAGTCCTCCCCAAACCCCACAAAGTGCAAACAAAAATGCAAAGTGCAAAGGTGTCCAAACACATCTCTCCCTATGAACCATTGAGATGTTTAAAATCATCTGGAGAGGCCCTGCTTTCAGTCCCACCTGCTTTGCAGGCGCGCCTGGCAGGGATGAGAGACAGGGCCTTCTCAGTGGTGGCTCCTCGGCTTTGGAGCGCCCTTCCTAGTGACATCAGATCAGCCCCCTCCGTCCTGACATTTCATAAGAAAGTCAAGGCTTGGCTGTTCGAGCAAGCATTCGCAGACAGATTTTAATTAATTGAGACCAACGGAATATTATGACGATACATCAGAAACTGATTTTAAGAATGAGATGCTGAGATTTGTATTTTGTAGTTTTTAACTGTTAATTTATATGGTTTTTATATAGCTGTTTTTATCATATTATGATGTGTTTTTTATGTAGGCACTTGCTGCTGCTTGTTCACCGCCTCGAGTCGCCTTCAGGCTGAGAGAGGCGGTATAGAAGCATAGTAAATAAATAAATAATAAAGTGCAATGGGCTAGGGGGCATCATGGGCGTAGATCATAAAGTCATTAGAGTCCCTAAAGTGCAGGAAGTACTCATAAAGTGCAAGGAGTATGTGCAAAGACTGTAAAAGTTGCAAAACAAGGGCTAGGTTGTCAATAGATGTCAATTGGAGATCAAGAGTAAAGTGTCTTAGTGCAAACTCCTGTATTGCTATCCCCTCTATAAGGTCCTATACAACCAGTTTCTAAAAATTCAGGGCTGACAATGTCTTAGTCGGATCACAACAATAAAATCATAGAGAAAAGAAGAAGAAAAACCTCCCCTCTCCTCCCACCTCCCACAGGATCAAGGGCACAGTTCAATCACATAGGGAAAGCAGATATTATAAAGATGTTAAAAGAGCAAAAAAAAGCTCCAAGGCTGTGGTTCGATTCCAATATCTCTCCCCTTTCCTCTTCTCGTCTGGACTCAGGACTGCCACATAGTTGTATGCATCTATGCTTCGATGTAAGCCTCAAGGCTAACAGCTCTCATAGGGGGGGGGCTGAGACTGGGTGGAAGAGGGTCTACCCTAGCAAACCTTTTGTATTGTTATCCCAATAACCCCATTAATGTGGGATATAATGAGCATGGTGATCAGATCATGATATGAATAAACATAAAAGTTTAAATAATGTACCAGTAAGGCCTTTTCGCGGACCACCCTGAGAATTTCGGGGCTGAAGCCCCTTACCCCCCCCAGCTACATGCCTGCCACTCCCCGACAAAGGGGTTTTCATGCCTGTAAAGCACAACTCAGTACTATGCAGGGCATTTAAAGATCACACATCTTTAAATACTTTCCCATCTCTAGTCATTGATCTGAGATAAAAGCAGAGGATACTTCATCAGTCGGAATGTCCTTTTTTCCTGTGGGGTAAATGAAGGGGTCCCACTGCAAATTGTCACCAGACTTGGAGTAGAGGGGGACTCTGATCTTTTCCTGCTTACATTTGCATGCCCATTCCCCGAAATGAAGAGACCACACAACATTTTCTTGGGTTCAAATTGGGCAACTTTTATTTAACATTACCTATTTAACTTTTCTTAATATAACTCAGGGGGTGTCAGGAATATGAAGTATCCAATATAAGTAATTTCCGGGTGAAACACCTGGATTGTCTGATTATCCAACCAGGGCAACCTTTTAGGGAAATGGGTAAGAGGTCCATTCTCAAGATATTGAGATCGACCTCTTCCCACTCCAGGGCCATTTAACATTGCCTCACCCAACAACTTGAACTTTAAGGTGGGAGTTTAACTTAATGGCCTTCACCCCTGAAGGGGTACCTAAGGTACACACCAACTATGGGATTTCCCTAGCTATTTTCTGCTAAGGCTTATTTAGGGGCCATGCTCCACCCCATCTAGCCCCTAAACAACAAAAAAAACACCCTGCACCCAGAAGTGTAGAGTGAAGGGGGGGGGGGAGTTCCTACCCGGCTCCAACGGGCAACCAGTCAATGCTGTTAATGGGCGGAAGTGGTGGGCCAAAGATCAGGAAGTGGTGGGCCAAAGACCAACTGACCTTGGGGCTGGCCTTTCAGGTGAAAGGCCACACCCTTGGATGCTGGGAGGTTTCCTGACCTCCTTCTTCAAACGGGGGCGGGCTGCAAATGCCTTTCCTCCAGCTGCGCTGGGAGGAAAGGGTGTTCTGAGCCTATGTGTCGGCAGTTTATATTGCAAAAAAGGAGGAATTATCACTATTGCTACCTTATAGTGTATATCCAAATGAATATCCCACAAATAAATACTAAAAATGGCTTTTGTAAAGGTTCAGTGGAGAAGCATTAAGTTGGCATAATACCTGTAGCATTAGCAAAGTGTGTGACTTTTTTGGTGATATTTCTTCATAATAAATAGGGGTATTGGGTTAGAAGGAACTACTAATAGGGGGATATAATTTCTTGGGGCAGAAAAAACCACCCAGAATGAGTAGAAAGAGATATCCAATGTTGTTAGTCAGAAGCACAGAACTTAAAATTCCACGTGTTGGTTGTGTAATATTTGCATTACAGAGGAAGTGGATGATATAATTATCCAGAATGAGTTGAATGAGGGCTGGAGAATATAGACATCAGATGGAAGTGTACTACAATTGACAAAGTTATGTAACTCAGGTCTCAGGGGTCTACACTGGACCTATTTATTTATTTATTTACTTTATTTATATTCCGCTCTTCTCACCCCAAAGGGGACTCAGAGCAGATTACAGGTACACATACTTAGCAGACAATCCCTGCCGTTTCCACATACACACATATAGACGAACAGAGGCAAACTGTGGCCACCAGGGGGAGCTGATGCACTCCTCATCTCTCAGCGTTCCCAGCGACCCTTGTTGTTCCTTCCACATTCCTCAGTGTTCCTGGAGTTATTTAATGGCCTCATAATTCATTCAAAATTTGCCTCCCCACTTAATGTATTTATTTTTTATTTATTTATTTCTTGAGACTTTTACACCACCGACTCCCAAGGGCTCGCGGCGGCTCACAAGAACCAGTGGCACAACGCCAGAAGGTTAAAAACAGAACACTTAAAACACCATTAAAACATTAAAACATGCAGCATCAACAATTAAAACAAAAGCAGCAGCAAAGTAATAGCCCAGTGGGTGTAAAGACGAGCCTACTCACCGAAGGCCTGCCTAAACAAGTGAGTTTTGTGGTACCTTTATCTCCTACTTGACAGATGCAACTGTCTTTCAGGCTGCCAAGGTCGACAGCAGGCTACACCTAAAGGTCGAGCACCCACCTCGACCCAGGCAGGCCACAAACTCATGACCTACTGGTCAGAGAGATCTTATGCAGCTGACACTTAGCCAACTGCGCCACATTCCCGGTGCTTATTAGAACCTACTGAAAGCATCACTGCTATCCAATCAGCTGCTGCTATCGGGGAGACCGCAATTTTTGCTGCCAGCTCTTGTTGGCATCTATAGAAGCTCTGTGGCCTGGGAGTGGGGGCTAGATCCTTCTTCTACTCCAAAGAAAGCCATAAGATCCCTTTCTCTACTTGATAAAGAGCAAGGGAAGAATTGGGAGAAATCTACCATGATTTTATGCTCACAAAAGCAACGAGAACCAGATGTGACCTACAAACTATATATCGGGGTAATCTGAATTCAGACTATAGGAAAAGAGGTTCAGTTAGGAAAAAGATGCTAATGGTGAGAAACACTGCTTTGGAGTGTGATGGGGTCTCCTTCTCTGGAGGTCTTAAGCAGAAACTGGATGGCCATCTGTTGGGAGTGCTTTGATTGTGCTTCCCTGCATGGTAGGAGGTTGGACTAGATGGCATTTGTGGTCTCCTCCAATTCTATGTTTCTATGCGCCCCGTCAACAATTAAATGAGGACACCTTGAACCTGCTTTTCTCTTTTGTGAATCTTGGTCTGGAATCATGGTGACCCATATTCACTGATTTATTTGCGGTAGGAACCTGGAAGATTAATATGTCTCCTGTCATAGGATTATAAGTCTTCCAGATAGCATCTGATATGACAAAATAGCTTAATATCTTCTCCCCAAAATCGCCCTCTCATATGCCTGTGCTAAAGCGTACACAGTGGCCTGAAGGTTATCATATTCTGTGGATCCCTCATTAGTCAGCTTGTCTCCCTCGGCACGTTTCTCTGCTTAAAGACATTACTGTTTTATCTGTTAAAAATTCTTCAGGCTTTAATGGCTGTAATAAATTTCAGTAATCTCTGGCTATTGAAACTAAACCTCATTATTATTCTCATGTTGTCATTCACTGCACTGCAGCGTGATTTCATTCTTCGTATTCTGTATCATTCGGTGGCTCTTTCTGTTACCAGGCATATGGGCTTCAATCCTCAGAGCACTTATGCTGGAGTAATCCACAGATCACAGTGGGACTGCTCAGGGATAAGTGGGCTGAGGATAGTAATGCTAGTCGACGAGAACAATTTGGCTGTGCCTATTATCCAACAGATGTCTCTGAGTAGTTCATATCCCCCACACTATTTTTGTAGAAATCATTGTGTTGATTTGAAATTCATCAGATTGGTTAGAAGCTGGATATAGGGAGGCATTTATCGCCTAGGCATTACTCAACCACACAACTAAAATGCCAAGAATGAGATCTGAGCTAAAATGGGTGTGATAAAAGCTCTGGATTTCCTAGCAAAAACTCCATCTAATTTTCCCTGAAATGCAATGAGATAATGATAATTTGTGCTTCACAAATATATGACAGGAATACAAAATGCTCCATCAGGTGAGTTTGGATGAGAATAATCCATATGAATTAACAGCAGGGACTTTTGCAATCTCTACCATTGGGGGGCCTGACCTTCACAAACTACAAGAATGGCTGTGCTTAGCTACGCCCACCTCATCCCTCTTTGCATCGACAGGGAAGGGAAACCATGAGATTTTAAAACTGTTAGGCTTTGCAAAAGTGGCTTAATGGTTGTGAAAATTAAAATAACCTTGGGAGACATCAGAGCATTATGGAATACAAAAAAAAGGTAAGCGGTTCAAATTCGGATCTGCCCCTCCCACTTTTACTGCATGGTTCAAAACTGCTTTGGAAGCACAAAGTCGGTAGGCTTTTATGACTTTTAGGCTTTTCTGAACCGAACCTATCTAACTCTAGTATCTACACCAGGGGTGCTCATTGCGTCGATTGTGATCGACAAGTCGATCGCGGAGACGGAAGTGGTCAATCGCAGCCGGGGCCAGATTTCTGAAGGGCATTTTTGCCCCGCGCATGGTGCGCATCTTCTTCTGGCTGCTCTGCTCAGGCTGCCCCTGCTGTGACTCCCCCGCTGGCAAGGCCAGTTCTTGCATTATGCAGGGGTGGCAGCAGGGCGGGAGGAAGGCTCAGTCCCGCCCGGCAGGCTCCCAACACCGCCAAGGATGGCTCACGCAGGGCCAGAGGTGCATGCCTTTTCCTTCTCCCTTGGCCCCAGCGTGCCTTTTCCATCTCCTCCCTCTGTTTCCGCCATTGATGCTGCTTCGGAAGCGCAAAGTCGGTAGGTTTTTACGACTTTTAGGCTTTTCTGAACCAAACCTATCCAACTCTAGTATCTACAACAGGGGTGCTCAGAATGGTGATCCTGATCACCAGGGTGATCTTCGGGCCTCAACCTGGTGATCTTCAGGCCCCTGACCAGGTTTTCTGCTGTTGGTCCTCTTCATGCACCCCTGCATGCTGCAAAGAAGTCCTCCGTCGTTGCTCCTCCCCACTCCCTGCTCGTGCGCCGCCCCCAAAAGCTCCAGAGTCCAAGAGGCAGAATGGGCCCCCTCTTTTGGATTCCTCCTCCTCCCTCCGTCCTTCTCCAGCCACTCAGAGTCGTAGGAGACCAAAGGGGGTGGGCCTGGATGACGCGATGTATGGCTGGCCCCGCGCGCATGCGCAGAAGCGCCCATTCTGCCTCTCGGACTTCTCGTGAGCTCTTGACGGCGGCACGCATGCTGGCGGCGTGGAAATAGGAGCAACGACGGAGGAGGAGAAGAAGAAGGACACTTTGGGGTCATTTCCTTACCGCATCTCAAAGGTCAGTCTTTTTACTTTGGGGTGGGTGCTTGATTGTTCTGTGGCATGTCTCTTTGTATATTTTTAATGTTTAAAAATGGCGTTTTAGCTCCAAAGCCTCTCTGCTTGTTTTGTTCCTTGAGAAATATATGTTGGGGAATATGGAAATGTGGGAGAAATTGGGTGGTTGGATGTATTTTTGCATGCCCCTTTGTTTACCTTGCTGAGTATTAAATGGCCTTGCAGTTCAACAGCCTCTCTTCTTACTTTCTGGCTGATAATATATGTGGTAATATGGCAGTGTGGAAGAAATGGGGTGGTTGGATGTATTTTTATGCTCTGTTTTATATTGTTGTTATTAAATTGAAATGTTGATGTTTTATAACTTCATTTTATGTAAACTGCCCCGAGCCTGCTGGAAGGAGCGGTACATAAAAATGAATAATAAATATAAATAAATAAATAAGAAAATAGTTATATGTTTTACATTTCTGGGCAGGTGATCTTTGGGACTTGGTTTTTTAATCAGTAGCTCCCATGTTGAAAAAGTGTGAGCACCCCTGATCTACATTATTGGGAAAACCTATAAACAGGGAGAACTGAAGCCAAAGAGGGGAAAAGGCAGAGCTAAAACTTCACACTCTCCTCCCAAGAAGTAAACATCTTCTGGCTGCTGGCTACAGTCTGTGTCTGCAGTAATCTAGAGAGACTAGATCCCACACTTTCTACAAGCACATTGATGACTAAAAAGGAAGTTGGATGTGTCCATCGAGCCTGTGCAATGGATTTTTCTGGTGGAGCACAGCGTGCACAGAACTGGCCTCGCCCTTTAAACCAAAGATTCGTCTGCCGGGGCCTAGCAAGCTTGGACAGTGGCAGCGAGGTCCTCAGGTCGTAGGTTTGATTTGAGTTTCCTTCTCTTAGATGGTTGACCTTACAGGGTTAGACGAGCACAATCTGCCTGGGTTTGAAATTAGAAATTTCCTTTTCTAAGGATGGTTGCCAAAAGGCTAGCGAGCCCATCCTGTCCATTGATGCTCTTTGTCAGACACTTCAGTTGTGACCTGTCTGGCATGGGAGGCCCTACCGGTGGCTATTATGGGCTATTATGCCACCGCCAGCATAGCTCACGACTTCATTAGGGTGCGCAAGCCTCTCCCCCAACGGGGCGCCAATGGAGAGGAAGGTTGAATATATATATATATATATATATATATATATAGAGAGAGAGAGAGAGAGAGAGAGAGAGAGAGAGAGAGAGAGAGAGAGAGAGAGAGAATATATAAGGTTAGATAAGGGACTAATCGTGTATTTGGAAAATGCATTCATGCAAAGACATAAAATGTTTCTTAATATTCATTTTCGAAGTTAGCCCCACCAAAAGAATTATGTATGCATTGTAGTAAGGCAGTCTGAAAAGGCAGGATTTTCATTTTGTCAAAAGGAGGCTTGTAATTATGTTCAGATTAATGTACATATACCTCCCTGCAGCTGTTAGAGCTAAACATGTATCCCAATAGTTCATTTAGGACCTCCTCCAATTTATGTGGGTTGAACACCTGCATAGGATTAGAGATGTTAGCACATTTGGGTTCTGTTATTCCCTCCTCCGCCACCTGATAAGTGCAAAATGAAGTTCAAGTTAGGACAAAACAAGCTATTGTACAATCTCCGCGATAAGAGCAAAACCTTTGAGAACGTCAAAAGAGACTTCATAGCAGTTCATGAACTGTATCCTGGTAGCTTGTAGGCTTCAAAGCAAGGTTGATGCAACATATAGCTAGACTCAAGGGGCAGGTAAGTTCCTTCTTGTTTTGAAATGAATGCAGGAAGTGTTGTCTGCAAAGAACAAACAGGAAGAGGGGATATTTTAGAGATATTTTCTTTCTGGTATTCTTTGCTCTGGCCACAAAATGCTAGCTGTTCCCACCTTCTAAAAAGACCTTATCCTCAATACAAATCCCAGAATAAAGTAGCAACACTTTTCTAACACATGTCCCCAAACCCTCCTTATGCAAAAACATATCTCCAGGGTTACAAAAGTCTGCAATGTCCTTGGTTTTACATTCATGCACCATTCTTCTATACTCACCATTACTTCATGAGGGAATATGAAGCCAAAGAACATCAGAGTGTAATTTAAGACTGCCAATGTCATTCATGATGAATAGCGCATAAAGCAAGAGAAACTGCGGGATTTTTCACACAGCCATATAACCCAGAATATCAAGGCAGAAAATCCCACAATATCTGTTTTGAACTGGGTTATCTGAGTCCACACTGCCGTATATTCCAGTTCAAAGCAGAAAATGTGGGATTTTATTCAGCTGATAGGGGCCTGCAGCAGTTTGCATTTCCTTTAGCCTACTGGGAAGGACAAGATTCTACTGCTTCTGTCCTCTCCCCTGCTGAATTAATTGATGGAAAACTACATTTGCACTCTCAACTGAATTTGCAGCAATTGAAGTAAACTGAAGATACTTATGTTTTTTATATCAATTTAATATGTTATTTTATTCTTGTTTTGGTTCCTCCTAATTTTTAATTAATTAATTAATTAATTAATTAATTAATTCTAACCTGCCCTCTCACCCCAGAGGGATTCAGGGTGGCTCACAAAAAACCAATGTGGCAAACATTCAATGCTGTACACAATCAACAATAAAATATTACACATACTATTCTTGATTTAATTTGAAATTGTTATATGTTTATTATTGTCCATATTGTTTGCAATATTATCTTGTAAGCCGCTCTGAGTCCCCTTGGGGAGATGGGGCGGGATACAAATAATATTTATTATTATTATTATTAAAGGTAAAGTGGATTATATGGCAGTGTAGACTCATACAACAACAACAACAACAACAACAACTTTTTTGTACTCCACCTCCATCTCCCTGAAGGGTCTCGGGATGGCTTAAATATGACACAATGTGCCTAAAACAATGCATAGAATAAACACACAATACAATACAAAATAAAACCAATAGCATATAAAACAATAATTTAAGATTGGGAAGAGGGGAGAGAGAAGAGAAACTGTGATAGTTTAAGAATACTCCTGAAAAAGTGGGACAACAGAGGATTCATTGAAGCATCTTATACACTGCCATAAAATCCAGATTATCAAAGCAGATAATCCACATTATCTGCTTCGAACTGGATTATATGTTATATGAGTCTACACTGCCATATAATCCAGTTCAAAGCAGATAATCTGGATTTTATATGGCAATGTAGAAGGGCCCTGAGATTGTCTACTAAAGGGGAACGTTTGAAGGATGTATTCTTTTCTCTTCTACTGGACTGCATATCTCTGTTTTCTTCCCAATGCCATCCAGTGACACAGTCAGTGCTTTCCACTCCAGTAGCAACCAAAATAAACCAGGAACACTTGGAATAGGCCGTGACTCGGAAAGCCTCGTGGCACCTGCTATACTATTTTTGGAAAACACAACTATATAAATATATTCTGTGCATTTATTTCCCAGATAGATTCCTTACGAAATATACAATATATCATACCCACGTGGAATTACAGTGCTTGCCCCACAGACTTTTGTTTGCAGCTCCTCTTCCTGCAAGTGCTCAAATGCTCTCCTGATTACAATTGGTGAATAGAGAGGGAAATGTTGGGGAGGGGGCAGTTGTCTCAGATGCAATTCAAACAAGCATCAGAGTGGGATGACTGCTTCTTTCTAGCTGATTATTTTATGTGCTTTCTACCATGATCTTTGTACACCTCAGGGGGCAGCTGCAGTTTGCTCTGTTACAGAACAAAAAAGGGAAGAGTTTGCTTAGGCCCTGTTTTATTTACAATGCACTTGTGTAGATTCTAGGGCAGGGCCGCCCAGGAAGTTGATCGCGATCAACTCGTCAATCGCGAGACCAAATGAGGTTGATCGCAGCCGGATGGGGCGCTTCTGCTTATGCCATTGTGCGCGCACTCCTACCACCACCTTCCACCCGTGCGGTGCTTCTTCCACCCATGGGGCATTGCGGGAAAGAGGGAGCATGAGGCGGGGCCTGCGGAGGGAGCGCGAGGCGGGGCCTGCGGAGGGAGCGTGAGGTGGGGCCTGCAGAGAGAGCACGAGGCAGGGCCTCCGGAGGGAAGTGAGGCGGGGCCTGCGGAGGGAGTGCGAGGCGGGGCCTGCGGAGGGAGCGCGAGGCGGGGCCTCCAGAGGGAGCGCGAGGCGGGGCCTGCAGAGAGAGCACGAGGCAGGGCCTCCGGAGGGAAAGTGAGGCGGGGCCTGCGAAGGGAGTGCGAGGCGGGGCTTCCGGAGGGAGGTAGGAAAGTTAGGACTAATAAAGGGAAATATTTCTTCACCCAGAGGGTCATTGGGTTATGGAACTCACTTCCAGAGGAGGTTGTGACAGCTGTCAGCCTGGACAGCTTCAAGGCAGGATTAGACAGATTCATGGATACCAAGGGAATCAGTAGTTACTGAAATGGACATCCAAGTGCCACCTCTGTGTTGATGGAGGCAGGCAGGATTTTCCCGGGTACTGGTTGTGGGGGGTCGGGAGCAGGTGAGGGTTTTGCCCTCCTTTCTGCTAGAGATCCCTGTGTACAACTTGTGGGTCACTGTGTGACACAGAATGCTGAGGCCCGATTCAGCATGGCTCTTCTTATGTTCTTATGTTCTTAGGGAGCACGAGACAGGGCCTCCGGAGGCCCCACCTCACGCTTCCTCCTTCCCGCAATGCCCGGCGGGTGGAAGAAGCGCCGCAAGGGCGGAAGGCGGCAGCAGAAGCGGGGGCAGGTAGATCTTTTCAACTTGTTTGCTAAAAAGTGTGGGCACTCCTGTTCTAGGCCATATCATAGGTTGCTCTTGAAGGTGCCAGCAAATCAAAGCTTTCAAAAATTCTTCTCTGAACTACACTTCCCAGAATTTCTAGCCACAGAAAGTCCCTCAGTATTTTTGCATGTTCATTTTCCACTACCTTTGCGGGTTTATGATGCCACCAATTTTTTCCGTTTATTTTTGTTTTAACGTCCTGGTTTGAAAGTGTTATTTCCTGTGTAATTGTGCGGTACTTTTTTTGAAAATAGTTATTATACCTCAGAAACTTCCTTTTTGCGGCTGTCACAAACTATGATGAATTGGTTGAGACCCCATGAGACATTCATTGAAAAACTATAGCAAAATGTGCTGCAGGATCTGTCTTGCAAAAACAAAGTTTCTGCAGTTTAATAAACCTTTTCCATGTTTTTGTGATAGAACCAATTAAGAGATGACATATGAGGGTGGGTCAATAAGTCCGTGACTTTTTGAATTTCCTGCCTCTGAACTGAAAGGGGAACACTGCTCCTGTCAACAGGCATCTATCAGTTGACTCCTGTCAAAATTTGAACAAGCTGCGTCATTTAGTTTGTGTTTGACAGCCACTGATAGCAGATTACTGCGTGATATGAGGAGAAAGTGGAAAAAAGTGTGTGCTCATTAAGCATTATTTTTTGTGGAAAAAAACCATCACTCAAACCAAGGCTAAGCTTGATAAATACTATGGGGACTCTGCACCATCAATTTCAATGGTAAAAAAGTGGTTTACTGAATTTTGTTGTGGCTGTACAAGCACGGAAGATGCCGAACGTTCTGGACGCCCAGTTGAGGTCTCTACACAATTGAAAAAAATCACAATATGGTGTTGGCCGATCGAAGATTGAAAGTGCGAGAGATTGTGGAAGCCACAGGTATCTCACATGGATTTTAAATGATCACTTGGGTATGAGAAACCTTTCCGCAAGATGGGTGCCGCGTTTGCTCACAATCAACCACAAACGCAATCGTGTGACACTTTCGCAGGAGTGTTTGGCATTGTTCAACCGCAATATGGACTAGTTTTTGCGCCGTTTCATAACCGTGGACAAAACGTGGATCCACCACAACACACCAGAGACCAAACAGGGTGAATCGGCGCCAAAGAAGGCCAAGGTGGGTTTGTCAGCCAATAAAGTCATGGGCCCATTTTTTTGGGATGCACGTGGTATAATCCACATTGACTACATTCAAAAGGGTAAAACAATCAATGGCAATTATTATGCCAACTTATTGGCGATTTAATGAGAATTTGAAGAAGAAAAACGCCCACATTTGACCAAGAAAAAAGTTATTTTGCACCAGGACAATGCAAGGGTGCACACATGTGTAGTTGCCATGGCAACAATCCATGAATTGGGATACAAATTGCTCCCTCATACGTCCTATTCTCCGGATTTAGCCCCGAGTGACTATTTCTTGTTTCCACATCTGAAGAAATGGCTCGGCGGAAAGAGATTTGACTCCAACAATGAAATCATCTCACAAACAAATACCTATTTGGATGACCTCGACAAATCTTATTTTTTGGAAGGGATAAAAAAATCGGAGAAAGGTTGGACAAAGTGTATAGAACTCAAAGGAGACTATGTTGAAAAATAAAATGATTTTTTATTCAAAAAGTCACTGACTTATTGACCCGCTCTCGTATATAACCCAGGAACAAACATCATGTTACTAAGGGCCTTTCCACATAGTCATATAACCCAGAATATCAAGATAAAAAAAATCCCACATTATCTGAGAGTGGACTCAAATAACCCAGTTCAAAGCAGATATTGTGGGATTTTCTGCCTTGATATTTTGGGATACAGGGCTTTGTGGAAGGGCCCTTAGATGAATAAGCAGTTTGGAAATCATGCACTTTCCTTAATTCTGGCTACAAATTCCAGATGCTATAGATAACATAGGGCCCTTCCACACAGCCCTGTATCCCAGAATATCAAGGCAGATAATCCCACAATATCTGCTTTGAACTGGGTTATCTGAGTCCACACTCAGATAATGTGGGGTTTTTTACCTTGATATTCTGGGATATAGTGTTGTGAATGAGCCTCCAGGTACTACAGGTAGTAGCATGGAGGAAGGTGTTGAGGCAGTAACATCAAGCAGTAGCTCAGTTTGGGGCGCGGCTCTGGATGATCAGGCTCCTACAGCTGGGGTAAAGAGAGTGGCTAGTGCTTCAAGCCTTGACGAAGACAGAGAACAGAGGGGGAAGATTCAGCATCTACTTAGGGAGCCTTCTGAGTCTGATACATTTGAAGGGTTTCCAGGGAATGCAGAATTACAGTCAGAAGAAAGTGATACAGACCTAGATTCGGCATTGGTGCAGGAAGTGAGAGATGTATGAAATGCGGACTCGGGGGGACAGCACATTTCTGGGGTTTCAGACAGATCAGGACTGGCTGACTTCTCATTCAGAAGCTGAGGGGGGCCCTTTAAGCCAAGAAGAGCTTTGGCTGGCTTGGAGATCTGGGCATGGTGCAACAGCCACAGGGAATGGGAATGCTGCTGCTTTGGAACAGGGCGGGTTCTCTGATTACTCTGATTGTTAGTGCTATAAGAGAAGTGAGTATTTGGCTTGACCCCCACGGTGGTCAAGGAGTTGCTATTCTGCGTATCTATCCTGTGTTCCTGGTTCGCCCACAGCGTGTATCCTGTGTTCCTGTATCTTTGTTCCTGGTTTCCAGATTACTCGTGAGTTATTGGGTTCTTTATCCACTTTGTTCTTTGGGAGAGCTACTATGGCAGCTCTAGCTGATATTGGGGAAAGGTGGGGGGGGGGGGTTGGGATTCATGTCTGCTTTTTTGTTTAGCTGCTGCCGTGTACCTCTTGACCTTCACTGTGACTGCTATGAGTTTCCTGCTACAGAGTGTTTGGTATAGTATTACATGGAGGGAGGTAAATGCTGTGTTTTATGGGGGCTGTGAATTATGTGTTTTCTGTAAACTCAGCTCCTGTCGACTCTGGAACGTGTCCTCCTTTTCTGTCTGCTTTTCTCCTGTCCCATGACTCCCGGATCGGTATTGGACTATGCTTCATGGACATTCCTTTGACTGAATGCCGCAGAAGGACGTCTGCTGTTTGTGTTTGAGTTCTTTTCTTCTCAGCATTTTTGGTTTTGGGTTTCTTGGGATTATTGGGGTTTTTTTACAGCCAAAGATAGGCTATTTTTTTGTTATTCCAACTTCCATTTGATGTTTAAATAAACTTTTGTTATCTTTTAACTCCTGGACTCAGCCACTGGCCGTCTCTGTACCACAACATATAGGGCTGCATGGAAGGGCCCATAGTCAATGGTCAGAAATGCTCAGAGTCTCAGGGCCCTTCCACACAGTCATATAACCCAGAAATCCCAAAATATCTGCTTTGAACTGAGTTATCTGATTCCATACTGCCATATATTCTAGTTCAAAGCTGATAATGTGGGGTTTTATTCAGCTGTGTGGAAAGGGCCCCACTGAAGCAATATCTGAAAGACTACATGATTCCTAGCCTTGCACTGAAAGACACCAGGCTTGACCTGCAATCATTGTTACTTCAAGTGATTTCATCTTTGTAAATTATTTCACATATAGCAAATGTAACAGCTGATTTTCAACTTGCATATGTCAAAGTGATCTGACATTCGAACAAAAAAAAGAAAATTGTCCTTATGTCTCTATCCAATATTTTCAACAGGCAAGAGACATGGCTCTTGCTCCATAAACTTCTGTTCCAGCATTAGCTGGAATTAATTGGATATTTGTGGGTGGTAGAATGTGGTTCACCTTTTGCTTAAGTAATCCTTGAAAGAATGTGACCACAACTGTGAGAAACATTTAATCTTCTCTGAAAAGGGTGTCCAGGTCCAATTCCATACAGCTGAATGTGTATGTTTTCCCCCAGGATAGCTATTCTGACTAGGATCGTTTGGCAGATAAAATATCTTCTTAAGGAAGATATCATGTGTAAATGTTTAAGGTTTTCCTGGGTAGAAAAATTTAAAACCCCCACCATGTATCAATTTTCATATGCTCTGCACGGTCTTTGAAATCTGTGCAGTTTTGAAGAATTGCTTGCAGGAAGAAGAAAAATGCTAAAATCACTTGTTTTGAAAATAAATTACCAAATAATTTTATTTCTGGAAAATATCTACTGGGATGTGAGTGGCTGTGGTGGCTCAAGGATTCTGGAAATTGTAGTTCAAAAGCAACTTTTCCTGGATCTATTCCTAGCAACTCTCATCATTTGCATCTGTTATACCAGGATTTCTGCCTGTCCAGACTTGATCCTTTGCTGCAAGATTCAGAGGCTCCCAAGATGGCTGTTGCAGGACTTCTGTCAGAAACTTCAACAGTTTTTTTAAAAAAACAAAAACAAAACACCAGAAATGCAGATATTTGAAGATCTGGATATGCAGATCATTGCAAAAGTTCCATTTGTCTTTGCCAGTGAAACTGTGCCCTCCATATGTTTCATGAAGTTTCTGGCACAAAAACAAAGTTTGTGCCTTCTACTCAATTGTTACCTTCTTTTTTAGGAACCGACCAATCAGGAACAAACATCTAAAACTCGGGAACAAACCTAGATTAAAAAATCGTGTGGGTTCCAATTGGAGGGACATGCAGACATTCAAAGATGCAGATATTCAGCTCAAAACTGCAATATTCCTGCACCTGGAAATCTCACGTTTTTTGCCTTTTGTAGTGATTGCTTCTGTGTTTGCAGGGAATGGCATCTGGCCACCCTTCTGTTTGCTGCAGAAGCTCATGGGATAAAGGTACTGTCTGGATGGGCCTCCCGTTCTGTCCAAAATGTTCAGAAAATAGGAGCCCCCCACTTTCTGAAATAGTTTGTTGCACTCTCACACAACTCTCACTGTTGGGAAGTTCTTCTATTGTTCCTCTAGAAGGCGCAGGTTTGCAGTCTGGGAGTGATCCTGGACTCATCGCTGAGCCTGGAACCCCAGGTCTCGGCGGTGGCCAGGGGAGCTTTTGCACAGCTCAGGCTTGTGCCCCAGCTGCGCCCATATCTTGGGAAGTCAGGCCACGATGGTCCACGCTCTGGTTACATCCCGTATAGCCTACTGCAATGCTCTCTACATGGGGTTGCCTATGAAGACTGCCCGGAAGCTGCAATTAGTCCAGTGCGCAGCAGCCGGATTACTAATAGGAGTGGGGTACAGGGAGCGCACAACTCCCCTGTTACACCACCAACTCCACTGGCTGCCAATTAGCTTCTGAGCACAATTCAAAGTGCTGGTTTTGACCTACAAAACCCTATACGGTTCTGGCCCAGTTTACCTGTCCAAACATATTCTCCCCTATGAACCATCAAGAGTGCTAAGATCTTCTGGAGAGGCCCTGCTCTCGGTCCCACCACCTTCGCAAGCGTGTCTGGTAGACACGAGGGACACAGCCTTTTCTCTGGTGGCCCTCCAGCTGTGGAATTCCCTCCCAAATGAAATTAGATCTGCCCCCTCCCTCCTGACTTTTAGGAAGCGGGTGAAAATGTGACTGTGCAATGAGGCCTTTGCAGAATGAAGGAGGAGATCACGAAGCGACTAAAGTCGGACCGAATATATGGATGAAGTTGGACTTGATTTTACTTTGGCGAAAGGCTTTTTAAATGTATTTATTGTGTTGTATTTTATTGTAAATTTTATTGTAAATTTATGATGCTTTTAGATTTTAAATGTTAGCATTGAATACTTGCTGTTTGCCGGTCTGAGTCCCTCTTCGGAGGTGAGAAGGCCGGGGTATAAAAATTTTAAATAAATAAATAAATAGTTTAATCAGAATGTCCTTTCTTGCCATGTGAATCAATAGGTTCAGACATGGCCTTGTGGAACAGCAGAGAACAACTTTGCTCATCATGCACATTTAAAGGCAGCCATCATAGTAACTTTCAATCTTCTTCAAACTAAACATACCTAGTCCCTAAGCTACTCCTCATAGAGCATAGTTTCCAGATCTTTAACCATCTCGGTGGCCCTCCCCCGGACATTTTCCAGCTTGTTAATATCCTTCTGGAACTGTGATGCCCAGAACAACATGTCAAAACACAATACAGCATATTATACAGTTGATTAATACCCTTCCTCCCTGCCCTATCCTTGCAGAGATGATGTTGGAACAAGCTCAGTGCTTGAAAAACACTGACTTAAAAAAATGTGAGAAAAAAATCAACAAGCTACTTGCCTTGCGAGGATTTTTGCACCATCCCCTGACCCCCACTGGACCTCCCAGCAAGAAGACCATAGTGCTTACACACTCCCCAAATTTGGGGGGGGGGGTATCGTAGTAGGTATAGCCAAGAATGGCTGAAAATAAAAACTGATGATTAATTAAATTTTTGTTTTCAGACAGTCTTTTGTGGATTGAGAAGGAATCTGTCTCACCTAGGAAAACAGGTGTGAAAACTAGCCCACGCAGTACCCTCCTCCTGAATTAAACAAATATAGCATTCTCTAGTCAATGTTTTACCGGAAACAAGAATACGACAAAGGTTTGATGCAGGAAGCTGCATAGAATTTGCAAACAATTACTGCAAACTTAATTATATTTAAAGTAGCAGCGATGCTCTATCTACAAGCATGGTGAACTTAAACAAAATGAAGTTACTCATTCCATTAGCAGCACTGTGTCAGCATAATAGGGATGGAAATTGCGGTAGTGGAGGCGATCCAACAGGAGCAGGTGGAGAATATCAGAGGTTTACCCATTATACTGAATTATGGTTGCTGTGTGTTTGTGTGGGTGTATGGATGACATATGGGCTTTCAAGAAGAGAATTTGCTGAACTGCAAGAGAAGTAGCTGAAAAACAAGTATCTTCTCAATTGCAGACAGTAAGGGAGATGGTAAGGATAGTTGTTTCAGAGAGGGAATTACTCTGTTTCTTGATTAATTGAGGATTGCCTGTCACAACGCGGGACCTGGCCCTGCCCCTTAATCACACACACACAGACAATGTCAATTAACTATTTATTAAGCACAAAATAGAAGCAGGTGAAAAGGTAAAATGTCCAAAAATGTAAAGATCAATTAGTCCAAGGTAACTAGCAATCAATGTCCAAAGGTATTCAAAAAGCAAGGAATCTCTCAAAAGCAAGGTCCATAAAAACAAAGCGAATCAAGGCAACGCAACTTAATCTGTAGTAAAACAAGGCAATCCAGGGTTCATGGAAGAAACAGGGTCTCCAGGTAGTTCTTGGCAAGGTAAGCCAAACTATGGCTCCATGGATCAGCAGATCGCCGAAACGTCTGTTCAGCAAAGACGTGGCCGACCAACTGAGGAACTTTCCCACAAAGTGTATATTTAATTCCCATCTTTGTGAGACCAGCGCCTCTCCAGGCTCCGCTTCCAATCTCTGCGCGTAACCACAATATTACTCCTCCGGTCAAAGCACCATCTGGCTCGCTATCTCCCTGGAAACAGGCCTCCACTTCAGTTTCCATCTATTCCTCCGCAGCTGACAGCAACAAACGTTCCTGTGAACCGAAACCTCCCGGTTTCTCACATTCACAATCTGATGCGTCTGATCCGGAATCTAGCTGGCCTTCATCATCCGAGTAAGCAGAAGGCCAGGTGTCATCCCATTGCAAACTGTCAGTCAGGGATGCATGCCCATCATCCCTTGCATCCCCTTCATCTGGGTCCAAAGCAATTGGGACCCCCGGAGCGGCACCCCCCCCCGGCTAAAATGGAGGCTGGGTTGCTACATTGCCGAATGAAAGGGACTGCAGAAGCAGGCCATTGACCTGTCTTCTGAAGGCTACACATTGAGTATGGATACTTGCAGCAAGAAAATCTGTGCATATATACCTCTTAATGCATAGGATTTTGTTGGGAGTTGGTGATTATTTATTTACTTATAAATAAATTGGTGTTTGTTTGTTTGTTTTGAACATTTGCATCCCGTCCTTCTCAACCCCCGAGGAGGGACTCAGGGCAGTTTACAACTGGCAACTATTAGATGCCAACAAACAATTGCAGTACAGACTGTTTGACATTAAATAAAACAATAAGATTATAAAATACATTACAATATTTACCATTAAAAATATTAAACACAACCATGCCTAAGTCCCCAAATCCAAATCATAATCCAGAGTTCCAGTCCAAGTTCTCATGAGTCATTGACCGTTCTCATAAGTCATTAGTGTTGCTGCTCGGTCAGCTACCTGAATGCTTGGTCCCAAAGCCAAGATATGAGCTTTTTTTCTGAAGGAGAGGAGAGAGGTGTCAAGGTTAAATCATGCAGAGTGAGGTTGGAACTATAAAAGTTATTTTATTAGTAGAGAAAGCAAAAACATACTGCCAGAGCTTTTCCAGCGTGTGGCTCACACAGCACATAAATCATGGCGACCAGAGCATGTCCTTATCTACAAATGGTTGAACTTTGCTTTCATCACAGACATGAACTCTCCTCCTCCAGTTAACTCTATAATGCCCTAACTATATCACCCAGCTTTGAAAATAGACACATTTAACAGAAAACATTTTAAACTCATTTTGTCATACATTCTAGCACTGACAAGAGGGAATTACCCTGATTTCACTGGGGAGTGTGTTCCATAGACAGGGGGCCACCACCGAGAAGGCTCTATCTCTCGTTTCCACCAACCACACTTGCAAGGGTGGTGGGATTGAGAGCAGGCCTTCCCCTGACTAATCATAAAATACAAGGTGGATCATAGAGGGAGATACGTTTGGACAAGTATGCTGGGTCAGAACCAAATAGAGCTTTATAGGTCAAGAAGACCAGCACTTTGAATTGTGCTCGGAAATGGACCGGCTCTCCTGGAATTCTAGATGCATAGAGATCTGTGAATATCAGCTTTCCTGAAACAAATGTTCATACTTAGTGAGGGACAGGGGTGGTCCTACAAGATAGGCCAAGTAGGCGGCCGCCTAGGGCGCCATCTGGGAAGGGGGCGCCATCCTGGCCGCATGGGGCGCCATCCTGGCCGCATGGGGCGCCATCCTGGCCCTGCCGATGTTCCTCAGTCAGTGCTGCAGCTGCCTGCTTTTTGACCCCGGCCTTGTGCGCTCCGACGCCGCTTCTGGGCACGCGCTGAGGTTTTCATGCAGGCGCAGTTGCTCGGAGCTGAAGTTGAGCACAGGAGCAACTGCACATGCGCGAAAACCTCCGCACATGCCCAGTAGCTCCCTTGCGCAGAAGCCTGTAAGCAAAGCACTCCCTATCGGGCAGGCAGGGAGTGCTACCTCTCTCCCTTTATCTCTGCTGCGCCCACGCGTTTGCAGGGAAGGAGAAAAGAATCAGTGAAGGAAGTGTAAGTGAAGGAATGAATGAAGGGCTTTCCTCCTCCTCTTCCTCTGTGACCTCTTCTCTCCCTCCTTCCTTTCTTCGGCTCTATTTCTGTCTAGACCTGAGGGGCCTGAGGCTATGAGGAGTTGTGGGAGTTGGAGGCCAAAACACCTAGAGGGAGGGAGGGAGGGCCCAAGTTTGCCCAGGCTGCGCTGCCTGTATTCGACCTCATTTGAACATTTTGGCTATTTTTCTATTTACATTTACATTGGGATCCTAATTTTGGACTTATGGGAGACTCCTATGAATTATGAGATGGGTAGTAGGTAATATATTCTGATTTTGATGCATTTACATTGAATTTCTTGTTGATTATTATACAGTTCTGCTTAATATTGCCATACAATATAATACAAATACAATATAACAATAGAATAATGATATATTTTATATTACATGTAATATTACAAACAATATTGCAGTATAGTGGTATTGTACAAAATAGTAGTATATAATATTTTATTTTACTTTATTTTGGGTTATTTGAGTTTTATAGGAGTAATGAAAATATTTAGTAGAGGATAATTTTATTTAAATAAATAATTTTATTATTTTATAATAATAATATAATAGAATGTTACATTATATTATAATGTCAATATATTATAATATAATTATATTGTAATGTAGTATAATATAATTATGATATAATATAGTATGAGTATGGTATAATATATTGTATATACATTGATACAATATAATACTACTAATGGTATTGTGATATTATAATTGTATTTTTGTTTTACATGGGGGCGGCAAAATAATGTTTTTTTGGGGGGGGGACCAAAATAATGTTCGCCTACCATTTAAAATTACCTTAGACCGCCCCTGGTGAGGGACATCAGAGACTGGGCTGCAGGTAACACTTAATCCATCACTGTGGGCATAGTCTCATGTGACATCATAAATAATGTGTTTGGTTTTGGCCTTGAAATCTCAGGGCCTGAGATAGTCTTGATTGAGCAGTCCTAATGGTCTCAGTCACAAGGTGCCCACTACTCTGCTTTCAACCTGATTTTTGAAATGGGGGGATTGATCTTTTCACAAATGGTGAGGGAAGAGGAGGGAGAAGGAAATTTGAAGGAAAGGCGTAATGCCTCCTCTGTGAACTCAAAAACACTCAAATACAGCCATATAACTCTGTGGCCAGCTGTGGCTGTCATTCCCTATTATATACAATGAAGTGCGAATGGCTTAGTATTTCCTTCCTTCTTTAAAACAAAGACGTGTGACCTTGGACCACTAATTACATCTGCAACATTAATGGGAGCCCAGGGGAACAGGAAGAGGAAGATAAGGCCTTCCTTACTAAAGAACGTTTTGAAGGATTATGAAAAAAAACAACAAACCATGTTACAAGTGCCTGGTGGTGTAGAAGAGTCAAAGGGTTTCACCATCACAAACTCCATTTATTTCAGTGGGACTTGCAATAGAAGATCAAGCTGGTTGAGGAGTAAGATGTGTTAATTGCTACTGAGACTTTGGTTTAAACAACAGTGCTGAAGATATTGTTTTACAGAGAAAATGCAGTCTCTTGCTCCACTCACCAATTTAAAATAAAATCCTATCTTCCATTGTGATTGTTGCTGTTGCCACTGTGCCACCAAATACTGGCCATGTATTGGCAAACCTGGCAGTCAGTCCAAATATTGGTAAGAAATGTGAGGTTCCTTGGTGGTCACATGCCATATAGTACCTACCTGTGTTATTGTGAGGTGCCTCAAGGAGCAATTCTCTCTCCCCTCCTCTTTAGCGTCTACATGAGACCTCTTGCCAGCCTCGTGCGGAGCTTTGGTCTGGAGTGCCACCAATATGCAGATGATACCCAGCTGCTTTTACGGATGGAACCTGGAGTCACCTCAATACCAGACAATTTCACCTTATATCTTGAGGCTGTATCGAGATGGCTGCGTGCCAGTAGGTTGAAGGTGAATCCTATTAAGACTGAGATATTGTGGCCTGGCCACCCACCTGGAGTGGCGCCCTCCCTGCCCAACTTCGATGGTGCCCCCCTTCATCCATCTTTCACTGTTAGGAGCTTGGGTGTCATCCTGGATTCACAGTTGACTCTGGAGGCCCAGATCGCTAATGTTAGTAAGCAGGCCTTTTTCCATCTCCGGCAGGCAAGACAGCTGGCACCTTACCTTTCAGAGGAAGCATTGGCTACAATCATCCATGCGACGGTCACATCTAGACTGGATTATTGTAACGCCTTGTATGTTGGCCTTCACCTGTCGACTACTCGGAGGAGCCACATTATTCAGAATGTGGCTGCCAGGCTACTTGCAAAAAAACCTTTGAGATGCCACATAACTCCAACTCTGTTACATTTGCACTGGCTTCCAAGGGAATTCCGGGCCCTGTTTAAGTTGTTGGTTCTGACCTTTAAGGCACTTTATGGTCAGGGGCCAGCATATCTCAGGGACCGCCTCTCCCCTCTTCACCGCCAGTGGTCGCCACGACTCCTCCAACTAAACTTACTGTATGTTCCAGGCCCCAGGGAAGTACGTCTCGAGAGCACAAGACGCAGGGCCTTCTCCATCTCTGCCCCTGTCTTGTGGAACTCCTTGCCTCCCCACTTGAGGGCCATGCGTGACTTGCGACCCTTTGCTCAGGCACTCAAGACCTGGCTTTTTAGCAGAGCTTTTAATGTTTAATGCCGTCTATTTGGTATTGTGTATTTTTAAATGCAATTGTTTTATGGAGGGCGATTAACAAGTGAAAATTTATTATTATTATTTATGTTCTCTCCATATTTAGATTTTTTGAAGTCCTAAAATACAAGTAAATAAATCACATTTCCTCACAACTTTGTGGCATAGATTAAGCTGAAATATATAGTGATTGGTCCAAGCTTCATAACAGTAGATTTGAATGCAAGTCATGCTAAGCTAAAATTACAATGTGATCAACCACACCAGGTACTGTTGTTCTTCCTTGTCTCCCTTGTTGTCATCTACAATCTTGCCAGAAGAAGGATGCAGCAGACCAGCAAGTTCTTATCACCACTACTATAATTTCCTTGCTAATCACTTTTGTGCTGGAAGCAAAGGGCAGATGGGCAAGCACATGACTATGAGGTGGAAGGTTACCAGCATTTTCAAAGAATCTCTAGTTTTTCTTGTGAACAGGCCCTAACTGTGCCAGTTCCTGATACTGGTGCTTAAGAACATATTTGAGAAGGCAGGAGACTATTAACCTAGTAAGTTTATGGTCAGTCTAGTATTTTTATTATTTTCTATTATTACTTGGATTTATAGCATGGGGCATATATGGCTTTATCTGCCTCATCACACAACCACTGAAAAAAGTGGACGTCACTTCATTTAGCCACAGAGCATGGGGAAGCCTCTGCCCTATGCCCCGCATCACCCGGCTCCTCTGGCTGTTGATCCCATTGGGGGGAAGCACGGTGCATGTGTGGAGCATGCGGCTCCCCCCCCCCCCCCATTAAAGTCAATGCAAACACGAGAAGCCTCCCGTGTTGCTGCAGCCAGGGAGTGCCAGTTCCATCCCCCTTCAGCCATGGAGCCGGCGTAACGCCATACGATGGGAGCTGGCCAGCTCCATGAGTCACCAGGGCTAGATTGGCATATGCCTCTGATTTTAGCCTCATAACATATTTTCTACCATACACAGTTTTCAATAAGTGCAAGGCTGCATGCAGTGTTTTAATTTCATTATGCTTGGAACATTTTGAACTTGTTTTAACTCATGGTCTTTGAAGGAATGTTCATTTATTTGTGTTTCAACTTTTGTATTAAGAGCATTTTTTATTTTAAAGAATTAATGTGTTGTGTGTTCTAGAAGTTGTTCACTGCCTTGAACCATATGTTGGGAGAAAGATTATTTATTTGTTTGTTTGTTTGTTTGTTTATCTCCCTTGAAAGGGACTCAAGGTGTCTTAACATAAAAGCATCAGCATAACCATTTAAAGTAAACAAACAGAACCAGATAACCTGCACCAGAGCCATATACGAGCCACCAAAACCAGCACTTTGAATTGTATTTGGAATTGTGTTCAGAAACTTGTTGGCAGCCAGTGTTGCTGCAGCAACAGAGGAGTTGTATGCTCCCTGTAGCCAGTCCCAGTTAGCAGTCTCACTTCTGCTCTTTGGACCAACTGAAGTTTCCAAACAGCCCCATATAGAGCACATTACAGTAGTCCAACCAGTATGTAACCAATGCATGTACTTACAAATCTGAGTTTGTGTGTGCTATAGATGTACATTACACTGGTCAACACATACGTTGGTGTCTCAAATGTTGGACCTGACTTTGGGTATATTTGACCTATTCATTCAAAAAATGGTGCCCGCTTTCCCCTATCAGTGCTAGTTTTTGAGATGCAGAAGATCTACCAGTCACCATCTGTTACCCCTTAAAAATCATGATAGCCCCATCTAAAAACTACAGCTGTTGTGGTATATCCAAGGCAGTTTTCAGAATCAGTGCCCCACAAAAACCTAGGGCCAGGCCTGAAAAACAAGACACCAAGAAAAAAATGTTTTTGGTTGCGCTGTGTTATTGTTGTGAGTCGTTCTAATTTTTTCATGCAAAGTAAAGCTATAGTTTCTCAATAGGCTTCCCTAGGTATGGTCTGATGAAACAATGAAAGCATATGCTCCCAATAATAGGTTTCTCTGAATACTTTATGTGTTTCATTGCTTAGAATTTCATCTGGGATGGCTGCGAATACTGGGAACTATAGTCCAATACATTGGTAGGGGTTGTAGAGAGAACAGCTGCTTTAGAGCAGTGTTTCCCAACCAGTGTGCCGTGGCACACGAGTGTGCCGTGAGGGATCATCAGGTGTGCCATGGGAAATTGGAACCTTTCTTCCCCCTCCTAGCAGCTCTTTCTCCCTCTTTCCCTTCCCAAAGATCCTCCCCAAGGCAAAGGAAGGGCTCCGCCGAATGCCAGGACCAGGCCCGCCTTGAGGAAACCTCCAGGAATCTTGACTCAGCATGGCTCCAGCTCCCGCTGAGGGCTGCTTCAGCCTCCCGATGCTCCCAGGTTTGCTCACTGCCCAATTCACCAACGTGGAGCTTCCAGCTTTGGCTGTTCTCGTGAGAAATCCAAGCCAACGTGAAAACGCCAACTCAATCACTTAAGAACATAAGAACATAAGAAGAGCCATGCTGAATCGGGCCTCAGCCCATCTAGTCCAGCATTCTGTATCACACAGTGGCCCACCAGTTGTACACGGGGATCTCGAGCAGAAGGGAGGGCAAAACCCTGACCTGCTCCCGACCCCCCACAACCAGTACCCAGGGAAATCCTGCCTACCTCAACCAACTCCGAGGTGGCACTTGAATGTCCTTTTCAGTAACTTCCGCCCAGTGGTCTGCTTTTGCAGAGGGAGGCAGCGAAAGAGGCCACACAGATCTATGAAACGTATAGACTACCCATTCACAGGTTTCCAAGAAACAAATAGAGCTTCTCCGCTTGGAAATGTTTTTTTTTTTACTATTTTACTGGATTTTTCAAGAGTTCCCCCTCCTCCCCCAAGGAACTGTTTATAACAGCTTCATGACATCCATAGTTAACTGGAAGCAAGTTTCACTTAGGGTGAAATTTCACAAGGGTCTGGAGAACAAGTCCTATGAGGAGCGGCTTGAAGAGCTGGGCATATTTAGCCTGAAGAAGAGAAGGCTGAGAGAAGACATGATAGCCATGTGAGAGGAAGTCATATATATGTTATGTTCATCGAAACAGGGCCAGTTTTCACACTGAGTATATACATTTAAAAACATATTAACTAACTGTATTACTGTGTTAGAGTGTCATTTTGTGTCATTTTGGTTGGTGGTATGCCCCAGAATTTTGTAAATGTAAAAAATGTGCCGCGGCTCCAAAAGGTTGAAAAACACTGCTTTAGAGCACAAGTGCTGAGCAGACGTTTAAAAGATTTGGACAGCAGAAATAGCTTTGTTCCAGTGTTATTTAATTTCCGGGCTGTGATGTTTGTTTTGTGCTTTTTCCTCCTGCAATATTTTGTTCTGTGTATTCATGCTACCTGAACTCATAAATGTGTATATTTATTTTAAAGGCACATAAAATGCCCAAGATTCCTCCCTCCAAACAAAACATTACACACAAAGGCTGCCAAGAGTTCCCTAGCATTTGAGCAAGGAGAATTATAATCTCCTTGTGTCACAGGGGGGGAGAAATAGCTTGCTAGATTTTCTTTTTTCTGTAACATGGCATTACAGCTTTGCAACCGAGGTTATAATAACATTTGAAAGTAATATATTTTTGCCATCTGTATTTTGCCTTGGAGTCAGCAATTTTTTTTTAAAAAAATAAATGCATGAATGTACAGAGGTTGCTTCGTTAACGGCTGGGCTCGCCTGAAACGGCATTAGCAGGCTCAGGTGGTTGATTTTATTGTGTCAAGCCCCAAACAGTCCATCCCCTACATCTGGGAACTTGGATTTAATAAGGCGTTTGTACTTACTGGAACCAAATTAGTGGAGATGCCCGGTGGTCTCATGTATCTCAATGGCTACGGATATTCAGGGGTCAGGAGCTTTTGTCGCCAGGCCTCCTCATCCTGTTTTTCTAATTAGATATTTGGCAACGTCCATGTTCAATGGCATAGAGAGTTGGCAAATTCCTTCTAATTCTGTTCCAAAGCCTTTCAGGGAGATGAGCTCAGATATCTGGACTGTGAGGGGATATTCTGATCTTTTTTTTCTACACTGAGCAAACAAACCATATAATCCAACCTCACCCTTAACATTTTTTGCATTGGCTTGCTTGTGTGTATTTTTCTCCCCATGTTTCGAGCCAGTGTCATCCACACATCACCCTAACTCTATCTAGTTTTTCAGGAGTATGTTGAGAACACCTAATTTTTCATGCAAAGGCTTCTGTTTATTTTCTGTAGGGATGCAGCCCGCAGAGACAATCTGTCCTAATAAACAACAATTTATCTTGATCTAACAATGCCCAGGAAAATCTGGGTATTCTGGTGATACAATAAAACCTTGTGATTCACCTTGAATGATAATAATAATACTTTATTTATACTCCGCCTCTATCTCCCCGAGGGGACTTGGGGCGGCTTACATGAAGCCAAGCCTGATAACACATAGTAAAATAATACAAAGCAAATAAAAACAATGCGATCAATATAACTAACACATAAGCAATATCAGACAATTTAAAACCATGGCCAGGCCAGATGTGATATATAAAAATTTTAAATAAATAAACACTGAACGTAAACAGAGGTAGAATGTATGTAGCAGGAGGGTTTTAAGATGGAGCATTGTTACAGGCTCCATCTTAACACAGCACTATTATATTGCCTTTTGTGCAGGCCCGGATTACCCATAAGGCCAACCTAGGCCATGGCCTAGGGTCGCAAGCCAGGGGGGGGGGGCGCAGATCACGGACCAAAAACAAATAAATGTTGAAACAAATAAAAATGCAACACATTTTTCCCACCCTCCCTCGCCCATAAATGTCTATGAGAGCGGGCCCTGTCCTGAAGACTACACTTCCCGTCGTGCACCTCTCTCCGCTTCTGCCTCTCTCCCCACAGGAGAAAGACTACGCCTCGCGGCATGCCCCACGGGAGCTGCGGTGGGGCCGGGCCAATGGGAGGTGGCGAGGGCAGAGCCAGGGGGCATGGCCGGGTGGCGGAGAGAGAGTGAGTGGACTCACAGGGATGGCGGAGGGTGCCGAGGAGGGTCCGCCCTTCCAGCTGGGCAGGCTGTGCTTCGAGCAGGTAGGCACTGGGGCACCAGGGCGCTGCGCGACGGGGAGCAGAAAGGCCCCGCCGGAGATGGAATCGCTCCCTCAGAGAGCCTGCATTGCTTGCCTTAGGTGGCCCCACCCCCTCTGCACCATCCCGTCCCCTCATTGGCCCTGCCGTGTGTCACTCTTCCCTTTGAAATCCCACCCTTGGGAAAGCGCTTCTGTGATTGGCTCCTGCTTCCCTTCATTCCTCTTTGGGGGCGGTGCTTCTGTCTTAGCCTCCTGAGTTCAAGTCCCGCTTCGGGCAGAAAGCGTGACTGTGGAACTCTCTGACACTGCATTGGGATGGCATTTTTTAAAAATGGGCCCAAGCATAGTGCTGCTGCAGGCGAGTCTGGCCCAGGCACCCCGCGAACCCCGCGGATACACATGCGCTGATTGGCGTGGGTTGTTGTTGATTTATTTGGATATTACTGATCAACTGAGATGTATTGGGCTACCTGAGTGAATTTGAGGTAAGTTGTATGATATGATTTATTTTTAGTGTGGGTCTGAGTGATGTGGGGGGGTGTGCGGTAGAGGTTGGCTTAAAGGGGGCGTAATTCCAGAGTGTGGCCTAGGGCGCAAAAAGGTGTTAATCCAGGCCTGCTTTTGTGGCAGGTGTATACAAGGGCTGGCACTTGTGTGTGTTGACTGAATGGGTGAGATGTACACCTTAGATGATTAAATGTGTGAGGGCAAAGGAGGAGAGGGGAAAATTATTACAACTTTCTCTGGCATTACATTGTGAACGAAGATTCTTAGGAAGGACTCATCCCATGCTTTCTACAAGCGCGTTGATGACTAAGAAGGTTGGATGTGTCCTTCGAGCCTGTGCAATGGATTTTTCTGGTGGAGCGCAGCGTGCACAGAACTGGCCTCACCCTTTAAACCAAAGGTTCGTCTGCCGGGGCCTAGCAAGGTTAGGATGGTGGCAGCGAGGTCCTCAGGTCGTAGGTTTGATTTGAGTTTCCTTCTCTAGATGGATGACCTTACAGGGTTAGAAGAGCACCATCTCTCCTGGTTTGAAATCAGAGTTTTCCTTCTCTTAGGATGGTTGCCAAAAGGCTAGAGAGCCCATCCTGCCCTTTGACGCTCTTTGTCAGACCCTTCGGTTGTGGCCTGTTTGGCATGGGAGGCCCTACCGGTGACTTTTATGCCACCTCCAGCATAGCTCACCACTTCATTAGGGTACACAAGCCTCTCCCCCATGACAAGGGGGTGCCAACGGAGAGGTCTGAAATATACATTGGTGGCTTCCGATCCAAGTGCTAACCAGAGCTGTCCCTGCTTGCCTTTCATGATTAGATGGGATCTGATCAATAGGATCCCTTCCATTTTCTACAGAGCTGCATAGATGTGTCACTAAAAAAACAGAGTTTGTAAATATTACTTTTAAAAGAAAATGCTAGCTGAAACCTCCCATTAGCTAGACTTGGGGAATTACATAATAACTACCATGAAATTAATTATGAATGGATATATTTTTCCACATGGAAATAGATAATCAAGAACCTTTATGGAGAGAAACAGTTGTTGTCAGAGACACCTGGTGGCTTCCTTGTCAATAAGGTTTAAATGTGCTTGAGGTTTTTAGTTCAAACTTACTGGAGCAGAAGAACCAAGATGTGACATTTGCCACAACAATTTCATTGCTATAACAATAATACTGTTCACACAGATGCACCATGCCTTGATTTTTTCTGCTTGTTATCTGAGCCTATTGTGTTTGGTGGCAGGACTTGGAACTCAAAGCATAACAGCAGTGATGTACTTATTTCGGCATATCTTGTCCAGGTTTTGCTTCAAGGACTGGATGGTGGCTTCCATGAAGGAAGGGATTTAGAGTAAGACCTTAAAGCAGTGTTTCTCAACCTTCCTAATGCTGCGACCCCTTAATACAGTTCCTCATGTTGTGGTGACCCCTAACCATTATTTTCATTGCTACTTCATAACTGTATTTTTTAGGGGGGGTGTTGATTTTGTCATTTGGAAGTTGTAGTTGCTGGGATTTATAGTTCACCCACGATCAAAGAACATTCTGAACTCACTAACAATGGAATTGAACCAAACTTGGCACAAAAAAACTCCCATGGCCAACAGCAAATACTGGAAGTGTTTGGTGGGCATTGACCTTGAGTTTGGGAGCTGTAGTTCACCTACATGCAGAGAGCACTATAGACTCAACAATGATGGATCTGGGCCACACTTGACACTAATCCTCAATATACCCAAATGTGAACACTAGTGGAGTTTGGGGAAAATAGTTCTTGACATTGGGGAGTTGTCGTTGCTGGGATTTATAGTTCACCTACAATCAAAGAGCCCCTTGCACCCCACCAATGATAGAATTGGGTCAAACTTCCTACACAGAACCCTCATGCCTTGAAGGGACTAGCTGGCGTGAGCCTCTATCCCACCTCACACACTCTCCTCACCCACACATGCCCATCATGTTGCCATGCGCCAAGCACGCCTGCTCTCCCCTCCCTGCTTGGAGTCTCAAAACAGCCCTCCCTTGGCTGGGAGGCCTGCTAATCACAGCAAAGGAGAGCTTTAGGTGGGAGAATTCGCAGTCTGTTTCCAAAAAGAAAGAGGACACGCCGAGAGATCTTCAATCTTCTCTGACAAAGGGCTTCCTAAGACAATCATAAATATTTGTTTTCTGATGGTCTTTGGCGACCCCTCTGAAACTCTCTCGCGACCCCCCTGGGGGTCCCGACCCCCAGGTTGAGAAACACTGCCTTAAAGGATTCTCTCAAGGGGCTGATCCTAAGGATGCATCTATACCAGGCATGGACAAACTTTGGTTGTCCGGGTGTTTTGGACTTCAACTCCCACAATTCCTAACAGCCTACTGGTTTGACACTACTTTAACCACCAAGACTCAGTGCAATGGAATAATGGAAGTTGGAGTTTTGCAAGGTACTTAGTCTTCATTGACAAAGATGGCTGGTGCCTCACCAAACTATAACTCCCGGATTTCTGTAGCAGAGTTTTCCAGCCTGACCAAAAATAATAATAATACTCAGAACCTGTTTTGTAGAGCCATGTTTTAGATGGGAAATCTGTGAGTTGACCTCTGATTTTTTTTAAAGGATCAAGTACTGAGAGGATGGGCTTTTAATCCATTTCTAACATATCATTTCTGCAAATTTCAAAAATCCTGCTAGTGCCTGCAGTGGTAGGGAAATCAGGAACCACATTGATAAATCCTCCCCATACAAACAACACATAATGAAACATTGTATTTTTGTAGGGATTTAACTCTTCCATCCGCCTTGATCCAAATGGCTCCTCCACTCAAATTGGTTTAAGCCAGTGTTTTTCAACTGGGAGTTGTTGGGAGGGGATGTCAGAGGGGTTGCCAAAGGACATGAGAAAACACAGTATTTTCTGTTGGTCATGGAGGTTCTGTGTGGGAAGTTGAGAAGTTGGCTCCAGAGTGCTCTTTGATTGTAGGTGAACTATAAATCCCAGGAACTACAACTTCGAAATGTTACGGGCTGTTTTTTCCAAACTCCACCAGTGTTCACATTTGGGTATATTGAGTATTGGTGGCAGGTTTGGTCCAGATCAATCATTGTTTGAGTCCATGGTACTCTCTGGATGTAGATGAACTACAACTCCAAAACTCAAGGTCAATGCCCACCAAACCCTTCCAGTATTTTCTGATGGTCATGGGAGTTCTGTGTGCCAAGTTTGGTTCAATTCCATTGTTGCTGGAGTTCAGAATGCTCTTTGATTGTAGACTAACTACAGAGCCGGATCTTGCACTCCGCAAAGTAAGCATTTGCTTACCACTTGCCAATATTCAGGGGCGCATTTTACCTTGTTCCCATCGTCCCACATCACGAGGCCGAAAAGTAGGAGCGCTTTGGAGGCGGCCAGAGGCGGAGCGCCCCCGGCTGCAAAACACTACTCCCTCCCAGTTTTGCAGGGCGATCAGCGGCTCCGGGCAGCCGGGCCCACCCCTTGGCAATGGTGCACGTGTGGAATTTTTGCGCATGCACCATCGCTGCAGGGCGAGCCCTGCCTCCCAAAACCGCCAATCGCCCCACACCATGAGATCTAAAAGGAGGAGCATTCCACAGCCGGAGGCGCTCCGCCTCTAGCCACCTCCAAAACGCTCCTCCCTTTCGGCCGCCCGGAGCCGCCAACCGCCCCCCACCATGAGGCCAAAAAGGAGGAGCCTCATGGTGCCCAACGTTCCTCCCCCTCGCCCCCTCGTAGGGCGACCACCATCCCCTGCGTCAACGGCACATGCGCGAAACTAGCTGGCTCTATGTACACGCACTCCGGCACAAGTGCGCACCCTCCACGAGGCTGGAGAGCGAGGGGGTGCCAAAATAAGGTTCGCTTACCATTTTAAATTACCTTAGTCTGGCCCTGGCTAACTACAAATCCCAGCAACTACAACTCCCAAATGAGAAAATCAATCCTCACTCAACCACACCAGTATTCAGATTTGGCCGTGTCCCAAATGTGGCCCAGTGAATGAAAATGCATCCTGCATATCAGATATTTGCATTACAATTCATAACAATAGCAAAATTACAGTTGTGAAGTAGCAACAAAAATAATTTTATGGTTGGGTGTCACCACAACACGAGAAACTGTATGAAGGGGTCATGGGATTAGGAAGGTTGAGAAACACTGGTTTAAGCTTTTTTTAAAAGGTCATGTGTAGCTCTCTCTAGAAATGCACAGGTTGACTTTAGCTATCGCAAGTCTCAAAGGCTTTTTGGTAATATAAAGGCAGTGACTTCTTGGAAGAAGAAAAACGGATGCTGTAAAACGAGTCCTCCGAGTGATGTTCTGAAATCCCTTCCACGACTACTCAATATGAAGCTGCATAAGAAAAGGGCAGGAAGGTGACTTGGTAATGCTGGAGCTCATGTTCTTACTGAACTCCACCAAGGCTTTTAACAAGCTCTTCCTCACAGCTTGTCAGTAAAACAAATTTTCATTTCCAAGCTCCCACTCTACTTGCCAAATGTTAGCTCACAGTATTTTTTTTTCTCCCCAAAAAACGTCTGTTAGTTGCTTCTGAAAACTATGGGTTTGGAAGCAGACCTACATGAGCTTATAATGATGACTGCACCTTACCAGAATGCCAATGATTCTGTTAATGCAAACCATCATTAATTTACCTTCAAATCTCTATTGGCCACAGAAACGCTGCTGACTCAGTGGTGCCAAGTCAGCACATTTAGCTTCCACTTTGACTGTTGCATCCTGCTTGCTTAGCTATTCTAATTCAGTGCAATTTTCTCCCTTCCTCCCTCTATTGATGCCCCCCTCCCTCCACATGCCTAGTGGGTGATCTCTACTGCATTCATACTTCATTGCCCATCTCTGTTGACGAATAAATCCTATTTTTAAAAGTGTCATGGATGCCAAATCTTCATGGAGATCCCCAAAACATTGGCATTTAGTGTATTGTTGAAAGGCTTTCATGGCTGGAATCACTGGGTTGTTGTGAGTTTTCCAGGCTGTTTGGCCATCTTCCAGAAGCATTCTCTCCTGATATTTTGCCTGTATCCATGGCAGGCATCCCCAGAGATTGTGAGGCCTCTTGGAAACTAGGAAAATGGGGTTTATATACCTGTGGAATGTCCAGGGTGGGAGAAAGGACTCTTTGATTGTTTGAGGTAGGTGTGAATGTTGCAATTGGCCAGCTGATTGTTTTTGTCTGGCACTCCCTGTTTTTGAGTGTTGTTCATCATTTACTATTATGATATATTTGCCTCTCCATTGGCACCCCCTTGCAGTGGGGGAGAGGCTTGCGTACCCTAATGAAGTTGTGAGCTATGCTGGCAGTGGCATAATAGCCACCTGTAGGGCCTCCCATGACAGACAGATCACAACCGAAGGGTCAGACAAAGAGCGTCAATGGGCAGGATGGGCTCTCTAGCCTTTTGGCAACCATCCCAAGAGAAGGAAAACTCTGATTTCAAACCTGCGCAGATGGTGCTCGTCTAACCCTGTAAGGTCAACCATCTAAGGGAAGGAAACTCAAACCAAACTTACGACCTGAGGACCTTGCTGCTACCGTGTTTCCCCGAAAGTATGACACCCCCGATTGTAAGACGTATCGGCGGTGTCAGGGGGGTCGGCTAATGTAAGCCGTACCCCGAATGTAAGCCATACCTCGTCGCCACGCCCACGCCGCTGCCGCCGCCGCCGCAACCGGCTCATCGGTCGCGGCACACCTCCGCGGCGCACCTTTCTGCCAGGCCTCCAAGGAAGGGAGGGGGAAGAGAGCCAGAGGCGTGGCAAAGCGGCGCTGCGTCAGGTGACGCGTCGCCGCTTGCCACCCTGGCTCTCTTCCCCCTCCCTTCCTTTGTCCAAGGAAGGGAGGGGGAAGAGAGCCAGGGCGTGGCAAAGCGGCGCTGCGTCAGAGTGACGCGTCGCCGCTTTGCCATGCCTCTGGCTCTCTTCCCCCTCCCTCCCTTCATCCAGAAAGCTGCGCCGTGAGGTGTGCCACGGCGTGACATGGGCAGCGGCGGCGGCGGCGTGGCGACGGGGTACGCCTTAGTTTATATAAGACGTACCCGAAAGTAAGACATAGGGGGACTTTTCGGGGGGAAAAGAAAGTAAGACGCTGTCTTACTTTCGGGGAAACACGGTACCATCCAAACTTGCTAGGACTCGGCAGACGAACCTTTGGTTTAAAGCGTGAGGCCAGTTCTGTGCACGCTGCGCCCCACCAGAAAAATCCATTGCACAGGCTCGAAGGACACATCTAGCCTCCTTAGTCATCAACGCGCTTGTAGAAAGCGTGGGATGAGTCCTTCCTGAATCTTCATTCGCAAAGGAAAGGCAAGAGCAAAGAGAGATATATTTACTGTTATGAATCATAACAGTAAATAAGGAATAACACTCAAAAACAGTGAATTCCACACAAGAAACAATCAGCTGGCCAATTGCAAAATTCACACCTACCAGATTAGAAACAATCAGGGGCAGCTAACACCTCCCAACAAAGGATTCCCCAGGCAGTAAGAAGGCAGACCTTGAAACTGCTAGGACATTAAATGCTAATCAAGCTGGTCAATTGCAACATTCGCATCTACCTTAAACAGACAAGAGTTCTTTCTCCCACCCTGGACATTTCACAGATACATAAAACCAAAATTTCCTTGTTTCCAACTGACCTCACAACCTCTGAGGATGCCTGCCATAGATGTAGGCAAAATGTCAGGAGGGAATGCTTCCGTAACATGGCAATATAGCCCAGAAAACTTACAACAACACATTGGCATTTGGGTTTTGCTCCCTACTAACCCATGAAACTCATTGGTTGATCAGTCCTTCTTTCTTGAACTGACCATCATCAGAGGGTTGCTGTAAAGATAAATGGTGAAGAAAAGGAGCCTTGGGTTTATCAGAAAGCAGGTGGGATACATAATCTAATAATACATGTTAAATGCATTTCATTTCCTTACCATGACTGATGTTTTGTTTGTGGGTTTTGTTTGTGGGTTTTGTTTTAGAGCTTGCTTTGTAACAAGAGACGTTTGTATGTGACTAAAGCAGACCCAGCGATGATATTATGGCAATCACTCAGAGAGAATGAGAGAGACAGAGACAAAGGAAGAGCCCGGCACTGCGAGCAAACAGCAGCATATTAGGGCAATTAATAATCTGTGAAAGGGAGAAAATGTAGTTTACTTAAGAACAAGAAGTTCAGTATCAGTTGTTTTGGTTTCCTGAATAAGAATGAAAGGATATGACAAAGCATATTACACTTTTATCAGCTATGTGTCTGGCTATGTAGGGGAGAGCAAAGAGATGGGTAATCTCTTTATCTAGAATGAGGTAGAATTTAATTTGCATTTCCCAAATGTGGTTTTCCTAAATCAGTAGATGAACTGCAGCGCAGTTTGCAATTCTCCAAGGACCTCTTCACATAGCCCTTTAGGGCTGTACCGTTGCACCGGCAATTGCCGGTGAAAAGGAAGGCACGCGGGGTGGCACAGGGTGGCTCGTGGCACACCGCGTGCCCTCCCTCCACCCCTTATCACATGGTGGGGACGGGAGAGGCTGCTTTGGCACCCTTTCCCTCCCCTCATTAGATGGCAGAAAAGGCAGCAAGGCACAGCAACACATGTTGCCCCACGGCCCTTTCTGCCATCTCATGGCAAAGGAGGCAAGAAAGCGCAAGTAGCTGCCATCACAACTCAAGAATAGAAAATGGGATATTGCTGGACAGTGAAAGAGATTTAACGATGGGCTTAAAACTAACCTTAAAAACTGTGGCATAGAGACTGAGAACTGGGAAGCCCTGGGTCTCAATTGTCTAACTGGAGGTCAGCTATTACTAACAGTGCTGTGGAATTCAAAGAGGCATGAATGGAGGGCGAAAAGGAGAAATAATTAATCAGCCAACACTTTTCAGGACTGCCTTCCATCTGGAAATCGATATCCTCGTTTTGAAAAGACATGTGGATCAAGAATAGGGCTCTACAGTCACCTATGGACCCACCAGCAAGACCCTACATTTGGTCACAAATGAAAGCCTATGTAAAATATGCACCTGTGTCAAACAGTCTCCAACAGACCTATTTCTAGGTTGCTAGGTCATTGTGAAATTTTCATAGTGTGAATAGCAGATAGCAATAAAGTAGCATAAGACATTTGGTCACTCCCAAAATGTTAATATTGGCTGGCATGAAAAAGCATCCCAATGGTTAGAATTTATAGAGATCATGTGACTTTTTGTCCTATGGTTCGAATCTCTTCTCAGCCATGGAAACCAGCTGAGTGACCTTGGGCAAGTTCTCACACCTCCAGTCTCAGTATTTATTTATTATTTATTTACTTCATTTCTATTCTGCCCTTCTCACCCCACAGGGAACTCAGGGCGGATTACAGTGTACACATTACATTTAGACACACAAACACACAAGACAGACACAGGCAATTTAACATCTGGCCACCAGGGGGAGCTGTCACACTCCTTCATTCATCAGCGTGTTTTCTAGAGATCTTTTTTATGGCCTCGTAAATTAGTTAAATTTAGCCTCCCCACTAAGTGCTACCTTAATTTCCTACTTGACAGATGCAACTGTCTTTCGGGTTGCAAAGGTTGACAACAGGCTACACAATAGGTTGAGAGCCCACCTCGACCTGGGCAGGCCTCAAACTCATGACCTTCTAGTCAGTAGAGATCTTATGCAACTGACACCCAGCCAGCTGCGCCACATTCAGTAGATACACCCTCTGAAGAAATCTTGCTGAGAAAACCCATCTTGAGAATGTCACACTCAGAACTGACTTGGAGTCACACAACAATCTTTTGTGGATAGGAAATGGTTCAACTGTGGGGGAAATTGTTCACCACTCCTCAGGTGAAATGACTCACAATGTCTAAATTGTAGGTCAAACACATTGTAATTCCAGGAGACAAATGCTTTCGTCCTGGCGCATGAGGGCTAAAGGGCTCTGGACGAGTCTCAGCCATTGGCCCTGCCAGGAGGATACGGTGGCCCCAGCAGCTGCCTGGAGATAAGCAGCGTTTTCAAAGGGTACGCGCTTGAATTCACGGAGAACAGGGAGGGAATCAAAACTGCCTTTATCATCAAATGCCGCTCTCTTCTTTCTGAGGACTGGTGTAAATCCTTAAAGATGAATTCCATAGAGCTCTACTGCTTCCAAGTATTATATTCCCTTATCCAGACTTGAATATATAAAATGAGATGGACACCCTACAGAAACAAATCTTCCTATTGCTTCTGTGAAGCTAAAAACAGAACCGACTACTGAGAACCAACACAAATAAAGACCAGGCAAAAAGGATTAAAATCAACAACAAATGAATTAAACAACGCCATGTCACCCCAGTTCCATCTGTTTTGGGATGCAAAGCAAATCTGGATCTGGTAAGTACTTCGATGGGAGACCAGCCCCGAATAAATCCTACTCATTGCAAGCCTGTCATTGTATAGAGATAGATGTCCCAATGGCCTGATTCAATATAAGGCAGCTTCCTAGGATCCTAAATGAATTACATACTGCTTGACTATAACTTGCTTGCTTGCTTGCTTGCTTGCTTGCTTGCTTACTTAGGCAATCCCTTGTAGCTCGAGGATGATTGTCTTCCAAATGTGGTGTCTTGGCGGTGGGTCTGTAGGTGGCTGTGGAGCCCTGTTCTTGATCTGCATGTTCTCCCACAGTGAGGACATTGGTTTACAGATGGAAGGCAGTCCCGGTCAGGGTTGGTGTGATGTGCCTTCCTCTTAGTATGTTTCTCCCTTTTGCCAACCATTCGTGCCTCTTCAAATATTACAGCACTGCTGGTCACAGCTGACCTCCAGCTAGAGCACTCAAGGGCCAGAGCTTCCCAGTTCTCATTGTCTGTGCCACAGTTTTTAAGGTTGGCTTTGAGCCCATCTAAATCTATTTTCCTGTCCTCCAACATTCCATTTTCCATTCTTGAGTTCAGAGTAGAGTAACTGCTTTGGGAGATGGTGATTAGGCATTCGGACAATGTGGCCGGTCCCGTGGAGTTGATGGCGGAGGAGCATCGCTTCAGTGCTGGTGGTCTTTGCTTCTTCCAGCATTTCCCCACCTGTCTTCCCAAGAGATTTGCAGGGTTTTTTTGGAGGCAACGCTGATGGAATCGTTCTAGGAGTTGCGTATGACGTCTGTAGACAGTCCACATTTTGCAGGCGTATAGCAGGGTTGGGAGGACAATGACTTGGTCTCCCTACGGATGTCCCGGTCCTCAAACACTCTGTGCTTCATTTGGAAAAATGCTGTACTCGCAGAGCTCTAGTGGTGTTGTATTTCAGTGTCAATGTGGAGAGGTGGCAGCCAAAGTAGCGGAAATAGTCAACATTTTCTAATATTACACCATTAAGCTGTATTTCTGGCATTGGAGAGGGATTGGCTTGACTATAAGAATGTTGTTCTTATAGCAAAACCAGAGACAGAGCCACACAATAACCAATGAAGCAAGAACAAGAAGATCTCCAGAAGGCCTCTGACCATCTTTGAATTGAATAGCCACCTCAAGATCTGAGTCTCCAGAAGGTTTTGGGAATGATCCGGGCCTTGCTAGGCTCAGTGTGAAGTGCTTCACTGTCTAAGATGAAGAAAATAGTTCCTCGCAACTATTCCCTATATAAAATTTGGCTGGATATACAGTTAATCTTTCTTTAACACTGACAGTGCAAATGGCAATGGGTGGCAGGCTAGTTTAGGACATACCTTGTGGCACCCAGCTCTGTCCTCTGCTGCTCCCTTCTAGCAGTTCCCATCTAAGGTCACCACCTCAGCTCCACTCTACTTAATAATAGCACTAGTCCTACGAATTGTAGTTATTAGATTCAAGATGTGCTACTGACTTTCCAGAGTTTTACTTTCCACTGTTATGATCGTGTGACTCATTCGCTGAGTCGTTCAGAGCTGCCATTTATTCTGCAGGCATCACATTGTATGACACTCCTATTATATTCTTATGTTATCAGATCTGTAGGAATTCATGTGTGGCTGGTCCTCATCTGTCCATGGTTTATCACATTCCCATGGTTAAAATGATGATTTGGTTATCATTTAATAAAAACATGTTTAATTGTCTGGAAAAAAAGAGATCAATCCATAATATAATTATAATGTAATGTAGTATAAGATAGTTATGATATAATATATTATAATGTGAGTATGGTATAATATATTGTATATACATTGATACAATATAATACTACTAATGATATTGTGATATTATAACTATATATTTGTTTTACATGCAATATTGCTAATGATATTGCAATATAATGTTATAGTGCAATGTGATGTGTAGAACTGATGTTGTGCTATGGCAGTAATGTAGTTTGTTGTATTTCCAGTTTGTTGTAAGCAGCTCTGAGTCCCCTTCGGGGTTGAGAAGGGTGGCATATAAATATCGTGAAATAAATAAAATAAAATAAATACATTATAATGTAACTAGACTCTTGACTGTCGCCTTCAACGATCTGGCAGTGTTATCAAAGTTTTAAGAATATCCAAAGTTGATAATAACAACAGGTAGATGAATATCCAAAGTTAATAGTAACAACAAGTAAACTCACTGTGTGCACCCTGAGTAATTCACTAGGATAACAGAGAAGACTGGATTATACTTAACAACGATGTGTTGGAAGAGTAAACAGTTCATCTATAGTCCACAATGGATCGATTCAATAGTCCATGAAAGTCCATACACAGTCCATGCAAAGATGTGTTGAATAGTCCAAAATAGCAGGGAGCACAAGCAAAATTATAAGGTAAAGTATCCAATCATGGTATGCCAATGTAGATCCTTCATGTGGAGGCGAATTGACGGAAGTAATTTCAAAAGGATCCTGCTCCGTTTCGCGTTACAAAGAACGCTTTTTCAAAACCCACAATCAATGAATAAATGAGGATGGCGTCCAGCATTTCAATCTCAAGCGCATACCAACCAATCTCCCAATGGGACTGTATGAACTGTTTGGACTCTTCCAACACATCGTTGTTAAGTATAATCCGGTCTTCTCTGTTATCCTAGTGAATTACACTCAAAACAGGGGGCAACACCGTAGTGAGTAAACTGGAAAAGCTATTCAGGTAGAGCAATTAGTACAGTAAACAATAGTATGTCAAAATATCATATATTCACAATCAAATAGTAAACATTTCATATGCCACAATGGGATGAATCAAGTACAAAAGTAAGGGTACAGGTGGATAAACCACAATGTGAGTACACCAATACAATGAACATTCAGTTAGTAACATGCATAATAGCAACATTATTCCCAGAGCCTAATTCCCTACAAACTACATAGACCAACATTCACTGCGGGCTGCCATTGAGCGAACCCCGCACATGCGCATTGCACAATTAGGCCTGTTGAGCGTCCTTCTTGAACTTAGACGCCCATAAACACTAGCGGCACGCCACTGCGCGTGTCCGCACATGCGCCTTGTAATTCCTGGCCACACTGAGCGTCTCCTGTGCTCCAATTGCCTCTCCACTTGACATGGTCTACCCTGGGATCCTCCCACCACCACCTACAGCTCTGAGCCACTGATAACGGTACTCTTAAGGTTTATCTAGAACTGTAGTGACCTAACGACAAGGAAGGATTTTCTTCTTTCTTGGCTTTTGGCTTCTCCATTGACTATTATGATGTCTATACTGTATGTATGTTGCTTTTATGCATGTTACTAACTGAATGTTCATTGTATTGGTGTACTCACATTGTGGTTTATCCACCTGTACCCTTACTTTTGTACTTGATTCATCCCATTGTGGCATATGAAATGTTTACTATTTGATTGTGAATATATGATATTTTGACATACTATTGTTTACTGTACTAATTGCTTTACCTGAATAGCTTTTCCAGTTTATCCTAGTGAATTACTCAGGGTGCACACAGTGAGTTTACTTGTTGTTACTATTAACTTTGGATATTCGTCTACCTGTTGTTATTATCAACTTTGGAGATTCTTAAAACTTTGATAACACTGTCATATTGTATTTTGTTCCTTGCGTTTTGTTTGCAGTCCCAGTGTAGCAAACATCTTTGTTGTGGTTTAGCCTTCAACAATCTGCCATCATCCACCTTCTCTTCCTCCCACACTTCTTCCTCTTCTTCCTTTTTGTCTCCCCCCCCCCTTTCTCTCACACACAAACAGGTACGTCTAGCTAAATTGTTTTTGTTTCTTGGTGATACACAGGAAGATATAATTTCATTTTCCTCTGAGTATTAATAGTTCCCTACAGTCACATTCTAAAGCTATCTGTTCTCAAGGAATTCAAACCTCTTTTTTTGGGGGGGGGGATCGAAGGTTACCACTTTCCAGTTCTAAGAAAAACTGCTGGACCAGTGAAAGCATATCATTTGCAGACTGCCAAAACCTGCTTCAGTTTTTCTACAAAAATAAAAATGCTTTGTTCTCCCAGCAGCATGTTCCATAACATAACAACAGTAGATAAAAACAGAATAAATTGAGAAGACAATTGTTCTTCGGTTCAATAGAAATCCAATATTGTACTTTTGCTTTGCTGAATATGAAATCAGTCTAAGTCTTAAAGTTTAAGAAAGTCCTTCCAGAGGCATATACGAAAAGCTGGAAACCCAGTACTTTATGCACTTCTCTATTAACATTAACATTAGACCTAGAAATGTGAACATCGGCCAGTCTCATTCTCTCCGTGACATCCACATACCATTCCAGTTCTGTATCTGACTTGCACTTTGGTTAGATATATTCTTGTGGGTGACTTTGTAAGTATTGTTTCATGAATGTATGATTTTTTTTGAAAATTTCCTATTAATCTTTTTTTTGCAATTTTCCCAAATACACATATTTTTAAATGTATGTGTATGTATAAGTGGTTTTGTGCACTTTTCCTCTTTTCCAGGGAGCTCCTGGAGACTGGGACACTTGAGGAAGATGGCGGGTGGCCTTGAGGAAGCTCCCGGACATGCTGCCTTGTCGGACTCTCCACGCAGGCGCAGGAAGAATCACAGGCGGAGATGGAGAAGGTCAATACAGATACCACGAGAACTGGTCGCTGATGTGTCCCTGTTTCAGACCAGGAGGGTGAAGTTCCCAGAGAAGCTGAAATGAGGATCGTCCGACAGAGGAAGTCTGAGTTTGACAAGAAGCGGAAGAAATTCCGCTCCAGGACATTCTGGAATGTTAACTCCAGGAGCTGGGTACAATCTTTGGAGAACCCCCAGCTCCGGAGACGGGCTGATAGGTCGGAGAAAGGAACTGTCCTGGAATCCTTGGGTCAAATGGGACAGAGTGGCCCTCCCCCTTTTAGGGGTTTGGAGGCACCAGCTGGTCTGGCATCACCTGGTTTGCTGACTACCGGAGGGGCCCAAGGAGTGCCACAACTTCCCCCTTTTGACGGGCTGACCAGTATCAATACTGGACAGTCCCCTCGGATAATTCATCTATCACTGCGGGACCTGCACTTTACTCCGGCCCCACGACCTTCTACCAGTCCAACTGAATATCACTGGCCGTTTTGACTTTGTGCCCTTTTCCTAGTAGCGTATTGAAACATAGATTAGGTCCTTAACTGCCTCATTTTGTACTATGTATGTCTTTACTGTGTTGTCTATTGTTGCATTTGTTGGTTTTGGTTGTGTGTTTATACTCTGTAAACCGCTCCGAGCCTTTGGGGAGTGGCAGTCTATAAATGTGAAGTATAAAATAAATAAATAAATCTACACATGGTTTTGTAGGCATTTATTTATTTATTTGCTGTATTTATACACTGCCTTTCTCACCCCTGGGGGGACTCAAGGTGGTTTACAACATACTAATGACAAAAATTCAATTACAACATACAGTACACAAAAAATCATAATAACTAATTTCTACATATAAATATGAATTTAAAATCAATGAAAAACCATTAAACATAAAACATACATAAAATTTAAACATTCAGACAAGCATAAAATTATCCTGGTACGAACATTAAAATCCCATGATCCAGAAATCGTATACCATAGCCATTCTGAATTGTCACTGCACATGTTCCTTAATTATTGCATAAATAATGTACTGAATTATTTGTTAGCCAAAGGCTTGATCCCAAAACCATGTATTTATTCTCTTTCTAAAGGCCAGGAGGGAGGGCACTGATCCTGATCCTTGAATTTGCTCCTGATTCCATCGGTCCGCACCTGTCACCTGTCCGTGTCCAGGCAAAGGGCCTTTTCGGTGGCGGCCCCGGTACTCTGGAACTCTCTCCCAGATGATGTTCGAGCCGCCACGGAGCTTATTCCGTTCCGCAGGGCCTGTAAGACCGCCCTGTTCAGACTGGCCTTCGGCTAGGCAAATCAGCCGAATGTACTCATCTTCTAACCAGCACCCTGGTTCAGGGAATGCTATGGCATGACATAATTTTTATTTCGGGACCAATGTTGTATTTTAATGTTGTATTTTATGTTGTTTTATTGTACGGCGACATGGATGTTACATGTCAGCCGAGTTTTTATGATGTTATCCGCCCCGAGCCTGCAGGGAGGAGCGGAATACAAGAAGGAACAAATAAATAAATAAATAAATAACCTCACTGGAAAGGGAGTTCCAGAACCTAGGAGCCACCGCCGAGAAGGTCCTGTCTCTCATCCCTGCCAACCACACTTGCGATGGAGGTGGGACCGAGAGCAGGGCCTCCCCAGATTATGTTAACCTCTGTGATGGTTCATAGAGGGAGATACGTTCGGACTGGTAAGCTGGGCTAGAACAATTTAGGGCTTTATAGGATAAAGACAGCATTTTGAATTGTGCTCGGTAGCAGACTGGCAGCCAGTGGATCCAGCGTAACAATGGCGTTGTGTGCTCCCTGTACCTGCTTCCCGTTGGACGAGTTACTGAAAAGGACATTCAAGTGCCACCTCGGAGTTGGTTGAGGTAGGCAGGATTTCCCTGGGTACTGGTTGTGGGGGGTCGGGAGCAGGTTAGGGTTTTGCCCTCCCTTCTGCTCGAGATCCCCGTGTACAACTGGGGGCCACTGTGTGATACAGAATGCTGGACTAGATGGGCTGAGGTCCGATTCAGCATGGCTCTTCTTATGTTCTTATGTTCTTATGACTATTTGAAACTTCCAAACAGTCTTCAACGGCAACCTCATGTAGAACACATTGCAGTAGTCTAGACAGGATGTAACCAGAGCATGGATTACTGTGGTGAAGTCATATTTCTTTCTTACAGGTCTTAAATATGGTTGATATTTTTATATATGTATATATGTTGAAGGGGTAAAAACTTAGCAAAGGGTTAACAGAGATAATAGCATGCAGAACCTCCAAGGGGTTTCCGTTACCGTGGAAACAGGAGGCGGAGCCTGCAACTGGCCTTAGACTCTTTGAATGCAAACTTTAGCAGTTGGCAGTGAAAGTCGAAGGAGAGAGGGTGTGTGGAGAGTTAGAGAGTCTGTTTTAGCCAGCTGTCAGCCGGTTTTTAAAAAGACTCTGACTCTACTCTGTGAGAGAGTAGAAGAAAACCTGTGTTTGAACTGCTAGGAAAGCAGTTGGGTTAAAAGGACAAGCAGTTAGTGTAAAGACTGCTGAGCTATTGGTTCTGGGGCTATATAATACAGCTATTAACTATTGATGTTATTTGCTCTACTATTTGACTTTAAAAATTGTTGCATCTTTATTTACCATTATGGTTATATATTGGATTGCATACCTATTGCATATTTAACAGCTATATAGTAAGATACGTGTAACCTTAAGATCTGCCTCTAAGAAGATACTGTAACCACCTAAGCTTTGAACTCTGAAACCTCCATGCTTAGAACATTGTTTGAATAAATTTTGCAGTTCTTTAACAAAGATATCTCCCCGCGTAGTTCCTTCACACACAAGCCTTGAAAACAGGTATAGCCAGGTATAGTGAATGGTGGCAGTGAAAGTTAACAAATAGTGTCAGTGGGAGTTTGGGTTAGAGGGATACCTTGCCCTGACACAGTAATCGAAAGGTCAGTGGGAAAGCTGGCCTGTGTGGATACTTATTACATTATATGGTGGCAGCAAGTGGAAATATAAAGAAGTCTTTATATAAGTTGGTGGTAAGGGTGGAATAAGAAAACTACCTGGCCACAGTTGAAAGTGAAATATAGAGAGTCCTTACAACTACCTTGTCCAAGTATGCCTTCCCAAGGTACACACGCAACTGGTGCACAAGCTTTAGTTGTGCAAAAGCTCTCCTGGGGTTCCAAGGTTAGTGATAAGTCCAGAGCTCCCTAGCTGCAAACTTTGCCTTTACTTTGCATCATCATAAATAACAGAAGTGAATGACTCCAGTGTCAGTGGAGTAATGAAGCCACTCTCGGTTTTTAGTTCTCTAAAAGAGTTATCTAAGACGCTGAACACCAAATAGGTTCAGCACTTTGGCCAGCTCCTGAAGCCTGTTATAGATTTAACACTCCACTGACATAGAAATTCCCCGCCATCACTGTATGGATTTCTGAAGCAAGAAATGTTTCATTTTACTGCCAGTCTCACAAGGTGCAAAATGAGCAATTTCACAAGGAAACGTGAGCCTACTTTGAGTCCTACTTAGATGAAAAAGCAACGTATTAAAACGTTAGAAGTGTGGAATTTCTTTTTACTAATCAGGGGTTTTTTTCCCTATTCAACTCTCCTACAATTAGTCCTGCTCTGCTGCTTCTCTGATCACATTTTCTGGCTCATGAGAGTGTCTCAGAAAGAGCTTGGTGCCATATCTCTGAGTATTGTCTGCACTGAATGCGTCCCTCTTCACTTCCAGTGGCATGGTCTCTCTGTATGCACACTAGACAAAGAACATAAGAACATAAGAAGAGCCATGCTGAATCGGACCTCAGCCCATCTAGTCCAGCATTCTGTATCACACAGTGGCCCACCAGTTGTGCACGGGGATCTCGAGCAGAAGGGAGGGCAAAACCTGACCTGCTCCCGACCCCCACAACCAGTACCCAGGGAAATCCTGCCTACCTCAACCAACTCCGAGGTGGCACTTGGATGTCCATTTCAGTAACTACCGATACACTTGGTATCCATGAATCTGTCTAATCCTGCCTTGAAGTTGTTCAGGCTGACAGCTGTCACAACCTCTTCTGGAAGTGAGTTCCATAACCCAATGACCCTCTGGGTGAAGAAATATTTCCCTTTATTAGTCCTAATTTTCCTACCTTGGAGCTTCAGGAGTGCCCTCTAGTCCTAGTGTTTTGTGACAAAGAAAATAATTTTTCTTTATTCACCTTTTCTATCCCATGCATGATTTTATACACTTCGATCAAGTCACCTCTTAAACGCCGTCTTTCAAGGCTGAAAAGACCAAGGCGTTGCAACCTGGTTTCGTAAGGGAGCCGCTCCATCCCTTGGATCATTCTTGTTGCCCTTTTCTGTACCTTCTCCAGTTCCATTATATCCTTCTTAAGGTGCGGAGACCAGAATTGTACACAGTACTCCAAATGTGGCCTTACCATAGATTTGTAGAGAGGTAATACAACATTTGCTGACCTATTTTCGATTCCCTTTCTGATCATGCCTAGCATAGTATTTGCTTTTTTCACTGCTGCTGCGCACTGGGTTGACATCTTCATTGAGCTGTCCACCAAAACCCCAAGATCCCTTTCCTGGTTTGTCTCGGAAAGCTTTGACCCCATCAATTGGTAGGTGTAGTTGGGGTTCTTTGCCCCGATGTGCATGACTTTACACTTGTTTAGGTTAAAATGCATTTGCCACTTTGTTGCCGAAAAGAAAACTGATATTGTACAATACAGGGAGGGTGAAGGCTTTTCCGCACATCAGCCAGGCAAGCAGATGATGAAAGATATGGTCTTGCATATCAAGAAAGTTCAATATTTTTCAAGTCTACCCAACCCGGGTAATGCTGTGATCAGTGGAAGGGAGTCCAGGGGTGAGATCAGCCAAGCAGTTGAGCATTTTGTAGAAAAGACAAGATCAGCCAGGCAGTTGAGTACATTGTAGGAAAAACTTCCTGGCTGTTCTGTGGTCAATTATGATCCGGCGTCTGTGCCATCCTTGGAACACGCCGAGCAGGGCGCTTATAATTGGGGCAGTAGGTCACCAGAGCTTCTCTTTCTGAATGGAGCTTCTCTTTCTGTTCATAAATGCCGAGGAACAGATTGCTACATCCCATAATGCCATTCATAATCTATTTCCATCTTCCTTACATTCCTGCCAAAGTGCCAGCGTGGCGGCTTTTCGATGCCCCAGTTAACTGCGTTCTTTGAGAGAGCGTGCTTGAGACACCAACGGTTGTGCTTGGTTTCTAGGATCACAGGCCTGTTGCCACAAAGAAAAGGGGAATTCTTTGTTCAGCGGCCGTAGGTGAGCAGCAGCAGCTTTGCAAGATCACAGGCAGCCCTTGCATCCTTCAGACCGCAAAATCCATGCATCCACCACTGTGACTATTTCCATTTAAAATACAGGGTTTTTTTTCCCCTGGCAATTAAAAAATATATCTTCCTTGAGTTTCTCCTTATCACAAGATGAAACAAAGATATCTGGACTGTTATTCCTTTTTGCTTTATATATTGAGTTTCATTTAACTGTGAATAAAAAGAAAATAGGACAAAAATGATAATCAGCTAGTTATTTATTTTTTATTTATTTATTGACAAGGTTGTGTTCTTGCACCAACCCTATTTACGATCTTCTTCAGCATGATGCTTCAAAGGGCAACGGCAGACCTCGAAGAAGAAGACGGCATTTATATACGATATTGTACTGATGGTAGCGCGTTCAACTTAAGCTGTCTGAGGGCTCGCACTAAGACGCTAAACTATCTAGTCTGTGAGCTGCTTTTTGCTGACAATGCTGCCCTTGTTGCCCATTCAGAAGCAGCTCTGCAGCGCCTAACATCCTGCATTGCAGCAGCTGCAGAACTGTTTGGCCTGGAAGTCAGCCTGAAGAAAACGGAAGTCCTCTACCAGCCCGCACCACAGGAAGAACACCATCTTCCCCACGTCAGCATAGGCAAATCTGTGCTTAAGTCAGTTCAGCAGTTCACCTACCTGGGAAGCTTCAAGATTGAGAAAGAGATTGATCACAGATTAGCAAAGGCATAGAGTGTTTTTGGAAGGCTTCACAAAAGAGTCTGGAGCAACAAGCACCTGAGGCAAAGCACCAAAATCAGTGTGTCCAGAGCTATCGTACTGTCTATTCTCCTCTATGGGACTGAAACATGGGTCACCTATTGCCAACACCTACGACTCCTCGAACGCTTTCATCAGCGCTGTCTTTGCACAATCCTAAATATACAGTGGACCAACTATGTGACTAATGTTGCTGTCCTTGAGCAAGCAGGGATCACCAGCATTGAGGCCATGCTATTGTGAACACAGCTGCGCTGGGCAGGGCACGTCTCTGGAATGGAGGACCACCACTCCCAAAGATACTACTCTATGGTGAACTTGGTCACAGGTCAGCGCAAGAGAGGCACCCCTAAAAAGAGATATAAGGACTCCCTGAAACAACATCTCAGGCTCGGCCAGATTGATCACCAACAATGGTCCACCCTAGCCTCACATCAGGAGGCATGGAGATGCACTATCCACAATGCTGCGGCCTCTTTCGAGAAGACACGCCAAATGAGTCTCGAAGAGAAATGTCAATGCAGAAAGAACCGCAACTTGGAAACACCATCACCCAAGGAGACCTTCTGCTGTGCTTTCTGCAACCGAACTTGCCTATCTCAGTTTTTTCCTTTTTAGTCATCAACGCACTTGTAAAAAGCGTGGGACGAGTCTTTCATAAGAATCTTCATTTGCGAAGTAATGCCGAGAGAGATTTATTTACTGCATTTATATCCATCACTTCTCAACCCCCAAAGGGGGACCAGGACAGCATTACAATTAAGCCCAATTAGAGACTGTTTACAAAATTACAATAATAAAATCACATATTAAAGCATCACATCATAAAAACAATACATAGTTAAAAACCATACAAAAATTGAACAATAAAAACTAGTCTCGACAGTCATGTCACCATTGCAATTTGTCCCTTAAAGTGCTGCTATATCTATTGCCCAAAAGCCTGGTCCAAAAACCATGCCTAGGAGGGAGGGACCGATCTTAATTTAGTTGGAAGAGCATTCTATAGTCAGGGAGCCACCACTGAGAAGGCCCTGTCTCCCATTCCCGCCAGGCGCATTTGAGCTGTTGGTGGAAGTGAGAGCAGGGCTTCCCCAGATGTTCTTAGATTTTGAGGTGGGACATAGGGGTGGATGCGTTCAGACAAGTAAGCTGGGCCAGAACCGTTTAGAGCTTTATAGGTCAAAACCAGCACTTTGAATTAGGCTTGGAGATGGATCGGCAGCTGGTATTATCCAGGCTGGGTGCACTGTGTATATACCATATATACCCAAGTACAAGCTGACCCGAATATAAGCCCAAGCAACTAATTTTACCACATAAACTGGGAAAACATGTTGACTTGGGTATAAGCCGAGGGTGGGAAATGCAGCAGCAACTGGTAAATTTCAAAATAAAAATAGATACCAATAAAATTACATTGATTGAAACATCAGTAGGTTTTTGAATATTTAGATAAAACTGCAATTTAAGATAAGACTGTCCGACTCTGATTAAATCATTATTCCAAACTTCTTCAATGTAAATTGTGCTTACATATCCTTCCAATAATAATAGAGTAAAATAATAAATATAATAATAATAGAGTAAAATAATGGAAATGTAATAATAATAAAGTAAAAATAATAAATGTAATAATAATAAATAGAGTAAAATAATAAATGTAATAATAACAATAATAAATAGATAAAAGTATTAAATGTAATAATAAAGTAATGGAAATGTAATAATAATAAAGTAAAAATAATAAATGTAATAACAATAATAAATAGAATAAAATAATAAATGTAATAATAACAATAATAAATGTAATAATAATAGAGTAAAAATGGAAATGTAATAAAGTAAAAATAATAAATGTAATAACAATAATAAATAGAATAAAATAATAAATGTAATAATAACAATAATAAATAGAGAAAAAATAATAAATGTAATAATAGAGTAAAATAATAAATGTAATAAAATAATATAATGTAGTAGTGTAAATGTGATAATAATAATGTGATAATAATAATAACAACAACAACAAAGTAATATAATAAATAACCTTGACTTGAATATAAGCTGACGGAGGCTTTTTCAGCCTAAAAAATGGGCTGAAAAACTCGGCTCATACTCAAGTATATTCAACAAGTTGCATACAACTGATTTTAAAATTAAATATGTATTAAGGCACAGGGACTGATTGCGCATCCCTTATCTGGAATTCCAAAATCTGAAATACTCCAAAATCTGAAATTGTCCACATGGGTGACACCTTTTCTTCTTGACTGTTCAATATATACAACCTACATTTTATGCACAAAATTATTTAAAAACTATATAAATGAAAGTGGAAATATGCATGCAGGTATGTTTAGCCTTCCAAGGGTCCTACATAGTTTGATGGAGCTGGACCAAACTTAGTTCACATACCCTTCATTATCAAATTAAAATGCTGGTGGAGTTTAAAAAAAAAAAAACACAACAATTCAGGGCTAAGGTTCCAATCATGAAAAAATATGTGTGTATGTATAGCTCCTGCATGGCTTGATGAATCTGGACCAGTGCATTGGAAAGAAAAATTGTTTTAAATGCTGTTTTTCAAGGTGAGCTCCTAAGTACATAGAAGAGTGCAAGATGCTACATGTTCTAGAAGGTTGAAGTTTCTGGAAAGTTTTAAATGGGTCCATGAAGTCTAGACATTTTTGGAAATTTTCATGGGGTTCTAAAGAATTCTGTAAATTTCTGAAAATTCTAAAACATTCCAGAAATAACAAAAGCAACAATAGATTACATATGTGAATCCATTGAAGACGAAGATCCTATGGCTGGGTCGTCCTGGTGTCGGTGAGTGCCGGTTGCCTACCCTGGATGGCGAGCGGTTAAGCCCATCGTCTTTGGTAAAAAGCCTGGGGGTCCAACTAGACCCACTGCTATTGATGGAGACTCAGATCTCCACGGTTAGCAGGACAGCATTTTTCCATCTTCAACAGGCTAGGCGACTGGCTCCTTACCTATCCAGGAATGACCTAGCTACGGTGATCCAGGTGACGGTCATCTCGAGGCTAGACTACTGTAACGCCCTCTACATTGGCCTTCCCTTGTCGACAACCCGGAAACTCAAGCTGGTGCAAAATGCTGCCGCTCAATTGCTGATGGGAGCATCTGCGAGAAAGCACATCACACCAATCCTACAGCAATTGGGGCAGCTCGTTTGCTTCTAGGAGCCCCCAGAACGGCACATATAATGCCACTCCTGCACGAACTGCACTGGTTGCCCATTGAATTCCGGGTCTCCTTCAAGGTGTTAGTTTTGACTTTCAAGGCCTTATATGGTTTGGGGCCAGTGTACCTGAAGGAGCTGCTTACCCCATATGCGCCCAGAAGATCACTGCGCTCAGAGGGGCTTAACTTACTTGAAGTCCCGGGTATGAAGTCCTGCAGGCTCTCTACCACGCGGCAGAGAGCGTTTTCAGTGGCGGCACCGGTTCTAGGGAACTCGCTGCCGCCGGAGACACGAGCCTTGCAGGACCTGATGGCGTTCCGCAGGTCCTGCAAGACCTGGCTGTTTAGACAGGCGTTCGATGTCTGACAGCGCCTAATTAACGCTTGCCATCCTGCCATGCCACTACCATTCTCCATGTACCAGCTATGTCTGGCTATGATTTTATGTGACTGTCTTAAGATGTAATTTTATGTGTTTTTAACCATATGTTTTATATGCTGTTTTATATGCTGAGCCTCGGGAAGAGCGGTTTATCAAATCGAAATAAATAATAATAATAATAATAATTGCACTGGCTGCCAATAGAGTACTGGATTGTTTTCAAGGTGCTGGTTCTGACCTTTAAGGCCTTGTATGGTCTAGGACCAGTGTACCTGAGGGACCGCCTCACCCCATACGTTCCCCCGAGATCTCTGCGCTCAGAAGAACAAAACCTTCTGATGATTCCATCAGTTTGTTCCTGTCGCCTCTCAGTGACAAGACAACGAGCCTTCTCCGTGGTGGCACTGATGCTATGGAACGCGTTACCAGACGACGTTTGGGCTATCACGGAGTTAGCCCCCTTCCGGAGGGCCTGCAAGACCCTTTTTAAGCAGGCCTCCAATCTAAGTTCCCCCGGACAACTCTGACCATGTCCTTGTGTTTTATATAACAAAGTGTTTTATCTGTATTTTAATCTGTTGTTTTATGTGAACCGCCCCGAGCCTGCAGGGAGGAGTGGTATATAAAAGTGAACAATAAATAAATAAATAAATAAATAAGGCATGAGGAGAGGTGGATTACAAACAACAACAACAACATACTTTTTTTTTTACTTTGGAAACTCTGCTTCCAGGACAAGAAGGCCACCTCACTGCCTTTTGCCACCCTTTTATTAAGAACTGCATTGGAGGATGTGGTGTTGATTTTGTTTCAAACCCTCACAGATTGTCAATGTACAGAACATAAGCCTTATATTAACTCCAGTGACCATACCGTAAATGAAAGAGGGCTAATCCTTTTTTAAACATTTGCAATATTTACTTTTTTTCTGATAGATTAATTTTGTTAAAACTAATATCACTTGACAGTAACTAATTATTACCATTAAAAGTTAATTAGCCATGGGCTCTGCTCTGAATCCAAATATTGCCTCCCATTTTAAATTTAATTTGTTGGTTTATTAAGAAAATATCTGAATGTGGTGTTGGCTGGAGGATTTAGGCTTTATTGAGCAAAGAGGACCTATAAGTTCAAAATAACAGCTGAGGAGGGAAAGCTTCTTTCATTAATAAAAGCAATTAGTGAGTTCTCCAGCTGTGTGACCAGGAGAAGCTCCGCATGTAAATATAATCTTATAATTGGAACATTCAAAGGAACAGACAAAGGATGGGACACGTATACGTCTGAGAGAGAGAGGGAGAGAGAGAGAGAGAGAGAGAGAGAGAGAAGAAAAAAGGAAACCAAGGATGGAATGAGCTGAATTGTCATGCGTCATCTACATTATATGATTATTCATATTCTTTTGAGCAGTAAACTTTGGATTGAATTTAGATATATATACCCTGGACAGCGTGGCGTTATGCCCGTCGTCTTCAGTAAAGAGCCTTGGAGTTCTCCTGGACCCTCTGCTGTCAATGGAGGCGCAAATCTCCGCTGTCAGCAGAGTGGCATTTTTCCATCTTCGCCAGGCTAGGAGCAGGCATGTAGCCAGGGGGGCTAAGGGCTTCAGCCCCCCGAATTCTCAGGGTGGTCCGCGAAAAGGCCTTACTGGTACATTATTTAAACTGTTATGTTTATTCATATCATGATCTGATCACCATGCTCATTATATCCCACATTAATGGGGTTATTGGGATAACAATACAAAAGATTTGCTAGGGTAGACCCTCTTCCACCCAGTCTCAGCCCCCCCCCCCCGAACCAAACTCAGCCCCCTCCGAAACAAAATCCTGGCTACGGCCCTGGCTAGGAGGCTGGCCCCTTACTTGTCTCGGCACAACTTGGCCATGGTGATCTCAAGGTTAGGCTACTGTAATGCTCTCTACATTGGCCTGCCTCTGTCGGTGACCCGGAAACTCAAGCTGGTGCAGAACACCGCAGCTCGGTTGCTCGCAGGAGCTCCTGCGAACTGCCACATCACACCAATTCTGCGGGAACTGCACTGGCTTCCTATTGAGTACCGTATCACCTTCAAAGTGTTAGTCTTGACTTTTAAGGCCTTGTATGGTCTGGAGCCAGTGTACCTGAGTGACCGCCTAACCCCATACTGTCCCATGAGAACACTTAGATCTGAAGACTGGAATCTCCTAGCCGTGCCCAATGTCAAACAATACCACCTAACTTCAACAGGGAGAAGAGCGTTCTCCATCATCGCCCCAGTTCTCTGGAACGCACTACCCCCGGAGGTTTGGGCCTTGCGTAATCTGTTGGCTTTTCGGAAGGCCTGCAAGTTGGTCCTGTTCCGGCAGGCCTTTGAGTTGTAATGTGCTATCCCCTAGGAATTGTGTTATCTCTTAGGAACAGCATAATAAAATTGTATATTTTGTATAAAACAGTGAACTGCGCAAGAGAGTGCCAGAGAGAGCTCGAGCATTTGTGAATTGGTGAGAGGCTATGTCTATATACCAATGTAATGCTTGGTCATTTTGGATTTCCCCTCCAAATATTTTCAACCTATGGATGGATTCAGAGGGCTGAACCTATACTAAATTGACAGGAAAATACACACTAAGGCAGTTTGGCCTTCCGCAAAATCTTCCTGTTTGGTTCCCTTGTAAACACGAAACTTCTTATTCCTCTAGCCCAACACATTACACCAATGCAGGGAACAAGTATTCCTTGAGATGTTGTTAGACTACAGATCCCATAATTCCTAACTACTGGCTATGATTGACTAGGGATGATGGAAGAACATAAGAACATAAGAAGAGCCATGCTGAATCGGGCCTCAGCCCATCTAGTCCAGCATTCTGTGTCACACAGTGGCCCACCAGTTGTACACAGGGATCTCTAGCAGAAAGGAGGGCAGAACCCTCACCTGCTCCCGACCCCCCACAACCAGTACCCGGGGAAAATCCTGCCTGCCTCCATCAACACAGAGGTGGCACTTGGATGTCCATTTCAGTAGCTACTGATTCCCTTGATATCCATGAATCTGTCTAATCCTGCCTTGAAGCTGTCCAGGCTGACAGCTGTCACAACCTCCTCTGGAAGTGAGTTCCATAACCCAATGACCCTCTGGGTGAAGAAATATTTCCCTTTATTTGTCCTAACTTTCCTACCTTGGAGCTTTAGAATCAAGTCACCTCTTAAACGCCGTCTTTCAAGGCTGAAAAGACCAAGGCGTTGCAACCTGATTTCATAAGGGAGCCACTCCATCCCTTGGATCATTCTTGTTGCCCTTTTCTGTACCTTTTCCAGTTCCGTTATATCCTTCTTGAGGTGCGGTGACCAGAATTGTACACAGTACTCCAGATGTGGCCTCACCACAGATTTGTAGAGAGGTAATACAACATTTGCCGACCTATTTTCGATTCCCTTCCTGATCATGCCAAGCATAGAATTTGCTTTTTTTACTGCTGCTGCGCACTGGGTTGACATCTTCATTGAGCTGTCCACCAAGAGGATCCAAGAGGATCTGTTGGTTATTTCGAATTTGAGTTAGTGCCACTTTATCTGAATACTCAAGCTAGACCAAGCTCCCTTGAACACTCTTGAGCTGCAATGAAATATTCTCTTTGTTTCAGTCTCTTTGCGGAGAGTGACTTTGCCAGAGATTTCCTCGCAGTTGTGTCATAATCATCACCCCCAGAGTTTTCATAGTAGCAGTGTCAAAGTTGACTCTTAAAATGGAACAGTCTTTGATGCAAGCATTCACCTTTCTGAATGCACTTCTATGGAGAACTGCTTCAAGGGAAGGAAGTCTAAGCATCAGGCATTCTTTTTATAATCTTGATCGTGAAGCTTTGAGAATTTCCCTAAATCCTTTTTGTCCAATCACGTTGACTGAGGAAACAATAATCTGTTTAGCAATGCCCTTTTGGCTTTTGTTCCATAGCAACAAGCTTTTCTATGCAAGCTTTAATTTTAGCACATTGCATGTGCTGAAACCACACCATACTTTTGGAACATGGGAGTGGCTAAAAAGTGCACACAAGGATAGTTTAAGAAAATGCACTTAAATGCATACAAAAACCCAGCAGTAATATATGGAAAGAGAGGGGAGATTAGCAACCTAATATGGAATTTGGGGGGGGGGGGGATTTCTACTGGAATCCTCAGAAACTCAGACAAAAGAAGACTGAAAAGATTTTTGTAGGATTACGCAGATTAAGGCTCTAGTCTGTTTAAAAAGTTGCAACCCCATTTTCATAATGACCACACAGAAATCCTTCCTGACCAGCTAGGGTTTTGGTTTTTCACATGCAAGATCTAATAAATGGCTTGGCCGACTCACCAGCCAAGCAGGTTGCGGTGTGGGGATGTCCTCGCAGCCATCTTGTTGAGGGGGGGAGGGGGCTTCTTCCTCCCAGAAGACCCCTGGGTGGCGGGAAGGTTTCCCGCCACCAGCGCCAGCCAGCCAATGACAGGGCAGGCTCCACTCAATAAACAGTGGGTATAACTGTATTGGTATCAATATACAAACACAAAACAGGTATGAAAATATTCAGACCATAAAGAGATGCAGAGTGCAAATCTAGAAATCGTATTTCAATGATTTACATTTACATATATAATATTATCATTAGAAAAAAATTCTGTTGTCGAAACAGCGCATCAATAACGCAAATGAAAACAGTGACAATAAAGTCAATAACTCAGTTCAATAGCAGTCCTCAATGGGAGCAAAATCAAATAGATATTTCAAACTTCAATGCTGAATCAAAAGTTCAATCCTTAGAAGAGTGAAAACCGCGATGGTTAATCCAAACCGCAAAAGAAAGTGCGGAAGCGTTCCGAACCGTAAACAAAGTCACCGACGGCAGCTAGCAAGTATCCGGGAACAGCTGTTAGCAGGCCATTTCGATTCTTCCTCAGGGCTTTTAGAATTACATGTAGTAGGCGTCCTTATATATTCGTTATCTTTAAAAATAACAAAGGAAATCATGTAATAATTGTTACAATTAATTCCTGCTAAAACGGGCAGGCTCCACCCCACCCTCTGTCATCAGCTGGCCGGCCCTCACTTCCGCCCAGGCAGCCTTCTTAAGATTGCCTGGGCTCCCCTGCTGGCACTTGTGGTCAGATCTTCTGTTTCCTCCCACCCTCTCTACTTGTATTGGTTGTTTGTTTGGTTTGCACTTCATTTTGATATATAATAATCATTTGCACTATGTTGATGTTTCTGTTATTATGTTCAAATGTTGCAACTCCGTGTTTGGCGTGTGGCATGGGCCCTGGATCTGGCTGGCTTATCGCCCCTTGGTTGTAAGAGAGGATAATGCCCTGGCCCCCTGGGGTGCAGTGTTCCTGTTGACCGGTATTGGGCCGGTGGCACCCAGGCATGCAAGTGTCTTCGGACAACTGGGGGCTGTGCGACCCCTGATTCAGGCCCCATGCATGGCCGCCAACCCTTGTTCCAGTTTTCAATAAATGAGTTGTGGCCAATTTTCTTCCAAACACTGTGTTTGTGCCTCCTGGCGGGAGGTGTATCACCCATCCACACACAACATGTCTGGTACTGGGAGGGGAGAACAACAGTGAAGATGCAGCTGTCACACGTAGACACATACCCAAACAAGGACTTAAGCTGCTTGTCCATTCCTGAATGTGCCAAGATAGCCAGATGACGACCATATGTAACATTGTGACCAACCAATGGCCGGGGAAGAATTGCACCCAACAGTCTCTTGGCTTTGTGCACCTGGGAGCAAAAGTATTGTACACAGGTAGATAGAATGCCTCCTTCTGAATTACCTTTAAAACTATTCAGGAAAATGTAACCAGAGGCAACTCCAGCATCAATTACCAGTGGGAATTTGGGCATGTGCGGTAAACCAAATATAAGTCCTTGTGTATAAATCAAGAGCAGGTTTTGGATTTTGATATGACCTGTGGATAAGTAGAGGATCATTCCGCAAAGAGGAGAAAGTTTCAATGCTACCTTGGGGGACCAGCGACCTCTGACATTTGCAGATGCCATTTTTCCACCCAGGCATTCAAAAAGGCCTTTCACCACCGTACTAAGTGAAAAGGATGGTTCTGTGTTTTGAGAAAGCTTATAACACAGAATTAACTCTAATCAAAAAAAGGATCTATTCCCTTCTCTAAGCAGACTGGCAAAAACAAAGAGCATAACCAGTTCTGGGAAACACTAAAAGAACCACTGGCCCACTCTACTCTCCTGGCACTCCTTGGAGAAGAAGGGCCAAGGAGCCATCGTCATCACCATTCCCTCCATCCCATTCCTCCCCTCAACATTCAAAAAAACCAAAAGCAGTACTTTGGCAGAGAAAGTAGAAGGGATCGGTGCTTCTTTTAAGCTTTCCTAAGACAGACAAAGCTCTCACCTTTCACCACTCTGCTAAGAAAATGGGATGGATCTTTTTTAAAGTAAGAGTTAAGGTACAGTACTTACCTTGATCCATGGTTAAGTCAGCCTAGAATTTTGGGGTCAATTTTTTGACTAATATACATTAATATATACAGTAGTTTTTTAAACCATATAGAGAGAGACTCAGAGAGAGAGAGATGGGGGGTTACCTTTTTGAACTACAACTCACACAATCTCCCAGTCAGCATGCTCACTAGCTATTAGACCTGGTTAGGTTTTTCGGAAAGCTATGAAAGTTTTAAATTGTTTCTACATTAATTTTGACATGATTTTGAAGCCCTTTAAGCAACCAGGAAGTAATTTGCCAATTCGAAGCCTTGTCCGCCATATTCGAAAAGGGTTCGGAAAGGGCTCGGAAAGCCCGGTTTGAACGAGGCTTCCCTTCCCCAGCCAGGAAGGAAAGCCGCGCCCACTCCTTCCCTCCACATCTGAACTGGGATGTGAACGGAAGGCGTGGGCGTTTAAACTGGGTTAAACAGGGCTCCTGCGCCAGGCCCCTCTCTCCCACGAGAAGGACTTGGCGCAGGAGCCCTTTAAAAGCCACTTTGGAAGCACTTTTCTTCTCTCCCGCGTCACTCTGAGGCAGGAGAGACGAAAAGTGCTTCCAAAGCGGGTTAAACAGGGCTCCTGCACCAGGCCCCTTTCTCCCACGAGAAGGACCTGGTGCAGGAGCCTTTTAAAAGCTGCTTTGGAAGGGAGGGAGGGAAAGAAAGCCACCAAAGAGGGTGTTTTTAAAGAAAGTCGCCAAAGACCCAGTTTGGATGCGGCCATTAACCACATATTTCCGAAATTTCTGAATTTTGTAAATTTTGAACCATTACCCCTAGAAAATTTCGGAAATCACTTAAAATTGGTACGTAGCTTTGGTCAGGAGTGTCATCAGTATGCTGATGACACCCAGCTGGTGCTGAGGATGGAAGGCCATCCAAACTCCGTACCCGATTCTTTCTATCAATGCCTTGAGGCCGTGACTGGATGGCTACGGCCCAGCCAGTTGAAGGTGAATCCTTTGAAGACGAAGATCTTGTGGCTGGGTTGTCCAGGTGGGGGGGAATGCCAGCTACCTACACTGGATGGCGAGGCACTATGCCCGTCATCTTTAGTAAAAAGCTTGGGGGTCCAATTGGACCCATTGCTGACCATGGAGACTCAGGTCTCCACAGTCAGCAAAACCACATTTTTCCATCTGTGCCAGGCTAGGTAGCTGGCGCCCTACCTATCTGTGAACGACTTAGCCAAGGTGATCCAGGCGACGGTCATCTCGAGAATGGATTACTGTAATGCCCTTTACATTGGCCTATCCTTGGGGGTGATCCGGAAGCTCAAGCTAGTCCAGAATGCTGCAGCACGTCTTCTTGCTGGGGCTCCGGCGAGGTGTCACATTACACCAATACTGCGGCAACTGCACCGGCTACCAATCGAGTACCAGATCTCCTTCAAAGTGTTGGTATTAACCTTTAAGGCCTTGTATGGTCTTGGGCCAGTGTACTTGAGGGACCGCCTCTCCCCATATTGTCCCCAGAGATCCCTGTGCTCCGGCGAACAAAATCTCCTCAATGTCCCCTCCATTCGACAATATCGACTGTCCTCAACAAAACAAAAGTCATTTTCGTTGACTGCACCAACTCTTTGGAATGCGCTACCAGAGGAAGTCAGAGGAATCAGAGAACTGTCCTCATTCCGTAGAGCTTGTAAGACGGTTCTCTTTCGCTTAGCATTCCCGGCTGAGTAAAGTTGTCATGCTTACTGTGTTGTTTTAGAATCATTTTAGTGGTGGTAGTATTTTTAGATTATTTTTAGTATTTTTAGATTAATTCTGTCATTTTATCATCTTGTTTGTTTTCATTGTTGTAAACCGCTCCGAGCTTCTAGAGGGAGCAGTCTAAAAGCCAAAATAATAAATAAATAAATAAATAAAATTTGAAGCCTGAGCGCCCCCTACAGTCGAAGCGAGTTTTGAACCATTTTTTATGGATCAACCAGGCCTACTAGTTATGCTTGTTGGGGAAATCTGGAAGTTGTAGTCCACAAAGTATTTTTTCCAAGCCCTGATGTGACTATAGATTCTTCCAATGCTCCACTGCCACCTATTTCTTGCATTGGTACTGTTTGGGGTTGTTGTTGCAGAGGTGGGGTAAGCTTTATTTTACTAATTCCCAGGATGTAATGTGCAGTTTTGAACTCTAAGTTTCAGTATGACAGTGCATGGTACTGCGCAAACATTTTTATAATGACCTAGAAATAAAAATGCTTCCTTCTAATGAGGAGTTATCAGATAATATTTTTCAGCATTTCAACCTGAAATAGGTTTGTTATGACTAGAATTCAGTGGTTCCTCCTACAATTTATTTTGATGGTAAGGTGTTTGATGCCAGCAAGATCTGCAACGCAGTCTCTGAGTGCATTCAATTTATATTTTAATAGGCTTGAGAGGTTTTGCTTTATTAATCCTCCTAGACAATTAATTGCCTTTCTCTCACATCTAAGTTTGATCTGGTATCTCTGAAGGTCAAAGATAATCATTAAGAAGTTCTTGCATTTCTGTATTTTTAACCGCTTGGGATATCATTGCTTTCATTTCAGAAAAAACTAGACCTAACAAAGCATGAGAGTAAGAAGAAGTAGAGGAAATCTTTGCTGGTTAAGGGCAACCTTCTCATTAATTCAGGTTCGTTGAAATCCATCTACAAAGATGCACATGGAGCTAATGAAAAGACAAATCGGCCACCAGATGGTTCTTATATAGCCTATGAATATCAGCTACACACTATTCCTTTCTTCCCAAACCTATTAACAACAATCCACATACACAGGTCCTATCACTTTCCATGATGGCAAACTTCATTTTCCGTGACGGATATAGAATCTCAAAGCATGTGTATTTCTGATTCTTGATTCTAATAACATGTTGTTATGGTGGAGTCCAGTTAAGAAAATGCATGAATTTCAAAATTGCTCCCATTGGTGATATGCACAAAACTAGCATTTTTTTGTCCTTGGTGAGAAAGGGTGCTTCAGCCCAACATGAAGTCTTATATTTATGTTGGGATTATTCCCCTAGTGTGGACCTATTTTACAAAATAATAATCCTTTACCTCTGGTAAATGTAAACTCCTGCAACTTCTCCTAGCTAGTGTGTTTTTGGGCATTCATAATTTTGCCATCTTTACCACACTGGGATGTTGGTTTGTCACACATATCCTGGTTTTCACCTGTGAAATACTGGATGATATAGTTCTCCATATATGCAGCCATGATCTGAATATATCCAGTACAGAATTAAATACACCTACATATGGCGGGAGACCTTACAAAGGATTCTGGTTCTTTATAATTTACAGAAGCAAGTTGCATTGGCATATTCTGATGACTAGTGAAAACATCCCCCCGCTCGAACTCTGAGGCAGGTTCAAAAGTCTAATTAGTAATTGTAAATTATCACAAACTATATTGAGGCTTCCAAATAAGCACTATTATTTCAGATATTTATCACAACGCAATACATATCTTAAAAGGTACAAAATAATTAGTTGGGATACTATTGTACTTGTTTATGTTGCAGATATACTGTTATTGTGCATCTCTGTATATTTTGGGGCCACCCTGACGAAGATTTGATCGAAACGGGTCGGTAACCGGACATGGATTTACCCGTAGGTGGACTGCCCAGTGATAACTACTAAACAGAGTGGGATATTGCATAGTGGAGTTCACGACGACTGACAGTAACCTGATTAGGATCGTGGAACTTTTTTGATTTGTGTTGGCCATCGGGCCGCGGATTATAATGGAGATTTATGTTGACCATCGGGTCTAGAAAATAACAGTGGTGACCATCGGGTCTTGGACATAAACAGACAAAATCGACGGAAGGAATTGAACTGTAGTAAGAAGTATCTGTACCTATTGAAAGGCTACTGCCAGCATCATGAGTGAGATTGACATATTCACTCGGTTTATTTTGTACCTTTTAAGATATGTATTGCGTTGTGATAAATATCTGAAATAATAGTGCTTATTTGGAAGCCTCAATATAGTTTGTGATAATTTGCCATCCCAGAGTGTGGTTTATATTGTGTGTAGACAGATAGTAACTTTACTGCTCCTAGTGTTTAGTTTAATTAGTAATTGTAACTGCACTTTCCCTGCATTGTTTGTTTATTTATTTATTATTATTTGGACTTGTACGCTGTCACTCCCCAAGAGCTCAGAGCGGCTTACAGTCAAGTAAAACCACACAGAGGTAAAAGCAAACATATTAAACTAGCTTAAAGAAAGATTTCCAGCCAAGCAATCAAAGACTAGTCGGAAAAGGTGAGTCTTGCAGGCCTTGCGGAAGGAGGTCCTGCATGGCCCATACATCACTTGGAAGAGTGTTCCATATTGACGGCGCCACTACAGAAAAGGCTCTGTGCCAGGTTAATGTGAGACGGATTGCTTTGAAGGTCAGTACTTCAAGGAGCTTCATTTGTTTGGAACGAAGTGACCTCTGGGGTTGGTAGGGGAGGAGCTGGTCCCTCAGATACAGCGGCCCCAGACCATGCAAGGCCTTGAAAGTTAACACCATCACCTTGAAGGTGATCCGGTGCTTGACCGGAAGCCAATGAAGCTGCTGGAGGATAGGTGTTATGTGACATCTCACTGGGGCCCCAATGAGAAGTCGTGCAGCGGCATTCTGGACGAGCTTAAGTTTCCGGATCACTGACAAGGGCAAGCCAATGTAAAGGGCGTTACAGTAGTCCAGTCTCAAGATGACCGTAGCTTAGAGCACCATGGCCAGGTCATCTCTGGATAGGTAGGGGGTCAGACGCCTAGCTTGCCGCAGATGGAAAAAGGCGGTTTTGCTGACGCTGGGGACCTGGGCCTCCATTGACAGCAATGGGTCTAAAACGACCCCAAGGCTCTTTACTGAGGATGTCGGGCATATTATTTTATAATAATAATAATAATGTAACGTTATTTTTGTACCCCACCTCCATCTCCCCGAAGGGACTCGAGGCAGCTTACATATGGCACAATGTGCCTAAAACAATGCATATTAAACACACAATACAATGCAAGATAAAACCAATAACATACTGTATAAAACAAGGTTTCACCTCAAAACAGTGCCCAATAACCTATGATGAGAACTCTCATTAGACATAGCCAACTGCAAACAGGAGCAGGGAATAGGATAGTGCAAATTTTAGCTAATGAACTAGGGCATGGAGCGAAAGTGCTGTGCTGTGGCATTAACTGCGGACAATTGGGACTAGACATTCTCAAAGGCTTGTCAAAACATCCAAGGCTTCAATTCTTTCCAGAAGGAGAACAGCGTGGGGGTCTGCCTAATCCCCCTAAGGAGGGCATTCCAAAGCTGGGGCCACTACCAAGAAGGTCCTCTCCCTCGTCCCCACTAACCACACTTGTGACGGTGGCAGGACCATGAAGAGGGCCTCCCTAGCAGATCTTAATAGTCACGCAGGAATGGGGGAGGGGGGTAGTCATGAAGATAGGCAGGGCCCGAGCCATTTAAGGCTTTGTAGGCGATGACCTGCACTTTGAATTGGGATCAGAAACTTATTGGCAACCAGTGGAGCTGTTTTAATAGGGGTGTGGTTCACTCCCTATAATTAGCTCCGGTTAGCAGAGTGGTTCTCAACCTTTCTGAAGCCGTGACCCCTAAATACAGTTTCTCAGGTTGTGGTGACCCCCAACCATAAAATTATTTTCATTCCTACTTATGTTATTATTTACCACATTTGTACCCCACCCTTCGCAACCCTGAGGGGGACTCACAGCAGCTTCAGCAACAATTCAATGACTTAAATTTATTTATTTATTTATTTCAACATTTGTACCCCACCCTTCTCAACCCCTGCATACAGTTGATACAGATTTTTTAAAAAAATCTAAAAACAATTACATCAATTATTAAAATCATATAATCCACAACTATAATTTTGCTACTGTTATGAAACGTAGTGTAAATATCTGATATGAGGATGTATTTTCATTGTTACAAATGGAACATAATCAAAGCATAGTGACTAATCACAAAAACAATATATTTGGGGGAGTATGGACAACGGATGATGGGATTTGCAGTACCTTCAACTGATTCAGCTCTGAATTCCACAGACCACTGAGACCTTCACGAATTACAGACCTGGACCAAACTTGGCACAAAGAACTCCCATGACCAATAGAAAACACTGGAGGGGTTTGGGAGGACTTGACAGTGATTTAGGGGAGATGTAGTTCACCTACCTCCAGAGAACACTGTGAACCCGAACAACTATGGATCTGGACCAAACTTGGCATAAATACTTAATATGCCAAAATTTGAACACTGGTGGAGTTTGGTGAAAATAGGTCTTGACGTTTGGGACTTGCTTAAATTTATAGTTCACTTGCAAACAAAGAGCATTCTGACCCCCAAGAATAATGGATTTTAACCAAACTTGGGATAGAGAACTCCCATGACCCACGGGAAATACTGGAGGGCTCTGGGGAAAACAGACCTTGGCATTTGGGAGCTGCTGGGATTTATAGTTCACCTGCAACCAAAGAGCATTCGGAACTCCAACAATAGGCACAGAAATCTTCTGTGTTGGCCGAGCAAGCAGGTGGATGGGCAGGGAAGGCAGGAAAAGCATCCCCTTCCCACAGTGCCTCGCTTGCTGCCTGGTGTCTGCAAGTGAAGAGCCCGCCCCCCTCCTAAGGAATAGTAGCCTGGCGGATGACATAGGAAGGCCCTCCCGTGCCTGAAATGCTTCTTAAGCCGTAGCAGCGTTTGCAGGCTGGGAAGGACCGTTTATCGCCTTCTGCTGGAATGGGGATGGGCTGCCACTGGGCTGCAGCTGTTCCTGCAGGCTTGGGAGGTAGCCTCTCCTCCGTCCCTGGGCCTGCTCTCACAATAGTGCCAGAGGAGAGGCCCCGCTGGGCCTGCAGGATCAGTAGCGGCCTAGCAGCAGCCCATCACCACCCCACTTTGAGACAATGGAAGGCTCTCCCGCGCCCTTAAATGCAGCGCCAGCTTAAGGGGCATTTGCAGGCGCGAGAGGGCCTTCCCCCGTTCTCTGCCAGGCTGCTGTTTCTGCAGGATCGGGAGGGAACTCCCCACCACCCCCGGGCTTGCTCGCTCAGTGGCGAGTTGGCGGCATGGAGGAGAGGTCCCCTCCGGGCCCGCAGGAACAGCAGTAGCCCAGCACCATTCCGATGGAGTACAATGGAAGGCCCTCCTGCGCCTGCAAACGCAGCGGCGGCTTTGGGGGCTTTGCAGGTATGGAGGGGGCTTCCATCGTCCTCCGTTGGGCTGCTCCTGGGCTGTAATTGTTCCTCTAGGCCCGGAGGGGAACTCTCTTCCATGCCGCCAACTCGCCACTGTGCGAGCAAGCCCGGGGGAGGCCCTCCCGGGCCTGCTCACACAAAGACACCCCCCACACACAAGCACCCGCAGGAGCAGCAGCGACCTAGCGGCAGCTCAGCACCCCGCCACCAGAGGGTGAGGGTTAGGCTAGGTGAGGCTGCCGCTGCTTCCACACACCCAGGAGCCTCTGCCTCCGTCCCTTTAGCCGTCGCTCCAGGAGGGCCTCGATGGTCTCTGCTGGGTGTAACGACTCTCCAACACTCGGTAAGGATCACGCGTAGATTGAAACACGATTTTATTGCAGGTACGACACATGTGAAGCAAAAGCACCTGCCCACCACCAAACCACCACTTATATACCCCAACCCCCCCTCCCATTGCCCATGCAATGTCCAGGCAGGGTTGCACCATATCCGGTGATTCAGCATATCCCACAGTCCAAAGGGATGTGACCTCATGGCCCCATGAATCAGCATTAGGAGTCCAATTGTCCAATGTCCAGGCTCAGAGGAGTTACATCACTTCCTCTGCAGCCTTGCACACATCTGGAAGTTACCTCACTTCCACATGACTCAGCACAGTCTTACATAACTGGAGCCAAGGTCACCCAAGAACTAGGGCAAAGGTCGGTGCAATCTCATGCCAGGCTGGGAGCTTGAACTTCACCCAAGCTCAAGTCTCCCAATCCTGACATAACGGCCTCCTCCACCACGTCCTCCCCCTGTAAAATAAAACATCATTCAATCCGGAGGATGAAAGGGGCCCACATACTTCTTTAGAAGACCACAATGAAATGTGGGATGAACCTTCCCTAAACTCTTGGGCAATAAAAGGGTATAGGAGACCTTATTCACCGCTTTCTCAATCCTGAAAGGCCCAATATACTTTGGACTCAATTTCTTGGATGGGTAACCCAATTTCAAATTCTGTGTGGACAGCCACACTAAATCCCCTTCGCTATACTCCTCCCCTTCTCGCCTCTTCCGGTCACCAAACATCTTGTAAGAACGCTGTGCCTTCCCTAAAGCTTCCGGTACTTCCTTCCAGTCCTCCTGGGCTCGTATCTTCCACTCCACTTTTTCCTCCCCTCCCAACTCCAACAGCTGGGGTAAAGGAGCCACCTCCTGACCATAGACTATTTCAAAAGGAGACCTTCCGGTGGACGAATGCACAGAGCTATTGTATGCCACTTCAGCATAGGGCAATAAATCAGACCAATTAGTTTGCTCTTTATTACTAAAAATGCGTAGATAAGCCCCTAACGATTTCTGCGTCCTTTCTACGCCGCCATTGCAGCAAGGATGATAAGAGGTCGTAAGACGCCTCTGAGCCCCTAACACTTCCAAAAACCGCTCCCAAAACTGAGCAGTAAACTGCACTCCACGATCGCTCAAAACTTGCTCCGGGCACCCATGCAACCGGTACACATGCTGCACATACAACTCCGCTAAGCGTTCCGCAGAAGGCAACCCCCTCAATGGAATAAAATGGGCCTGCTTCGAAAACATATCCAGCACAGTCCAAATGTACTTATAACCTCGACTCGAAGGCAACTCCCCCACAAAATCAGTGCTGACATGCGTCCACGGCCTCACAGGAGTAACTACCACTTGAATCAACCCCTGCGGCTTTGCAGAGGGAACTTTATTCCTAGCACACACCTCACAACACTCTACATATCTCTTCACCTCAGCCCTCATGGCTGGCCACCAATACCGCTTTTTCAAGGCCAAAAGAGTCTTCGTGACTCCCCAATGTCCAGCAGTCCTATGGTCGTGAGTCAACCTCAGCACCTTTTCTCTCATACTCTGAGGGACATACACTTTACCTCCCATAATCCATAAACCATCCAATGACTTGCACTCCTTCTCATGACTCTGCAGCCACACATCACCCACATAACCCTTCTGCAATTCCAAACTCCACTCATCTACTAATCCCTCTTCTCTCTTAATCTCATTCGCCGCTTGAGCTCTTGTCTGCACTGCCAGACCCCAATGTTCTCTAGCAAACACCTCCTCCGCCTTATGCATCTCATTCTCACCCACACTCGGATACCGAGACAATGCATCAGCCACTACATTCTCTTTACCTCTAATATGCTGGAGTCTGAAATTAAACCGAGCAAAAAACTGCGCCCATCTCACCAACTTGGGAGATAACTTTTGGGGATTTCTTAAATATTGTAGGTTCTGATGGTCGGTCATCACAACAAAAGGGAAAGCAGCGCCCTCTAAAAATTGCCTCCACGTCTGCAAAGCGTTGCGTACAGCAAACGCCTCCTTCTCCCAAACAGGCCATCTCTTCTCATGCTCCCCAAACTTTTTAGAAAAATACGCACACGGCCTCATTCTACCCTGCTCATCCTCCTGCATTAACACTCCACCATACGCCCAAGCAGAAGCGTCACATTGCACCACAAACGGCTTATCCACATTCGGATGCATTAACAATGGCCCATTCGTAAATGCTCCTTTCAACTTCACAAAAGCCTCCTGGCATTCCTTCGTCCACTCCAACTTAGCCCCTGGAGACTTAGTCTTCTTCGACTCGCCCTTACCCTTGGTCTTCAATAACTCAGTAAGCGGGAGGGTTATCGCCGAAAACCCCGCTATGAAAGTGCGATAAAAATTGGCCAATCCCAAAAAAGCCTGCAATTGCCTACGAGTTTGCGGAGCCTCCCAGCTCAACACATCATCCACCTTAGCCGGATCCATCGCAACTCCACTCTCACTAATTCTGTATCCCAAAAAATCAATCTGATTCTTGCCAAATTCACACTTACTCAACTTTACATACAGACTCGCCTGCCGCAGTCTCTCTAACACCTCTCTTACCAGACTAACATGCTCATCTCTGGTACGCGTCACAATCACGATATCATCCAAATATACAAGCACCCCCCTTATACAAAGGGGGTGCAACACCTCATTAATCAACTGCATGAAAATACCGGGAGCTCCGGCCAAACCGAATGGCATCACGGCCCATTCGTAGAGCCCGAGGGGGCAAGAGAAAGCAGTCTTCCACTGATCGCTCCTTTTCACTCTCACCATGTGGAACGCGTCAATCAAATCCAGCTTTGTAAAAAACTTCCCACCCCCCAACTGACCCAACAAATCTTTAATTAGTGGCAAAGGGTAACAGTTGGTGGTACTAACAGCATTCAACCCTCTATAATCAATACACATCCGCAAACTACCATCCTTTTTCTCGCGAAACAACACTGGTGCTGCAATGGGAGACTCAGACCTTCGAATAAACCCCCTTCTTAAATACCCATCTATCTGCTCCCTCAACGCTTCCTTCTCCTTCACAGTCATGGCATATATCTTGGGCTTAGGCAGGACAGCCCGTCCTTAACCTCTATACTACACTGTACATTGCCGGGGGGGGGGTAGACCCTGAGCTAGAATCGGGTTAAACACATCTACATAATCCCAGTATTCAACAGGCACCCCTTGCACATCACTCCTGACCTCCTCCCTCTCATTAGGAGAACATTGTACCACCCCTGTTTTCCAATCGATCTTGGGATTAACCTGCTCTAGCCAAGGTAACCCCAATACCACCTCATGACCTTTGATGGGGGCCACCACAAAATCAATGTCCCCCTCCCAGGGTCCCACCCGACCCTTTAAATCTTTAGTCCCCACGGAGAAGGGTCCCCCCTCAATAGAGGATCCATCTAATTGCGTAAACGTTACAGGTGTTTCCAAGGGCTTCGTACTTCCCCCCAAATCCCCAACCAACTTTGGGGACATAATGTTCTCCGAACACCCACAGTCTACTAAAGCTTTTCTCTCCACAATCCCATCTCCTTTAATCAAACCCAATGTGCATTGAATATTGGAGCTCACCCCAACACTCTTCCTATCATCATTGTCCACACAAGCTGCTTTAGCGGAGGCCACCTTCACCGGTTCCAGTGCCTGCCTTTGTCGGCACTGGGATGCAAAATGACCAGGCTGCGAACAAATAAAGCAAAGGCCTCGTCCCCTCGATGGCCTTTTCGCTGGACTGGATCGGTTGTCACTGCCACGTCTAGCCTCTCCTCCACGGAATCGCCCCTCAGCAACACCACGACCGGATCCTCTGGACCTCACGGGTTGGAAACGACGCCGCTGCACCTGGGCTAGGATCCCCTCAACGCTGCCAGCCAACTGGATCCAGCCATCAACATCTCCAGGATCATCCCGATGTAGACACCACTCCAGGATCTCCTTACGTAGACCGTCCTTAAATAATTCCAGTAAGGTAGCTGGAGACCACTCTGCAACTTTTCCGGCCAAACCCATGAATTCCTCTGCATACTCAGTGACAGACCGGGATCCCTGAGTCAGGCAGCGCAGCGCTTCCTTCGCCTTGATTCTTTCCAACGGATCTCGAAACCGGCTTCGTATCGCCTGTAAAAAGGTTCTCACGGAATGCAAACACGGGTCTCGACGGTCATGGCATTGAACATACCATTCGGCTGCCCTTCCTTTGAACACTGCTCCGATGGCCCGCACTCGGCTGCTGTCACTAGGATAAAGGTGACCATAGTCCTCCATATGGTCTTGCACCGCAGCGGCAAAGAAGGCTACTTTACAGGCTTCCCCTTCAAACTCAACCCGTAATGGTTCCTTCTTCATACGGGCCCCAAATTCCTGGGAAAGCGCTTCCCTTCCATGAGGGACCTCCAGCCTGGTAACACCTCTTCCCATTCCAGCTTGTTGCAGGGGGCGCCTCAACTGAGCCGGACTTCCTCCTGGATGGCCACCAACGGTCCTCACTCCCAAAGGAGATCTAGGACGCTCAGCTGATACTCCGCCATCCATCCACGAATAATAAGTGAAGTCTCCTCCACCCGGGGCACTCCAAACTGACTCTATCGGCTCTCTTCGGGACATGGCTCGAGACATCCTTCTCATAGTCTGCTCCATAGCCTCCAACTTACACCTCATCACTTCCAACTCCGAGGGTGATGCCGGTTCCGTGGTTTCACTACCACATTCCATCAAATTCATCCTAACTGGCCTGTCCTTCGGCACAGTCTCTCTGGGGCCCCGCACTTCTGGATCCGCCCGAACTGCCCAGTCCTTCGGAACAGCTTCTCCGATCCCTCCGGCCCTCTGGACCTCCATCTGAACTGGCCTGTCCTTCGGCACAGTCTCCCTGGTCCCATACACTTCTGGATCTACTTGAACTGACCAGTCCTTCGGCACAGCTCCTCCGATCCCTTCGTTCCTCCAGACCTCGGCCTGTCTGGAGTCAAATCTCTCTCTCCTTCGCAGGGCAACTTCCAAGCTCACCTGAGCTTCCCACAGTCGCTCCGCTTCTTCAAATTCCTCCTCCTGGGCAACCGCACCTTCCATCATTTCCACGGTGCTCATCCGGGCAACCCACTTGGTCGAGAGTGGTCCAGTCCCACTCCATGGTACGCCGGACTTCCTCAGGAGCCGAATCCCATCTATCAATATATTCTTCTTCTCTCCAAGCCAACCTCTCCATTGCTGGGATAGTTGAAAAGGGGCTTTTGCTTCTGTAACGACTCTCCAACACTCGGTAAGGATCACGCGTAGATTGAAGCACGGTCCAACACGATTTTATTGCAGGTACGACACATGTGAAGCAAAAGCACCTGCCCACCACCAAACCACCACTTATATACCCCAACCCCCCCCTCCCATTGCCCATGCAATGTCCAGGCAGGGTTGCACCATATCCGGTGATTCAGCATATCCCACAGTCCAAAGGGATGTGACCTCATGGCCCCATGAGTCAGCATTAGGAGTCCAATTGTCCAATGTCCAGGCTCAGAGGAGTTACATCACTTCCCTCCGCAGCCTTGCACACATCTGGAAGTTACCTCACTTCCACATGACTCAGCACAGTCTTACATAACTGGAGCCAAGGTCACCCAAGAACTAGGGCAAAGGTCGGTGCAATCTCATGCCAGGCTGGGAGCTTGAACTTCACCCAAGCTCAAGTCTCCCAATCCTGACACTCTTCCCTTGCCTCCAAGTGCCTCCCTGGGATTCATCGCAGCCGGAGGAGGAGGAACCCATCCATGCCGCGCAGAGGGGGCGGGGCCTCGGGAAGGGATGCCGTGACCCCTGAAAATGGCCTCGCGACCCCCCTGGTTGAGAACCACTGGGTTAGCAACTTAGCTGCTGATCTTTGCACCATTTGCAGTTTTTGAGTTGTCTTCAAAGGCAGCCCCACATAGAGTGCATTGCAGTAATCCTATCTGGATGTAACTAAGGAGTGGACCACCATTGCCAAGTCAGGCTTCTCGGGGTATGGTCACAGCTGGCGCACAGGTTTTTAACTGTGCAAAGGCCCTCCTGGCCACCACCAACATCTGAGCATCAAGCGCCATGTTTGTTTATAACCCGTAGAACCACACAGCACAAGTTAAGTGGGGAATTTAAAGGACCTGTAATCTCAGCTTCCATATTTCGTGAAGACATGACTCTTTAGGAATGACAATGATGCCTGGCAAGGTACAAAGTAATAGGAAAAGAGAAAGACATCATTACAGGTGGATAGATTCCATCAAGGAAGGCAATGGCCCTGAATTTGCAAAACCTAAGCAGGACTGTTAATAACAAGGCAGGTTGGAAGTTCTCTCATTCATAGGATCGCCATAAGTCAAACCTAACATTATAGCAGATAACAACAGTTCAAACTACAAGCAGAAGATCCTTGGATTCAGAGGGAGTGGTGACAAGGTGCTGGAGGAAAGACTAGCATATGCACCACAAACGTTGGTCTGTATCCCCTCAAGCTATTTTGCTACCCTCTGGTGCAGTTGAGTAACCCAGCATTGGAGGAAGATTCAATTTATTTAAACAATTCAGCACTTTGGTTGGTTTCTGCACATGAACATATTTGTGGATGGGCACCAGCTTCTCTTTGGTCTCAGGCAACAAAGCATTTTAGGTTAGATTAGCTACCACTTACTTTAGTTCTTGCTTTTGTTGATATTTGATGTGTTCCCCTGTTGGTTTGTGAACATTCCTTAAAAGGCATAAACCTAAAGGCTCAAGAGCAATGGGTCTTAAACTTGGGAGGGTGGAGCACAAACACCTCTAACAGTCTAATGCAGGGGTGCTGATTATTAGGTAGCTCGGGAGCTACTAGTAGATCTTCGGGCCTCTTCCAGGTGATCTTCGGGCCTCACCAGCCGGATGGGGCGCTCCTGCCATGCGCACGCACACTCTGCGCGCACACGCACTCCTGCTGCTGGCTTCCACTCTCGCTGTGCTTCTTTTGCCTGCGGGGCATTGCAGGAAGAAGGAAGCACGAAGCGGGGCCTCTGGAGGGAGCGCCCTGCCTCTCTCTCGTCCAGAAGCAACTGTGCAGCCTCTGTTACCGGCGAGACAAGCAGGGCGGAGCACTCCCTCTGGATGCCCCACCTCGTGCTTTCTCCTTCCTGCAATGCCCCGCAGGCGGAAGAAGTGCTGCGCGAGCGGAAAGCAGCAGCAGGAGTACATGCAGTGGCAAGGGCACGCGGCGGCGGGAGCGCACGGCGGCGGGGGCAGGTAGATCTTTTGGTCTTGGTTGCTTTAAGAGTAGCTCGCATGGTGAAAAAGTGTGAAACTGAAGGACACCACCTCAAAACATGGTACTGATGACCATTGTATGTTATTTGTCCATACAACAATACCTCGCCCAAATTTAAAAGCAACGAAAGTGTATATAAGGGGAGATGATTGACAAGCAGGGTCGGACTAAGGTAATTAAAATGGTGAGTGAACATTATTTTGGCACTCCCTCGCTCTCCGGCCTCGTGAAGGGTGTGCATGCGTGGAGCCAGCTAGTTCTGCGCATGTGCCATTGCTGCGGCGAGACTCCAGCTGGACCAATATGCCAATTGCCCTAAGAGAGGCCCTGGCTGCAAAAAGTTCCTCCTTTTTTGGCCTTGTTTCAGGCAATTGGCGTCTCCGTCCAGCTGGTGTCGCGCTGCACCAATGGCACATGCGCAGAACCTGGCGGCCAGATGCGCCCCTGACCACGTGTCGCCCTAAGTGGGTGCTTACTTTGCTTACCATTAAATCCGCCCCTGTTGACAAGCATTTAACTGGCATTCTGGAGAGCACAGATGTGGTCCAAGGGTCATGGGTTAAAAACCCCTGTTTTAGGGTCATTGGTAATTTTTGCACTTGGAGTTTGCAAATGTCTGGACCACTTGGGTGATGGATGCTCTCTTTGGACAAGATTGTCTGAGCAAGCATTAGAAAACAAAACTACTGCTCCTTTAAGATCTCACAGAAAATGTGAAATAATATTTGGAAAGCAGTATAATATGATTGGCTTTGGAAATCCCAGCTAATATGTACACAGCATGCCATATTTAAGAAGCAGTAAAGCAAAGCTATATAGAGTAAGTAGTAGTGGGTGTTTATTTAGATTACACTGGAATGTGGTTTTTTCAAAGCCAACAATGTCGCTTTTCTTGGTGAGTTTTGTAATAGGCTTACTAATTCTCTCTTCCTTCTGTGCTATAATGTTTTAACAGAAATGGAGGAGATGATGCATTCCCAGCTATTTTACAGTAGATGGGCATTCGTCCTACATAATTAACAAATGTTTTCTCCAAATGAAATGAAGCTTAAGACACAGAAAGAGGAAGCTGGCATCTTTACACATAGGCTGCCGTTGCAGTAATTGAATTATATAAGCAAAGCAAACTGCAGAATTAAATGGGAAAGTTAGACAGATACAAGGATGCAATGTTTGCTGTGAAAGTGTTTGGCCAAGAATCCAACTAGACCAACGGGTAGGAAAGACTTTTAAAGCTGGGGCAAAGTTCCTAGGAAGAACCCAGATGGATCAAACTAAGGATCAAAGTTTGGATTTATTTATCATGTCGGAAGCTATGGGATCCTGGGTTTTGCAATTTGTGAGGCCTTGGAAGCATTTTCTGATAGATAATGCTAAACTGAAAACTCCATAGGTTTTGTTCCATAGAATAGATCTATGGAGCTGAAGTGTAGGCATGGCACCATTATTTTGTAGTGTGAAAGTGCCCCCAATAATTCACTTATTCACTTCACCAGGAATTCTTGCAAAGCAAACGCCCAGTTCTTTCGTCATAAACTGGTACAACTCACTGTTGATACGTATCCAGGATAGTGACAGATAGTGCTAATAATTAAAATGCAAATAGACAAGCTGGTGCTGAGGATGGATGGCCGACCGGACTCTGTACCCAATAATTTCAAACTGTGCCTTGAAGCCATGACTGGGTAGCTTCGTGCCAGCTGGTTGAGGGTGAACCCATTGAAGATGGAGATCCTGTGGCTGGGTTGCCCGGGTGGGGGCGAGCTCTGGCTGCCTACCCTGGACGGCGAGGCATTACTCCCGTCGTCGTTAGTAAAAAGCCTGGGGGTCCAATTGGACCCACTGCTGACGATGGAGGCCCAGGTCTCCACCGTGAGCAGATCTGCATTCTACCACCTGCGACAGGCTAGGCGGCCAGCGCCCTACCTTGCCAAGAGCAACCGAGCCACGGTTATCCAGGTGATGGTCATCTTGAGACTGGACTACTGTAACACCCTTTACATTGGTCTTCCTTTGGAGGTAATCCAGAAACTTAAGCTAGTACAAAACGCTGCAGCTCGACTCCTGGCAGGAGTGTCGAATCGTAGTCACATCACCCCGATTCTGCAGCAATTGCACTGGCTTCCAATCGAGTACCGGATTGCTTTCAAAGTGCTGGTTCTGACCTTTAAGGCTTTATATGGTCTGGGGCCGGTGTACTTGAGGGCCTGTCTTCTCCCATATGTTCCCCAGAGAACACTTCTGTTGGAGGACCAAAACCTGCTAGAAGTTCCCTCCCTTCGGCATTACCATCTGTCATCAACCAGGCAAAGAGCCTTTTCGGTGGTGGCGCTGAATATGTGGAATTCATTGCCGGCCGAAGTTTGCTCAATTAGAGAGCTACAAGCCTGCCTTTCGGAAGGCTTGTAAAACAACTCTTTTTCACCAAGCTTTCAACCCTTAGCCACAAATACCAGCTGTTGCTATATGTTTTATTGTTCTGCTATTTTACTGTTATGTTTTACTGCTATTTTATAATGTACTGTTTTTATATGCTGTAAACCACCCTGCACCTATTGGGAAGGGTGGTATACAAATTGAAATAATAAAATAAATAAATAATAAGTAAATAAGAGAAAATTGTTTAATTTGACTCTGCCCCACCCATGCCTTCAAAAACCGCCAATAATTTAACCTCCTATGGGATATTTATTTCCTTTACGTGGATGCTGTTGTTTGTTACAGCAACTTTGAAGGTTTTTATAGTCCACTTAACATTATTCCCCGGTGCCCTTTTAAGTTCTGCAGCATCCCCACGCCATCAAATTACCCTTTTTGGTCTTATCACTCATGTTAAGCTGAGGTTGGATATTGATTAATAAATTTCTAAATTAGGCAGGAAGCCTTTTAAAAGGTCTAAACAAAGTTAACCTTTTGTAACCACACACAGTCTTGTGGGGCTGGAACTGTCTGGGGTTGAGTCTAATTGATAATCTATAAAGTTAATAGTTCCCTTTTGGTGATTGATCTATGTCAACTTGAGTGCATAAGGGCTAGCACATTAATAGATGTTCCCTTGGCTTTCTGCGCTAAGTGGAGTATACCTCTCAAAAGCCGAAACATCTTTTCTTGAATGGAATGGCTTCTCAGCTTTTATATCAAAAGTGTTTTTCAGTTTGCAAAGCACTATTAAATAACATTGCTTTTCATTCTAAGCCATAACAAATCTGCCTTCAGGGCCTAAAAGGGGCTTTAAAGGGATGGACATGCAAGCTATGGGCCCTGAAGGTAGAGAATAGCCATCCCACATACAGGGAGACCTGGAATATCTTTAATAATGAGTGGTAGACTCAAAATAGTGAACCAAAACCAAGATTTATTGAATAACAACCAGTAAAAATGCTGGTGGCCCAAAATGCTTGTAGTTGGTTGCAAAAGGGGGTCCTTGAAAAAGGAAGCGATCACTTGCCTCTTTGTTTTGCAGAGTGATGGTGCCTTTCTTTGATCCCAGGTTCCTGTTGCTCTCTGGCTTGTAGGCCCACAAAGTCCTATAAAAGCCCCCAAATCCACAGTCTATGTTGAGGACAGATCCTCCTTTGCACTGCAGGCTTCGGTTGAGAGCACAGGATAGGCTTAGTAGGTGAACTAAGATGCTTTGTCGCAAGGATGGCTTAGATTTCACCTTGCTATGTCCGTGTGCTATTCTGGAATGAGGCCAGAGAGGAAGCCCTGCCTCTCAGGTGACCTCTGGAAGAAGAGGACTTTAGGAGCGGTGACATCAGGTTTGGAGCCAAGACACAACTCCTCCCATCAAGCCCACATGGCTGGACAATAGAACAAAGGCCTTACAGGTGAAGGCAACCAAATACAAAATACAGATACAAAACAAGCCCCATGGGGTGCAACAACAAATATTGGGTATCCTTGAAGCAACTAGCTTGTGGAATGGTCCAGAAATGTGTTATTTATTCCTTCAGTCACTTCCAACTCTTTGTGACTTCATGGACCAGCCCATGCCTGAGATCCCTGTCAACCGGCACCACCCCCAGCTCCTTCAATCTCAAGCAAGGATACCATCATCCATCTTGCCCTTGGTTGGCCTCTCTTCCTTTTTCCTTCCTTTCCCCCCAGCATTTTTGTCTTTTCTAAGCTTTCCTGTTTTATCATTATGTGGCCAAAGTACTGCATCTTTGCCTCTAATAGCCTTCCGTCCAGTAAACAGTCGGGCTTTATTTCCTGGAGTATGGACTGGTTTGATCTTCTTGCGGTCCAAGGCACTCTCCGAATATTACTCCACCACCACAGTTCAAAAGCATCTCTCTTCCTTGCTGCATTGTTGTGCTTCACTTACACAAGGCTAAAAAGTCCATTCTTAAAAGGCCAGTACAATTCAAAGTGCTGGCTTTAGCCTTTAAAGCCCTAAACGGTTCTGGTCCTACCTACCTGTCCGAACGCATCTCTCCCTATGAACCATTGAGATGTTTAAGATCATCCGAAGAGGCCTTGCTCTCGGTCCCAACCTCGTCCAAGACCCGATTGGCAGGGCCTTTTCAGTGATGGCCCCTCGGCTTTGGAACACCCTCCCTAGGGACATTAGATTGGCCCCCCTCCCTCCTAACATTTCAAAAGAAAGTTAAGACCTGGCTGTTTGAACAGGCATTTACAGATGAAATATAACTGTTTAATTAGATCCACGGAATGATTTGACGATGTGATGGAAAGTGATTTTAACAAGATGCTGAGAATTGTATTATTATGTTTTTTATGTTTTAAATGCTAATTGCTAATTGTTTTATATGGTTATTGTTCTAATTGTTTTAATTGTGTTTTATATGGAGGGCAGTAATTGCCTTATGTAAACCGCCTCGAGTCGCCTTCGGGCTGAGAGAGGCGGTATAAAAATATAGTAAATAAATAAATAAATAGTATGTGGAAACCAATGCGAAAATATGGTTTCTTTTACTCACCAAGAAAACAGTCTCATCTACTGACAATGCAGTGGTAGCACTTTACAAAAGACCTTTAATACAAACTACCCCAAAAGCCTGAGTCTTAATGATCCTATGTTTAATTCATACATATTAATAATAATAATAATACTGTTTATTTATATTCTGCTCTTCTCACCCCGAAGGGGACTCAGTGCGGATTACATTACACATACGACAGACAATCCCTGTCGGAAGACATACAAATTACAATACACAGTACACATTGCAATTATAGAAGGATTTCTTCTTCCTGGCTGCTTCACAGAGTGTGCGTCACAGCATGTAATTGCTCCATTACGTCATTGTTGTTATGTCATTGCGTCATTACGTCACAAGGGGGTGCTGTTGTTCCATCCTCATGACGGGGAGCCTCTGTTTCCGCATTCCACCTTCCCGGCAGCCGAACTTCCAGGCGTTGTAAAGTCCTTCTGTAAAAATCCTTCCCCGCTTCGCTTTGCGGTTCCCGGGTTGATCTAATCACAGCTGGGCTGTTTTCGAACTGCTGGGTGGGCAGTGGACAGGGGCTCACAGCTGGTTGTCTAAGCCAGCTTGGGAATCGAACTTGCAACCTTCAGATTGCAAGCACAGCTGTGCTACCGCTGTGCTATCTCTCCGGCCCCTGTATCTCTGTACATTTTAGAACACGATGACTCTAGCATTAGTTATGAAGTATAGTTTCTTCCCCTCTTCTCCACTGTATGATCATTATAAAGCTCCCCAACCCCACCCCTACAAAATGACAACAGTGTGGCATAGGGAATTACTTTGTAAATAGTTCCAGTCGGTGAATTGTTACCTCTGGGTTTATGTGATTTATGTTGAAACTATTATAATAGCACTTTTATTTTTATTTGCAGTCTCATTATAGGGCTGACTTAGTCCTCAGGCTGCATTATTTTGTATGGGAGCAAAATGGGACATGCTAGGATTTAAATCCTGGATACTTTTGTATTTAAAATATGCAACAAAAGGAGGCTACTGGTTCATGATTCTCTTTCACTTATGGAACTCAAAGGTTCTCCTCCTTGTAGTCCAGTCCTTGCACACTCTTAGCTGAGCCTAGCCACTATTTGCAACTGCCAATCTCAGGAGGAGTTCGGCCAACATGTCCAAAATATGATTTTGTAGATGAGACTCCTTTAGCATTATATTTCTGAGGCAGGGCAGGATTCAAAAGGAAGAAAAAAAATTATATAAGCAGCTGGGAGAGGAAACAAATCAAGACAATTTGGTGCAGTATTTCTGATGTACTGAAGCATGTAAATAAATATCCAGGGTTGCACATCACTTCAGTAGTCATGGTTAGCTGCAGGATGTCAAGATGCTGGTGTTTTTCAAAATGTCACGGTTCTATAAACAAAGCTATTAAATTTTTGAACACCACAATGGGTAATCCTCCGTGTGTGTGTGTGTGTGTGTGTGTGTGTGTGTGAGAGAGAGAGAGAGAGAGAGAGAGAGAGAGAGTATGTGTGTGTGCACATGCACCATTCGATGGAGATTGATCCTTTTTTGATGTTTTTTAAAAAAAAAAGATTACTGTACTTTATAGCAGAATTCTTCAACTAAGCTGCAGGAAAGGGGAGACTTTTTCCTCCTTACTATTTGGAAAATTGCATTTAAATGCATTTTTATGGGAAAGGCTGTGTGGAGGGGAGTAACCGCCATCCAGTTTTCAAAAGTCAGTAACTCATTGCTTTATATAATCCACAAATCAAACTGAATTGTTCTAGGAACAATTCAATGTGTTAATTGTGACCTTATTAACCCTTTATACTCTAAAGGATCGTGTTGTCGTAAATACACTTATTCGGGTAAGAGTTTTCTCTCAGCCACACAACCTACACAGGTACCTCTGGTGGTAACATAAGTGAGGTACTTCTTGGTGGTTTTCTCTCAGGTTCTATTTGCAAGCCATCTTCAGCCCCACTTGGGGTAGAAATAAGGTGGTATATAAATAAGGTGAATACATACATACATACATACATACATATACATTATGTCCCCATAATTAGACTGTCCCTCTCTGTAGCATGAGGTTTTGTTTTGTTTTCCCGCATGAGGTTTTGTTTTGTTTTTTCATGTCAGGACCGACTTGAGAAACTGCAAGTCACTTCTGGTATGAGAGATTTGGCCACCTGCAAGGCCGTTGCCCAGGGGACACCCAGATGTTTTGATGGTTTACCATCCTTGTGGGAGGCTTCTCTCATGTTCCCGCATGGGGAGCTGGAGCTGACAGAGGTAGCTCATCCACGCTTTCCCTCTATTCGAATCTCTGACCTGTCGGTCTTCAGTCCTGCCAGCACAAGGGTTTAACCCATTGCGTCACTGGGGGCTCCTCCAGCATGAGGTGATACCGTTTATTTGTTTCAACAGGCCTTTGGAACTGAGTTGTGGAGTATTGCTTTTATGTGATATGTAGCTTTTACCTCATCTCCATTGGCACCTCCTTGTCATGGGGGAGAGGCTTGCGTACCCTCATGAAGTTGCGAGCTATGCTGGCGGTGGCATGATAGCCACCGGTAGGGCCTCCCATGCCAGACAGGTCACAACCGAAGGGTCTGACAAAGAGCGTCAAAGGGCAGGATGGACTCTCTAGCCTTTTGGCAACCATCCTAGGAGAACGAAAACTCTGGTTTCAAACCCAGGCAGATGGTGCTCGTCTAACCCTGTAAGGTCAACCATCTAGAGAAGGAAACTAAAGTCAAACCTCAACCTGAGGACCTCACCCACCATCCAAGACGCAGACCTTTGGTTTAAAGGGTGAGGCCAGTTCTATGCACGCTGCGCTCCACCAGGAAGGTCCATTGCACAGGCTCGAAGGACACATCTGAAGTCATCAACGCACTTGTAGAAAGTGCAGAATGAGTCCTTCCTAAGAATCTTCTTTCGCAAAGTAATGCTAGAGCTTTTACCTCTATTGATAGTTTGATTATATTTTGACTTTCAATGATGTGGACTTTTATCTATATTTTGGTAAGTTTTGTTTTAGCTGAAATTAATTATCTATAGGATGTACAGTGTTTATGTTTTAGGAGTGCTTTGTTTGCACGTTCCTGAATGGCAGGGGTTGAACTGGATGGCTTTTGTGGACTCTTCCAACTCTATGACTGTATGATGGCATGATTCAACCAAGCATCTTGAATTCAGAGTAAGGTAACTAACAGTGTGATCATTGTGTCGTGGGCTCCATAGTGCAATGGGCATCAGAGTGCAATGGAACCTGTTATGCAGTGCCTAACAGAATGCCGTGAGAACTTCTATTGTGCAACAGGATATTATGAAGGATATCCTGATACACATTGTTACAAGTTGATAGAAAGGTTGCTATCTTCTCAGGGATGTGGTGTTAACATTGTAAAGTTATTATGGCTCTGATGTAGGTTCTTATCCTCAATTTTGGGGTCTAAATCCAATGTCATGCTACTGGCATAAAACCTTAATAGAGCAGCATTGCACCTTTTTGAAAACAGTTGTGCAACTAGTTGAGCAATCTCTTAAAACAACTACTTGCAGGGCTGCAGCCAAGTGGGGGGTTGGGGTTCAACTGTCATTACTTGCAGCAATAGCCTATATAGTGGAAGCAGCCATGTTGGTCCACCCATAACTGGCAGGAGAAGCCTAAGGGATTGGGGTGGAGGTGGATTTGAAGGCCCTCATGAAGGAGACCAGAATTGGTAGGAGCAGTTGACAGTGATTGAGCTACAGACTTTGCTACAGCATGAGGTAGGAGTCAGGTTCCTAATGAGGAATTAGGCCTTTACTTCCATGCTCCCTCCTTCTCTTTTCCAGATAGTAGAGTTCCCATTGCTGTTATCGAACAACCGCCAATCCCCCCGGTCGGTTGTCAGACAACCGGGCAAGCCCCTTGGACCGACAGGGCAGAGACCGCGAGGGTTCAGTTAACCTGGCGAGCCCGGAGCGACTAGGTCCTCGTGTCCTACCCGCCTCCCTTGATCCAATTATGCTCACCAATGCTGCAAGGTAGAAGCCACGAAATTGTTTATTCTGCTCAGCTGAGAGGATGCGAACCGCAATACCCTGATTTCCGCAAAGAACGCATGTGTGTACATTCAAAACATTGGTTTTTAAAGGTTACAGAACTGTCAAAACAATTGAATTTCCGCCTGCCCCTTCTGGGCCGGCTCCGTCGATGATTGGTCGGAACGTTGAGATCAGCTGATGGATGGGGTGTTGACCGGCTCTGGGGAGCCTATCGGCGCTTACTCTCATTCGCCACCCTAGCCAATCAGAAGCCTGTGGCCATATATGGAGTTCCAGGAAGGGAGGCTTAGACGGAAATCGCTGTCAATATAGCATATGAATAAAACAAAAGAGTCCTGGTCAGGTAAACGACCTGAAGTGACACCTGGGTGTGATGCAATCAATGGGATGGTGCGTCATTCTTGAGAATGAAAAGGGGAACAGGGGAAGAGGCCTGATGACAGGGCTTCACTCAGGCCTTTGTGTGACAAACGGCTTATCTTGGGGCACACCTGGGTTTCGAGGCCAGCTGTGGCTCCCTTTGTGTGAGCAAATACTTCATGTCCAGGTCCCAGAGGATGAATTAATTGGACTAAACTCCGATGATTAATACTTCCTTCAGGCTGATGGAATGTGGGCCCAAGACAAGAGCCTGGGTGATCCAAAACAAGATTTCCATCAGTAAAGCTCATGCAATGAACAATGATGACCCATAAAAGATTTGGAATGGGAATTTGGTTACATTTCCCCTCAGCTGACACAATAGCAAATACAGGCAGTCTTTCTTTTCATGACAAAAGGAGGGAAGGGAAGGGTTACATGGGGTCAAAGGGAGACATGGGGGCAAACTGACACAGATACCTGAAGGCAAAGATGAATCTTTATTTATGATTTCTGTTTCCCTGCTGTCAGCCCAACGCAAACAGATGTGGCCCCCTGCTTCATAGACCAAATCCTTTCTCAAAACTTTTCTTTCTGAACTCAGAGGTGTCCCGAGTGAGGGAGAGGGGGAAAGAGGAGAATAAGGATAAAAGGAAAAAAGCAAAAATAAGTTCCCTTCCTCCCTTTGGGGGTCCCGAACTCGGGATTCCCATCCCAAACGGCCTTGTATATATATAGAGAGAGAGAGAGAGAGAGAGAGAGAGAGAGAGAGAGAGAGAGAGAGAGAGGTCGTCTTCAACTCTTAAACATTTGAAAAAATACGTAAGTTGTACAATGGGGCAAGAAAGACTGACTGAACTTGCACTCTTGAGTGTCCACCAAAGTTTATCAATGGAGCCTGATTTCTCTCAAAGTGTATTCACACAGTTTTCAAGTGTTTTCAACAAATGTTGTGGTATTCTTTTGTAAATATAAATTACTGATTAACCGTCATTTTCAGTCATTTTAAGACTTGAACTTTGTAATTAAAATAGAAAATGGATGTAATTAAGTCTTTATAAAATATAGAATGAACCATACTATTTAAATTATTTTGTGATATGGAACTGCTATTCATGGTTTGCTAAAAAATGTTTCGCCCCCTACCCCCACCCCATTTTTTTCTGGCTATGGCCCTGATCTACTTGTGCAAATGCTTTGCAGAACTCCTTCCACAGTACATATTAGCTTTGAAAAGACAAAACAGCCAACACGACTGGCCTTGAGCTACCACAATTACATCACTGGATACAGGGCTAGAATACTATGAAGGAGCCGTCCAGATAGTTTGACCATTGTTTGAGAAAATTGTTGTTGCATAAAAAAGTTTTTTTCCCTCCATGTTCTGTTGTTCATATACATTTGTAATTGGGAAAGTTCAGGGCACCCTCCCACACAGAGCAAAATGAACACATGTTCCTTATGTGCAAAACAAAGGCAAAGGAGGGCTGGAGTGGGCTGGAAAACAATGCCCTGAACATTATACTGCTTTGCACAGCTGTTCCCATATTTCAAGTGTCTAGAAGATTTGGACTATCAGCATAGATCTTCTGTTGCCATATAGCTCGTGTGAAAAAACAGACAGATGGCAACCCGATGCAAAATCTGGAAAGAGAAGAACAAATTGATCTACAGAATAATTAGCCTAAAGAAAAAAAATGCTTCTTTGGAAATGTCAAAAATGATGGGTGTTGTTGCACTTTAACCAGTGAATCTCTGCATGCTATTGGATCTTACTTCAAATTTTTCGATGTTTTGCATTTTAAGGCCTTTGTGCCCTGGAGAAGTTCATTATTCCTATATGACAGCATATAGTCTCACAAATCCTTATTGTTAGGCCAGAAGGGATCATAATAACTCCTGGTCCTAAGCTTCTGTATGTGTAAGAAAAGGAGGGGAACAAGGGGTGCATTAAGAGTGGCCCTTTAGCAACACGAACATGTGAAATTACCACTTCAGTAATTATAGCTGCCTTCTGTTCTCATTTCTGCCAGATTCCTCACCTTCCTAAGTAACAGAAAAAAGCAAAGAAAGCCTCAAGCAAATGCTATTGTCATGCTAATCGTTGGCATCAACCAGAAGAATACATATTCTATCTGCGATTTCAAAACCTTAATTGCTAGAAATCAGAAGCTTGTGTGTGTGTGTTGTGTCAGAGATTGGAAAAGAACTCTTCACAGGTAATTTGATATCATTATAGTTTGAAGGCTCCCAAAAGCATTTAGTTGCTATTTTAGTTTCTCTTTACTCTTCCGTTTCTCAAAAATAGCTAGCATAATTGTTTTCCATTTGATTTCAAAGAACATCTGAACGCTACAAGCAGCTGGGGTACAAAACATCATCTCTTACCCAGTCAGCAAGCACCCAAAGCAGCGTTTCTCAACCTGGGGGTCGGGACCCCCTAGAGGGGTCGCGAGGGGTGTCAAAGGGTCGCCAAAGACCATCAGAAAACACAGTATTTTCTGTTGGTCATTGGAGGGGGGGTTCCTGTGTGGGGGAAGTTTGGCCCAGTTCTATCATTTGTAGGGTTCAGAATGCTCTTTGATTGTAGGTAAACTGTAAATCCCAGCAACTACAATTCTCAAATGTCATGGTCTATTTTCCCCAAACTCCACCAGTGTTTACATTTGGGCAGATTGAGTATTCCTGCCAAGTTTGGTGTAGATCCATCACTGTTTGAGTCCACAGTGCTCTCTGGATATAGGTGAACTACAACTCCAAAACTCAAGGTCAATGCCCACCAAACCCTTCCAGTATTTTCTGTTGGTTGTGGGAGTTCTGTGTGCCAAGTCTGGTTCAATTCCATCATTGGTGGGGTCCAGGATGCTCTTTGATTGTTGGTGAACTATAAATCCCAGCAACTACAACTCCCAAATTACAAAATCAATCCCCCCCAACCCCTCCAGTAGTCAAATTTGGGTGTACCAGGTATTTGTACCCAACTTGGTCCAGTGAATGAAAATACATCCTGCATATCAGATATTTACATTACGATTCATAACAGTAGCAAAATTACAATTGTGAAGTAGAAACAAAAATAATTTTATGGTTGGGGGTCACCACAACATGAGGAACTGTATTGAGGGGTCACGGCATTAGGAAGGTTGAGAACCACTGACCCAAAGCAATGCACAAGACAGCACTTGAATTATAGACTCCTAGAGTTGGAAGGCCCCACAAGAGCCATCCAGCCCAACCCCCTGCAATCAGGAAAACACAATAAAAAGCACCCTTGACAGATGGCCATCCAGCCACTGCTTAAAAACCTCCAGTCAAGGAGACTCCACCAGAGCCTCATCAGAGTAGAGCAGTAGTTCTCAACTTGTGGGTCCCCAGATGTTTTGGCCTCTGGCTCTCAAAAATCCTAACAAATAGTAAACTACACCTGGGGACTCACAGGTTGAAAACCGCTGCACTAGAGCTTGGATCCACTTTAAATCCTGTATCTCTCTGAATTCTGGGGTTTGTAGTTTAGTGAGGCCTAGGTGAGCACCAGAAATGTGGCGCAGCTGGCTGGGAGTCAGCTGCATAAGATCTCTAATGACCAGAAGATCATGAGTTTGAGGCCTGCCTGAGTCAGGGTGAGCTCTTGACCAATTGTGTAGCTCGTTGTCTGTCTATACCCACTTTCTTTTCTTTGGCCCCAGAGCAGCCGTTGGTGCTGGGGGAGGGGCCCTGATGTCACAGGAGACAACATTCATTCCCATCCTCTCAAACATAATCTACCATACTCTCAGTTTTTGAGAGTCAAGAGAAACGCTTCCTTTTTGGGACATTACAAACAAGAAGCTACTAATCTTATGGTAAACTTCACTCAAAGAGGGTATCCTCATTCAATTGTTTCAAAAGCTAAGCATAGAGGCAACATGATTTCTAGAACCTATTTTCTACATCCACATCCCACACCATCTCACACCATCTCACCAAAGATTGATTTGGCTTCTTACTTTAACGGACCCACAACATCAGTGACATCCTTGTCCATACAGATCACTCCTTACACACTTCTCACAGCTCTCTTACTCCTGGCACGAGACCATGTGGTCATTGCAACTCTTGCCAATTTGTTGATACCAACAAAGAAAATGTTTTCCCCCAAAAATCTAGATTATTCAAACTTAGGAACTTTTCCACGTACGTCACCTCTTATTTAGTCTATGCTCTCATAATCCCCTGTGGACTCATTTATGTGGGACAAACAAGCAGGCCCCTACGTTTACGTATTGGGTAACATCGCTCCAGAATTCGCATTTCCGCTGATAACACCATTTTATATACCCATTTTAAATCCATGGGCCATGACTGCAATTCCCTGAGATTTTTGGTACTTGAGAGAGTAAATGTTAGTGCACATGGTGACCTCAATAAGGCTCTTATTAGAGCTGAAAACAGGTGGATTCTATCTTTAACATCTGACTCTCCCTCTGGATTGAATGAGCCTTTGAGCATTTCTACGCATTTAATGTAATTCACCTGTTTCTCCAATCCCCCTTTAAATAACACAATTGCTCCCCTTCTTTATACATAAGAACATAAGAACATAAGAAGAGCCATGCTGAATCGGACCTCAGCCCATCTAGTCCAGCATTCTGTATCACACAGTGGCCCACCAGTTGTACACAGGGATCTCGAGCAGAAGGGAGGGCAAAACCCTGAACTGCTCCCGACCCCCCACAACCAGTATCCAGGGAAATCCTGCCTACCTCAACCAACTCCGAGGTGGCACTTGGATGTCCTTTTCAGTAACTACCGATACACTTGGTATCCATGAATCTGTCTAATCCTGCCTTGAAGCTGTCCAGGCTGACAGCTGTCACAACTTCTTCTGGAAGTGAGTTCCATAACCCAATGACCCTCTGGGTGAAGAAATATTTCCTTTTATTAGTCCTAATTTTCCTACCTTGGAGCTTCAGGGAGTGCCCTCTAGTCCTAGTGTTTTGTGACAAAGAAAATAATTTTTCTTTATTCACCTTTTCTATCCCATGCATGATTTTATACACTTCGATCAAGTCACCTCTTAAACGCCGTCTTTCAAGGCTGAAAAGACCAAGGCGTTGCAACCTGGTTTCATAAGGGAGCCGCTCCATCCCTTGGATCATTCTTGTTGCCCTTTTCTGTACCTTTTCCAGTTCCGTTATATCCTTCTTAAGGTGCGGAGACCAGAATTGTACACAGTACTCCAAATGTGGCCTTACCATCGATTTGTAGAGAGGTAATACAACATTTGCTGACCTATTTTCGATTCCCTTTCTTACCTGGTACTTACCTGGTACTTAGCTATGGATACATAACTGCTGTATTCTCCTTCATCACTGGATGGTATGTGATCTCTTTGTGTCTTGCTGCTTTATTCTGTTTTGTATTATTGTTCTTCTTTTGCTTTATCTGTTTGCCTATATTTCAGGGTATTACACATGTAATTGTATATATTTCCCTTTGTAAATTATACATGTGAACTTTGGACACCTTCTTACAAATTCTGATCTAAACTGTTCACAAATTAGTGCCTTGAAAAAGCCCCCTAGGGCTGCGAAATGGGGCTGGGTCCCAGACTCACTGAGACCTCCCATCGGCTGGCTTTTGTGATATCAATTTGCGTCCTTTTGGATTTTTTCTACATGACTTACTGCCTCAGTTATTGACTTTGGAGACCTCCCTACAACCCCTTTTTACACCCACTTTGAAGTCTTCCAGACTACACAGAAAAGCCTTATGTTAATTATATTCTTCAGATGACAAGTATATTTTATTCATGATTAGTAATGGATACCTGTACCTGTTCTTCGATGATACTATGGGCAAGTACCTTGGGCTGCTCACAACGGAGATTCCTTAAACCGAATTATTTTTCCATACAATTTGCGTAGTACCATTTCAACTGCAACTTTGTGTTTGTTTCACCTCCTGTACATGTGTGGGATCACAGCTACATCAACTCGTCGTTTATCGTTTGCTTTGGTCTACCTTTTTCCACCTCGGAGCTGTTTAACTCACATAGAACTTGCTCCCCTCCATGATCTCTGGTGTTTATGGATTTGTTTTTTGCCTACACAAGAAATGTTGAAGCTTCTATTCCTTCTAACGGAGCCTTATGGAGCATACAACGTGGATCATTAGTTATTTCTAAAGGCTTGGGTGGAGTTTTTTTGCAGTTATTGTTTCTGTTACTATTATCAGTATACAACTCATTCAATCGTATAGTGATAGATTACTAATCGTGTTATGTTTATCATATACAACTGTGTATATCTGGTGACTCATTGTTGGATATATTAATGTATGTAATGTTATGCTTATTATGATGCTTATACTGCTATATGTTTATGATATTTCTTTACGTTGAATATATACATCTTTGCACTGAACTTAATGACTTTGGGTATTGTGGTTCTTCTTTTTCTGTACTTTTCCTGTTCTCTTGTGTGGTACTAAACCTGCAGCATACCCTGTGTTGTGTTTCTTTGACTTTTAGTAAGTTAGGCTACCCAGTGTCTTGCTTTCCTAATAAGTACCCAACAAATATTTGGAATTATTTTATATTATATTAATCCATGGTATGTTGTAGACTGCTTACAGAGATTGACCTGAACCAAAGCCCATATGTATCGGAGTAATTTTTCCCTGCAGTGCAGACATATGGAGTTATCTCATATTGTTATGTCTGGTTACAACCCGCTGATCTAGCCATACACCTGCTCTGACCCTTCTAAAGCATTCGTGTGTATCTGTAGCAAACCTGACAATCGTAGCTAGCTATTAATTCGTACAGTCAAGGTTTGCAATTGAATAATGTATAGCAAGGATTGCAATGAGTTCCCTCGTTGGCTGCAAAATACATTGCTTTCAGCTGAACTCTGCACCATCCCCCAAATATATGTGTTCTTGGTTGCCATTCATTTTATAACAATAATACATTCATAATGAAATACAGCGAACTTCTCTGAAGCCAAAGTCATTTTGTTAGGCGAAAGAGCCATCATTCATGATTTTCACACTTAAATTAGTAATAACGTGGTATTCAGATTTAGCATGCAAAGGAAAACTGTTTCAGGAAGAATGATTGCCCTTACCCCTGATATTCTCTCTTCAATATTACAGATACCAAACACATAAAACCTGCACTGAATCACATCAAAGCCACCTTGTTTTGTTTTGTTTTGTTTTGTCTTTATATTGATTTGTCATGTTATTATCTGGTCTATTTTTACTTTGCATATATTATTCATTGTATTTATTTATCTCGTAAGTTCGAGTTCTTTCGGGGAGATGAGGCAGGATATAAATGTTGTTGTTGTTGTTGTTGTTATATCACAAAGGCCAGGCGAAGTGTCACACTTTGCCTGGCTTCCAGCAAGGAAAGAGGGAGCAGCGAGGTGATGCTTTCCCCATCACATGGGGAAAATATCGCCCTCATGGGGAGCCGCTCTGCTAGCTCCATTGGAGCCAACACAATTCAAGAAGCCGCCCAGGCTGCTGGGAAAGTGCCTGGCGACACTTTTACCCCAGTTGGGGGTGGAGCTGCCATGATGCCTGCCGTGGTGCTCCGTACCCCAAGAAAATGCCTTAAGGCTGAGAAAGGTGGGCTACAAATACCCTAAACAAATAAATAAATATCCTATGATACTTATTTTGAGCCGTGTGATGAGCTCCTAAGACTATATTCTGTTCCCATAGTCTTCAATTTATCACAGATCAATATTTTCAACCCATTTGACCATTTGGTATTTCAGTTTTCCTTCTGTATTTCATATTTTAATTATAGCTTATACGGTCTCATTGGTGACCATTACACCCAGGCTTCATTCACTGAGTATTAAGGGTGGACAGTGAGTTGGAACTGTAATATGCCTCATTTGGGGTTATTATTCATTGCTATGCATAGCACATGTTCTTTCAGGGGTTTGGTTGGCCCATATGGCATTACTTTGCAGTCATTATAAGCCCAGTTTTTCCCCCTCTGGCCTTCAACGTAAGAGACCTTGTTAGGCAGAAATGTTTGCTGACACTTGTCAGCTCCTGCTCAGTGAAACTAAGACTGTGCTGTGGTTCAGCTTTGAATCCAGAGCGAGAAGTCCTTGAGCCTTCATTACTATTCCCCAGGCCTGTGCTTGATTTGAGCACCATGCCCACAATTTGGGCCTATGTGAGCTGATGAAAAAAGATGTCCTGGTCTTGAGCAGTATCTCAGCAATACTCTCCATCCAAGAGGAAAAGAATTTGATTAGAGTGCACTCTAAATAGTCCTTTCCATTCCAGATAATCTAATGCATGATTATTAAATGAGACAGCATTTGCAAAATGTCAGGGATGCAGCCAGAGATATAAACAAAGTTTCCAAGAATGTATTCTAGAATCAACATAGATTTTTTTAAGAAGAAGATCAAGAATGCATTCCCCTCTGCCTTTAATCCCTCCCAATTAAATGACAGCTATAGTAATGGAAAAGACATCCACAGATTTTCTTGTCCTTGAAAAAAGTGGTCAACTGCTGCTTGATTTATTTTAATGCCCTGCTTGAAACTGCTCTTTCTTCATGTTTTGCTTTGGCTGTTTTTTGTGCAATAATATTTGTTGCTCAAAACAGTGCATTTTTCATAAACTCTCCTTTTTTAAAAAAAACTGCCATGGCTCAATGCTATGAGAGATGTAGTTTTACAAGGTCTTCAGTCTTCTCTGCCAAAGAGTGCTGATGGGTCACCAAACAGTTAGAGGCTGGCTCTACACTGCCATATAATGCATTTCAATGTAGGCAAAGGTAAAGGTTTGCCCTGACATTAAGTCTAGTCATGTCTGACTCAGGGTGGTGGTGCTCATCTCCATTTCTAAGCTGAAGAGTTGGTGTCCCTAGACACCTCCAAGGTCATGTGGCCAGCATGACTGCATGGAGCACTTTTACCTTCCCGCAAAAGTAATAATAAAAATGCTCTTTATTTATATTCTGCTCTTCTCATCCCGAAGGGGACTCAGAGCGGATTACATTACACACACGGCAGACAGTCCTTGCATACTGACATACAATTACAATACATTGTAATACAAATATGTGCAGACAAACATGTGCAATTAGAAGGATTTTTTCTCTTCTGGCTGCGTCGCGGGTGCGGTTGCTCCATTATGGCAAAAGGGGGTGCTGCTGCTTCATCCTCAGACGAGAGCCTCTGGTTCCGCATTCCACCTCCGGCAGCCGTTCTTCCTTATTTTTATTCAGGTGTTGTAAAGTCCTTATAAAAATCCTTCCCCGCTGAGCGGTCCCTAGTTCATCTACTCACAGCTGGCTTGTTTTCGATCTGTTAGGTGGACAGTGGACAGGGCTCACAGCTGGGTGTCCAGACCAGCCCGGCAATCGAACATGCAACCTTCTGATTGCAAACACAACTGTTGTTACCGCTGTGCTATCTCTCCGGCCCCAGTACCTATTGGTCTACTAACATTTGCATGTTTCAAACTGCTAGGTTGACAAAAACTGGGGCTAACAACAGGAGCTCACCCTGCTCCCTGGATTCAAACCACTGACCTTTCAGTCCGCAAGTTCAGCAGCTCAGTGGTTTAACCCGCTGCGCCACCAGGGACCCTGTTTCAGTTTGGACATTATGTGGCAGTGTATTTATTATTTAAAAAATTTATACTCCAATCTTCTCACCCCGAAGGGGACTCGGGGCAAAGCACACTATACAAAGTGGCAAACATTCAACGCTGGGACACAAATAGATTATAAACATATATAAGCATTAAAATAATTTATTTTGACATTAAAATCCACTGTTTAAAATCATTTCGATCATCCACCTTGAATCTACTTGGCATGGCAAGGTTTCCTATTGCTGCCTTATTGCAGGTCCAGCCAAACTGGTATTTGTATTAATTCGACAGTGCAGACTCAGTATAAGTTACTGAACCTATTTTGGGAACAGGCTTAAGTACCAGAGACAGTACCTTTATTGTTCAGACTAAAACCCAGAGCAGATTCATCACCACATTGACGTAGAAGTTTTGTATGAACCTGCCCGGGCTCTGAGATCTTCAGGAGAGGCCCTTCTCTCAGTCCCACCTCTATCTCAAGCTCAGTGGATAGAAACAAGAGAGTGGGCCTTCCTTTTTGGTGACTTCTCCTTGACTTTGTAACTCCCTGCTCAGGGGAAGCCAAAATGCCCCCCCTCCTCTTGTCCTTCTGGCAACAGGTTAAAAACTTCGTGGTCAGATAGAAGTAGGTTTTTAAGAGCAAGTCAGGGGTGCTATGTATTTTTTAAAAAGCTTTGAATGTGCTTTAATGGATTTTCACTGTGAGTTTTAATACTGTTATGTTTAATCTGTCTTAATGTTTGCATATTTGTATATTTTAAATTATGTGGTCATACTTTTAATTGTAAATCACTTTGAGACATCTGAGGGCCCCTGGTGGCATAGCGGGTTAAACCACTGAGCTGCTAAACTTATTTATTTATTTATTATTCAAATTTGTATGCTGCCACTCCCTGAGGGCTCGGGGCGGCTCACAACATCCAGTAAAACATATCATAATACAGAAAATTTAGCAATTTGTTTAAAACAAAGTTAAGATTCAAAGGCCAGCCGGAACAGATGGGTCTTACAGGCCCTGCGGAATGCCGACAAGTCTCGTAGGGCCCAAACTTCATTAGGCAAAGTGTTCCAGAGTGGCGGCGTCACAATAGAGAAGGCTCTGCGCCTCGTAGATGTTAGGCGAATGGCCTTGAAGCTGGGTACTTCCAATCGATTTAGGTCTTCAGAGCGAAGTGATCTCTGGGGTTGGTAGGGGGAGAGACAGTCCTTCAGATACACTGGCCCTAGACCATGAAAGGCCTTGAAGGTTAACACCATCACCTTGAAGGTGATCCGGTGCTCAATTGGCAACCAGTGAAGCTGCTGCAAAATAGGTGTTATGTGACACCTCACTGAGGTCCCAGTGAGAAGTCAAACAGCAGTGTTCTGGATGAGCTTAAGCTTCCGGGTCACAGTCAAGGGTATTTATTTATTTATTTATTCAATTTTCTATACCGCTCCTCCCCGCAGGCTCGGGGCGGTTTACAACTTTCAATTAAAATACATGTAAACAATATAAAGGGTGTTACAGTAGGCCAATGTAAAGGGCGTTACAATAGTCTAGTCATGAGATGACTGTGGCTTGGATCACAGTGGCCAGGTCATCTCTGGACAAGTAGGGGGCCAGCCGCCTAGCCTGCCGCAGATTTAAAAAAGCGGTTTTGCTAACAGCAGAGACCTGAGCCTCCTGTCAGCAGTGAGTCTAAAGTGACTCCCAGGCTCTTTACTGAAGGTGACGGACATAGTGCCTCACCATCCAGGGTAGGAAGCTGGACCACCCCACAATCCGGACAGCCCAACCATAGTATCTCTGTCTTTGCTGGATTCACCCTCAACCTGCTGGCACGCAGCCATCCAGTAATGGCCTCAAGGCACTGGTGGAAATTTCCAAGCACGGAATCCGGATGGCCCTCCATCCTCAGAACTTGCTGACCGAAAGGTTGGCAGTTCAAATCTAGGTAGCGGGTGAGCTCCTGCTGTTTAGGTCCTGTTTCTGCCAACCGAATAGTTTGAAAACATGTACATGTGAGCAGATGAATAGGTACTGTTCTGCAGTAAGGTAATCATACTCCATGCAGTCATGCTGGCTACATGACCTTGGAGGCATCTACGGACAAAACCATGAACTGACTTTACTCAATTCAAAGTGCTGGTTTTGACCTTTAAAGCTCTATATGGTTCTGGTTCTGGCATCCCAGTAATTTAAGATCAGCTGGGAGGCCCTGCTCGCTCCGCCAACTTCTCAAATGCTGGTTGGTAGCGTCCCACCTCTGTGGAATTTAAGATCAACCCCATCCCTCCTGGGGAGAAAGTGAAATTTGGCTCTGGGCCAGGCTTTTCTCAAATGTGGTTGGTGGGAAAGAGATGGCTCTATGTTTTATGTGGTGGGGAACTCTGTTTTTCTTAAGTGGTGGCTATGTGTCAATCTGTATTTTAATTGGAATGTCTATGGTTCCATATTGTAACATATCAGCATCAAAACCCTCTGAGTCCCCTCCTGGCATTCATGGAAGAAATCTGTGAATTACTTGTAGGCAGGAAATCCCTCTTTGTATTTGGTCGTAGCTTCTAACTAAGAATAGCCATTGTAATCATAGACCAGCTTTAACACTGTAATATTCTCTGATGAGTGTGGTGTTGCTGCTGTTTTGCTACAAGAGACATTTATTAATGGATGGGCTGATCATGCTTATTAGGTGCCTGAGCTTGTTTCAAAGGAGCCAGAGAACACAACTGTAGGCGAACAATGTCTGCTCTTGCGACTATTCCTTAGCAATAAATTAGATTTTCAATACAAAATATATTTGATGTTTGGGAGCTAAAGCAATCAGGCCTTTGAGAGCATACCTTAGGTAGAGAGTATTAGAAAAATGAAAGAAGTCATAGAAAATGCCTTCAGTATCACACCGTGGATGAATATCAGAAATTTCTTTTAAGCCCTGTCTCCTTCCCGATCTATGGGATTCACCCAAGGGATGCCAATATGCCATTAGTATTTATTTTTCAAAGCAGCAAGAACAGTTTTTAAAGGGAGAAATACTGCAACAGGAGACGAGGTGGAAGCAATTTGCATTATTATTTAAATGTGCTGGGTGTTAAAGCATTTGTGGGAATGCAACTTGATTCCTAGGGACAAACTTCATTGCTGTAATTTATGATAAAGCACATAGAATTTGTATGTAAAGGCAAGCTTCCAAATAAATCTATTCTTATGCGCTTATCCTTCCAACAACTCTTCTATGTCCTGCATTTAAGATGCTACTTCTACCCTAGGGAAATGCACATGATCTGGACGTACTTGATGACTTTTCTTTTAGTAATTACTATATCATCTGAGTGCTCAGTGTTACAATGAGATCACAATGTAGCCTGGGCATGAACATTCCATATGTCTGCCTCTAAGAATAAGAAGCTTGTAATGAAGTTGCTATGTGTATTGAGGGTTTTATCTCCATTGTTAAATGTGTGGTTTGTATTATTACATTTGTATTGTGTTAGATGATTAAATGTTAGACAGACCACAAAGGGTTAATGGAGAATATTACAATGCCCAGCCTCTGAGAAGTTCTGTTGCCATAGCAACAGGAGGCGGAGCCTATCACTAGCTTTAGAATTTCCACTTTTGAAATTCATCAGTGAATCAGTAGGGGTTAGACCGACTGGTAGCAGTTTTGAGAGGCTGCTGTTATCTGTTCTGAGGAGAACAGAGTAAAGGCTGTGTTTTGACACTGCAGAAAGGCAGTTAGGGTTTAGAAAGCCTTTAAAGACCACTGTTTGTAGGTTAGGCTGGAAAGCTAACCTAGAAGATAGATAAAAGGCCTATTGTGGGCAAAGTATCTATAATATTGTTGAGTCAGTGTTTGGAGAAAAACAGTAAAACATTGTATTTAGAAACCTGGTAACCTTAAGATCTGTGGCTCTAAGAAGTTACTGTAACCACCTAAGCTCTGTGTACCTTAAAATCTCCATGCAGCAGTGGGATTCTAAAGAAAGGTACACCCTGCACAGTGGTCAAGCAGTCAGCGGACCTCGCATCCTCACATAAATTGGTGGCAGCAGTGCGATAGCCTGCCCTGCCACAGTTCTCCACAGTTAGATTGAAGAAAAAGATCTTCACAAAGCTTAAGCAGGCAGGTTGGTAAAAATTGTGCTATTTGAACACATACCATGGCAGCCTATGCTCAGCTACACGTCTAAAAGCAATTCCAGTGCTGTACGAGATCAAACGGAGATTTGTCACATGCCAGAGACTCTTCTTTAGATGTGACGCTCCAGTCCAGTTCATCAACAAGTGCATCCCTTTATACACAGCTCTACAGCACTTCAATAAAATGGTGGTATGAGTAAAGCATTGCCACTTAAAGGGGCGGGAGCTTACATGTCAGGAGAAGCAGAGTGAATCCACTTCAGATTGTACTCTGAACTTTTAAAAAGCTATATAAGATGCCAAGTTCTACCCCTAAGTTCCACACCTGGGGTGGCTTTGAAATGTCATCATGCCCTTGACATAGACATTTTGAGCCGTCATTGGTGGCAATTATTCATCAGGAATGTCCTTAAAAATCAGTTCATATGTAGGCCTTAAGTACCCATCTACATTACTATATAATGCAGTTTGAAACTGGATTCTATGACAGTGTAGATGAGACCTGTCTCAAGTCTTCTAGATGGTCTTCAATAATAGAAAACCAGTGGTTCCCAACCTGTGGTCCATGGACCACCAGTGGCCCGCAAGAATGAAATTGTGGTCCATGGGGATGTTGGGAGGGGAGGGACTGACTACCCACAAAAGATTACTACTACCACATCAGCTCTAGATTATTAAATATGGTTTTCTGTGGGCGAGTAGACGGCGACTACTGGATGGCATATTTCTGTATCAGAAACTAGAGCTGATGCGGTCTATTCCAATACAATTTTCTGAATCAGCACCCCAAATAACCCCAAATAACCACCCTTAATAACCAAACAAAATCTAAAGACCAAAAACTGTTGAGTCAGTGTTTGGAGAAATACAGTAAAACATTGTATTTAGAAACCTGGTAACCTTAAGATCTTGGTGTTACTGTAACCATGCTCTTGTACCTTAAAATCTCCATGCAGCAGTGGGATTCTAAAGAAAGGTACTAATGTTGAAAAGTAGTCCCTGGTCACGTGGTCCCTGGTCAAAAAAATAGTTGGGAACCACTGTAAACAAAATAAATGAATAACATCTAGGAATGCTGGATATAAAATATCCTAGATGTAATGGCACCAAATGAAAATAAGTGTAAACACTAACAATAGGGTTTTTAAAAAGGTTTAAGAATATCCACACATAACTGAAATAAGTGTAAATACTGTGATGAAAATGTAAAGTAGCAACAATAAGAAAATAAAAATTACAAAACAACAAGAGAGTGGCAGAACAAAATAAATATTGAGTTCATCAACTTCTTTCATAACAATTAAAAGAAATAATCACATCACGACTGTAGGGCAGCCATGACATTTTGCAGTGAGCCCCATCAGCAGGCACTTTTATCCTGCCATAATCACATTTCAGCAGCCTCATCTGATAAAGGCCTCCTTCTTGCTGGTGCCTGGACTGTTGTCCATATGGCATCCAACGTCATGAGACACTTGAAAGTAAAAGACAGAGAAATCTCCCTTTCTGCCTGCTGCTACCAGGACAATTGCATGCACAGCTAGTTAAGGGGATTTAGGGGATCAGGTTTGGAGACTCAGAAAGAACCTAAATTACTGTCACACAGGCCAAGCAATTCAGGGAGTTGTAATCAGAAAAAGGAATGTTTTCCAAGTGCTGCTGTTTTCTGACTCTTTTAGAAACTAGTTCAGTTAGCCAAGTACACTTCTTTTTCTTTTCTTAAACTATGTCTAAAGGTCCGACTATTTCAAAAGGTTTCCTTATGATGATGTATTACGTTTCTGACATGCCAGAAATGTCAGGACTGATGGAAGTTTCCTTTGGAGATCCTTATTTGTGGAGACAATGCCTTTGTTTCCTCTCCCAATTGCTACCTATCTGTGCCGATGTTCACACTCCTGGCATGAAAAAAAAATCCCAAGGAGTTTCATCCTATCACACCTGATGCTGGGGGAAAGAGTGCTCAAAATAAAAGATAGAAACAGTTGTATAGGAAATGTCCGTTTCTGGTGTGTTTGAATTGGTTTGAACTTTACAAGGGATCTGCTCACTGGCTTAGTGCTCTTCCTTGCCAAAGCCATCTATTGCAGTGGTTCCCAAACCTGTAGTCTGGAGACCACAAGTAGTCCACAAGAACTAAAATATGGTCCACAGCCTCGCCGTTACTACACCATTGCAACATCCCATGGGCCACACCCCTTTTCTTGGGCCATTTCACATTTCACTTTTTGTATATATATTTTTCAACCTCAGCCTCCTCCTCTTCTTTTTTTACACAAGCATTAACAAAATCCATGGATAATAACACAGCCTAACCAAAAACATTTCTTGATGTCTTCATTTTTAGGCCTGTTCCTGGGTTTATTTGAGGTGCTGATTCGGAAAATCCCATTGACCATATCACATCAGCTCTAGATTATTAAATATGGTTTTCTGTGGGCAATCAGATGGCGACTACTAGATGGCATATGTTCTATATAAAAAACTAGAGCCGATGTTCTCAGCACCACAAATAACCAAACATAATCTAAAGTTGAACAAAACTATTTTGTAACCCTGGTCAAGTCGTCCCTAGTTAAAGCGGTCCCTGGTCAAAAGAAAGTTTGGAACCACTGATCTGTTGGTATGTAAATTAACAGCAGGCCAGGATTACCCATAAGGCCAACCTAGGCCATGGCCTAGGGCTGCAAACCGAGGGGGGGGGGTGCAGATCACAGACCAAAAAAAAAATTGAAACAAATAAAAACGCAACATGCATGGAGATGAGGAACGAAGGATACCAGAGGTCCTCTTTTTCGGTGCCACCCCTGCCCCTTCCTGAATACCAGCTCCTGCCTCTGCTATTGTTGCGCAAACGGCATATGGGCAGAGGCTCTCAACACGGCTGTCGACATCGACAGGAGGAACAATTAACTCCCTCGATGCCGACAGCATCCACTTACTGGCTCCTTCAGTGCAAGTACAGTAAACTCTATTGCGCAGTCTGCGCATGCCCTAACACCATGAAAGCTGGTATTCCTCCTCCAACACAAGGAGACTCCTCCTTACTGGAGAGAGAAGCGCAACTGCTGACTACGGCACATTCGCAAACCCCAGTACAGGAGAGAAGCCTAACGTGACAAGCCCCGGTATCAGGGGAAAGCGCAGCATCAGTACAGCTGGTGACTACAATGCATGCGCAATCACTGATACCGGGTAGGAGCCAAGTGCCTCAAGCCCCGGCATCGGGGAGGAGGCTCCTCCCCCCATGCCTGCATTCATAGTGCCTGCCGAGAGGGAAACTCCTGTGGTGGACCTAGTGGGGCCACACCGGGAGAGCTGGATGCGGGGCCCTCAGGGGGATGAGTGGATGAAAGGATGTTGGGGGGGCGGTAGAGGTTGTCTTAAAGGGGGCGTAATTCCAAAGTGTGGCCTAGGGGGCAAAAAGGTGTTAATCCGGGCCTGATTAACAGCATTCCCTGACTTTTCCTGCACCATTATTGCAGCTTATTTTTTGTAATTTTTTCCTTATCTATTGCTACCCCCTTGTTTTGTAGACTTCTACAACGGAGCTGTACTTTCCATGTACTACGGATAATGTCATTCCTCTTATATAGGGGTATAAGTACTTCTTCCATTGACTCATCACTTTATTAATATATACAATTTTTCAGATAGTATATTGTTTATTAACATACAGAAATGTTTGTTTCGGTCCTTAAAATAATTACCCCAAATCCTTTATCGTTGCCAGCAGGACATCATTGGCATAAGTCATTGTAAAGGTTTGAGCTTTGACCTTTTAACCCATTGGGACATATTCATAGCTCAAATTTATAATATTTCCCAGAAGCATTCCTATGCCTATATTTTATACATCAAAATACAAAGAATATGACACCTATGGTGCAAGGTATTACTAACTAGAAAATTGTATGGAGAGAACAGACCTTTAAAGCTACGTACTTTTGGAATGAGAAGATTGATATGGATTGTTTACAACATGGTATCATCAATGAATGATTTGCCGTAGGGGAATATTCCCATTAAAATATGTGTTTCAAATCTGTAGTTAATGAGTTAAGCATTTCACTGCACCAATTAATTGTGTTTCTGCCTTCCAGGCAGATTTTGCATAATGAGAAGGAAGTAGTGGGGGAAGAAGGCAAGGCCCTTTATAGCTAGCTAGCTAGCTACAATCTGAAATAGGCTTATTCTAATGCTCCCTTATCCTGCCATGCTGACTCTTTGGTTCATGACTCTTCAGAGGGATCCCTATAGCTCCTTCATCTGAACTATTGATTCTTAAGGCTATTTTAACTGCTTATTTTGTAAGACACTAGTTGGTCATCTCAACCCTATGCGATGAACACAAAATATATAGTTATAGTATATTATTAGTAGTTGTAGTATATATTGCATTACATTACAACATTATCAATATTAGATGTATACACAATATACGTATACCATACTATAATTTCAAATACAACATACTATGTCATTGTCACAGTACAACAATTACATACCACATTGTATTATAACAATTATATCGCAATATTATTCGCAATATTACATGTAACGTAAATATACAATTATAATATCTTAATTTTAAATTGTGGTGCCCAGAACAGGACACAGTGTTGGAGTTGAAGTCCAAAACATCTGGAGGAAGGCCCAAGTTTGACCATATCTAGTCTAAACCTTCTTCCAAGCCCTTAATAAAGATTCTGCCTGCCTTAATGTATAGCCAGAGTCTCCATGCCCATCTGTTGGGAGGGCTTGGATGGTGCCTTCCTGCTTGGCTGAAGGGGGTCAGGCTGGATGGCCTTTGAGGGACCCATATTTCTCCCATGAGTTCCCTTCCCTCCTTTTCCCCGTTAGCTGGCTGACTCCCTGCCTGCCTGCCTACTTGCCTACCTACCTGCCCCTCCGGCTGCTTGCCTGCCTGCCTGCCTGCCTGCCTTCAGTGCTCGGGCTCCGCTGCTCTCTGACTCACACCTCGCACAGCACCAATAGGGCTGGACCAGAAGTGCTCCCCACCGGAGCAGAACGGAAGAGAATGGTCCCAAACAGGTCCGCCCTACTGCTCAGCCCTCCCGGAAACAGGGACCCGCACGCTGAGGTTCCGGAGACAGAGTAGCAAACTTTATACATGACATCAGATAGATAAGAATCTAATTTATCACGGCACACCTGATGATCGCTCACGGCACACCGGTTGGGAAACACTGGTCTACAGTGTTACAGAGGTTCAGTAATGTATCTACATTATGGAATTTATACATAGGCAGCATATTTTCAGGAGTCATACATTTCACATTTTTGTGTAAGCAAATTTCCCAATGTTTCTTTTTCTTTTCCTCTTACCTTTCCTGCTACTTTCCCTCTTATCTAGGCTGTCCCTTTTTAAGTTTTGCTTTAAAAGGGGGGGGGGGGGGAGCAGGCAAGATGAGGATTTATTTAGGACATGTTTAATAATATATAGGTCATAACTCAAAATGGAAGGAAGTCAGAAAGTATATTTTATCTTACTGCAAAACTCTTTAGCTTTATAAATGTATGTACGTGTTTATTTTGACTCAAAGACCAAGTAGGAACTTTCTATGCCCAAAGCAAAGATGACCCAACTCCTGCATATTACTAAAGCTGAAATATCATCAACAGTCCCAAAGTGGAAGAAAGAACTTTCAAATTTATATTCCCCCCAAGCAATGGCATAACTCAGCCACGTTGCATATGTATAGTAATGAATGCATATATTAGCCACCCTTAGAAGAAGTAGGTCATCTTTATCACCAGCTACATTTCAGAGCTGAAACCAGCCATTTGGCTTTTATTTCAGGGATAAAAACGTTTGATGCTTATGCAATACTTCATCATTCGGAATCTGGTTGGCAATGGCATTTCGTGATCTGTCTCCTAAGGCACAATGGTTTGTGTAAGCAAAGCTCTTAACGTCATCGCCACAGGAGTGGAGATCTGAAGGATTACAGAAATAAAATGAAAGAAGCATTTATGTGTGGATAAAGGGCAAACAATTAAAATCATTAAGAAGATTTGCAGGACAACAACAACAACAGAAGAAATCCTCTGAAGTAGGTCGTGATTTTTCTGAAGCAGATTAAAGATGGAATCAGAGAGACCCGGAGTTGGAAAGATTCTGAAGGAACAGTTTGTTCAACTTCACTTCTAGAATACGAATCCCTGCATGTAATACAATATAGAGCCCTTGGCACTGTAAAAACTAAGGAGGGTATTATAACTTAAGCTTTGTTGACTACATGTAGTAGGCTATAGTCAAGCAATATCACACAAGTATTCTTTTTGCTGATAGAGATGAATACAGCCCCATTGTTGCTAAGGTTGTGGTTACATAGTGGCATAATAATAATAGGAAGAGTGGGGGGGAGGAGGGGAGGGCAAAGGAGAAGAAGACTCTGGCATAAACCAGTATGTCAGCTCACTGCAGACGTCCCGAAATGAACACGTAGACCACAATCTGGGAACACTAGAAACTTTACTACAGGAACACCAATGCATACAAAGCCAAGAGTGACCCCCACAACATCCCTCCTTCCTTTTATACACACCCCTAACAAATGGCTTGGCCAACTTACCGGCTGAACGGTTTGCGGTGGGGGGCATGTCCTCACCACCATCTTGTTTGTAGAAAGGGGGGGCTTCTTCCTCCTAGCAGCCCCATGGGTGGGGGGAAGGTTTCCCGCCACCAGAGCCAGCCGGCCAATGGGAGGGCTGGCCCCGCCCTGCCCTTCATCACTAGCCGGCCGGCCCTCACTTCCGCCCAGGCAGCCTACTTAAGACTGCCTGGGCTGCCTGGCCAGATCTTTCATTTCCTCCCACCCTCCCTACTTGTATTCGTTGCTTGTTTGGTTTGCACTTTGTATTGCTGTATAATCATCGTTTGCACTATGTTCATGTTTCTGTCATTATGTTCTATGTCGCAACTCTGTGTTTGGCGTGTGGCATAGGCCCTGGATCTGGCTGGCTTATCACCCCTTGGTCATAAGGGGGGATAACGCCCTGGCCCCCTGGGGTGCCAAGTTCCAGTTGACCGGTATTGGGCCGGTGGCACCCAGGGGGCATACGTGGGCTGCCCTTCCCCTGATCCAGGACCCATGCATGGCCACCAACCCTTGTTCCTGTTTTCAATAAATGAGTTGTGGCCAATTTTCATCCAAACTCTTGTGTTCCTGCCTCATTGGTTTTATGGTGGGAGGTGTATCACCCATACACATGCAATTTAAACAGTGCCTTCCTGCTTTCCCCATTTCCCACCCAACCCTTCCTGCCAGGGTTGCTGGCTGTTAACTCCCATGGTGGAGGCTCTGTTGGTTCCTTAGCAGTTGTTGAGTCTGTCAGGGATCTGGATTACGGCGCCACTTTCAAGGCTCTGAAGAACAGGCTCTGACACCAGTACATGTGGTCTCAGTGGTAATTGGCATACTGGGTGCCATGCCAAAGAATCTCAGCTGGCATTTGAAAACAATAAACATTGACAAGATCAAAATCTGTCAACTGTAAAAGGCCACCTAACTTGGATCTGCGCACATCATTTGAAAATACATCACACAATTCTAAATGTTTGGGAAGTGTATGACTTGTGATTTTGTGATATGAAATCATGCATATATATCTCATTTACTGTGTCATACTGTGTTTTTGTGTCAGAAGAAGAGGAGGAGGAGGAGGGAGAAGAAGAAGAGGATAAGGAAGAGGAAGAAGAAGGTGGTGATCCCCCATAAGCATGAAGAACAGGCTTCGCACCATAAACACAAGCAGCATAACTAAGGAGGAGTGCTTGGAAAGTTACTTTTAAAAAGAAATATATATACACCATTGCAGAGCCCATGTTACTGTTGACCATGGAAATATTCTGAATAATTTATTTATTTTTATTTATTTATTGTTCGAATTTATGTGTCGCCACTCCCGGGTGGCTCGGGGCGACTTACATGATACATCCGGACATAAAACCATACAGATAAAAACAATAAAACAATAAAAATACACAACAGCCAATGGCATAAATACGTATAATGCAGTATAATGTGTTGGCTAATAATTTTTTTAAAAAAAACTTTGGAGAGATAATATTAGAATTGATAAGGGAAGGTATCAAACTTGAAAAGGTCATGTTAATTCTCTCTAATATTTACAAATGTCCTAAAATTTACTACAAAATGTTACTCATGACCACATTTTAACCACCAAAAATAATGATAGTGAGGTACCTTGGCAGTACAATTTTGTTATTGCTTATTATGAAAAGGGGGGATTCTTTCAAACATATTAATTACACTTGTTATCTTGCTTTAGGTTAAAGGGAGTGCACAAAAGCTCTCTTACAGATATTTCTAATTACATTGAAAATCTACAAATCTCAGGACTCTATAGGGACAGACTGTTTAAGTAGTTTCAAATGCTTATGACTGTGAGGCGGTGGTAGCTCCATTACTGAAGAAACCGTCACTAGACCCGGCGGTTCCCTCCAACTACCGACCAGTGTCGAACCTTTCCTACCTGGGGAAGGTAGTTGAGAGGGCAGTAACGGAGCAGTTGCAGTCCGTCTTAGATGATGCAACATGGCTAGACCCTTCCAGTCCGGCTTCCGTTCGGGGCACGGGACGGAGACGGTCCTGGTCTCCATCACAGACCAACTCCGCTGCCAGCTCGACCAAGGCGGGTCTGCGCTGCTCGTGTTATTGGACCTCACGGCAGCGTTTGACACGGTCGACCACAATCTATTGATCCACCGCCTGGCCGTGGCTGGAGTGAGGGGACAGCCCTTAAATGGCTGACCTCCTTCCTCCACCAGCGGTCTCCGCGTGTGAGGAGGGGAGGGGTGGTCTCCGAGGGCTCCCACTACTCTGTAGGGTCCCCAGGGGGCCATTCTCTCCCCTCTGTTATTTAACATCTACATGCAGCCGCTTGCACAGCTGGTGCGGAGTTATGGGCTGGAGTGTCACCAGTACGCTGACAACACCCAGCTCATTCTGAGGATGGAGGGCAGGCCGGGTTCTGTCCCCAATAATTTCCAACACTGCCTCGGCCGTTACTGGATGGCTGTGAGCCAGTAGGTTGAGGTGAATCCGGCGAAGACGGAGATCTTGTGGCTGGGTCGCCCGGGTGATGTTAATGTCCAGCTTCCGAGCCTGGACGGTGCGGTGTTATGCCCATCGCCTTCCATAAAGAGCCTGGGGGTCCATTTGGACTCCCAGCTGACCATGGAGGCCCAGGTCTCTGCGGTCAGCAAGATCGCTTTCATCTGCGACAGGCAAGGAGGCTGGCCCCCTATCTCTCCCAGAACGATCTGGCCACGGTGATCAAGCCACAGTCATCTCAAGGCTGGATTACTGCAACGCAGCTCGTTACGTTGGCCTTCCTCTGTCGGGTGACCTGGAAGCTCAGGCTAGTGCAGAACACTGCCGCCCGGCTCCTGTCTGGCACGCCAGCTGGCGCCCACATAACACCTGTTTTGCAGGATCTGCACTGGCTGCCAATTGAGCACCGGATCACCTTTAAGGCCTTACACGGCCTGGGGCCAGCGATTTGAGGGACCGTCTCACCCCATATTGCCCTCCGAGATCACTTCGGTCTGAGGACTCCAATCTCCTGGAGATACCTTCAGCTAAACTCGCAAGGCTGACTGCTACCCACCGGGGGTTTCTCTGTCATAGCACCTACGCTGTGGAACGCCTCCCGGCCGGAACTCGGGCTATGAAGGACTTGCTCCCGTTTAGACGGGCCTGTAAAACATACCTGTTTAAGCAGGCCTTTGGTGAGTAAGTCCTGCCCATGCCCCGCCATCTATTCGCTCTTCTGAGGATGATGTGCTGTTCATTGTTTTAACTGTGTTATTAATTACTGTACTGCTGTTGTTTTTAATTGTTTTTAACTGCTTATTGCCTGTATTTTTACTGTGCCCTTCAGCTCCTGTAGCCGCCGCGAGCCTCAGGAGTCGGCGGCATAGAAGCCCGAATAATAAATAAATAATAAATAAATAAATAAATATGTGTAGACGGGTAGACAGACCGATATATGGAGATGATAGACAGATATATCTACCTACAGCAGGGGTGCTCACACTTTTTCAGCATGGGAGCTACTGATTAAAAAACCAAGTCCCAAAGATCACCTACCCAGAAATGTAAAACGTATAACTATATTCTTATTTATTTATATTTATTATTCATTTTTATGTACCACTCCTTCCAGCAGGCTCGGGGCAGTTTACATAAAATGAAGTTATAAAACATCAACATTTCAATTTAATAACAATATAAAACAGAGCATAAAAATACATCCAACCACCCCATTTCTCCCACACTGCCATATTGCCACACATATTATCAGCCAGAAAGTAAGAAGAGAGGCTTTTGAACTGCAAGGCCATTTAATACTCAGCAAGGTAAACAAAGGGGCATGCAAAAATACATCCAGGCACCCCATTTCTCCCACACTGCCATATTACCACACATATTATCAGCCAGAAAGTAAGAAGACAGGCTTTTGACCTGCAAGGCCATTTAATACTCGGCAAGGTAAACAAAGGGGCCATATTATCAGCCAGAAAGAAAGAAGAGAGGCCTTTCAGCTGCAAGGCCATTACTTTTTCAGGAATGTAAACAAAGGGGCATGCAAAAATACATCCAGGCACCCCTTCCTCTCACCCTGGCATTTTCCCACAGATATTCTCAGGCAGAAAGAAAACAGTGAGACCTTTCAGCTGCAAGGCCATTACTTTTTCAGGAATGTAAACAAAGGGGCATGCAAAAATACATCCAGGCACCCCTTCCTCTCACCCTGGCATTTTCCCGCAGATATTCCCAGGCAGAAAGAAAACAGTGAGACCTTTCAACTGCAAGAAATACATCCAGGCACCCCTTCCTCTCACCCTGGCATATTCCCACAGATATTCCCGGGCAGAAATAAAAAAGACTGACCTTTGTGCTACAATTTGGTCAGGAAATGGCTCCCAAAGCCTCCTGTTTCTCCTCCGTCGTGGTTCTCTTCGCACGCTGCCTGCACGCGCGCTGCCTCCAAGTGCGCATGAGGCGTCGAAGAGGTAGAATGGGCGCTTCTGCACAGGCGAGCAGCGCGTCGCGTCACCCACGGCCACCCCCTCCTTTGGCCTGTGACGATTCTGAGGAGGGGGCGGGGGAAGCAGATGAGCAGAGGAGGCGGCATCATCCATAGCCACCTCCGCCTCCGCTCTTCTGCTTTCCCCCTCCCTCTCAGAGTAGTCACGAACCAAAGGAGGGCATCGCATCAGCTCCTCCTTTGGCCTGTGACGATTCTGAGGGAGGGAGGGAGGGGGGGAAGCAGAAGAGCAGAGGAGGCGGCTCCACTTGCTGCTGCTGCTGCTTGTGCCCTCGCTGCCTTTCTCCTTCGAGGGCAAGTGAGGGCAAGGCAGAGTCTCCATCCCCGCAGCCCCCTTCCTCCTCGGGTTCAGCCCGAAGAACAGCTGGTGAGGCCCAAAGATCACCAGGAAGAGGGCCGAAGATCGACTAGGTGCTTGCGATCACCGTTCTGAGCACCCCTGACCTACAGTATAGGCCCATTCCTCTGTAACACCTTTTTGTATCATAATCTCAGTCTTATGGGACTGGAAGCAAAAAAAGTAAGAACTCATGCTGGAAGATGACAACCAATCAATAGATTGGCATCCCACACAAGACTCCAACAGAAGCATTTGTAGTAGTGTATACCATCATATTGTTTATAATTTTTAAATGAAAATGGCATAATTTAATATTTATTTATTTTTATTTATTTTATTTATTAGACTTGTTAGCTGCCACTCCCAGTGGCTTGGGGCGGCTTACATCAACACCACGATAAAATCACAATCTACAATAGCATTAAAACCACAAAATAAAACGATTCCTAAAAGAAAGCACAGTAGCATATCACCGCTCAAAGGCCTGCCGGAATAAAACCGACTTGCAGGGCTTCCAAAAAGCCAACAGATTGCGCATGGCCCTAACCTCTGGAGGTAATATGGGCTAAGGCCGGGCTTTGACAGAGCAGGTAAACCACCAGCTTCAATAAATCTTGCCAATCAAAAGGTTGGCAGTTTGAAGCCCGGGTTGGGGGTGAGCACCCAACCTTCAGCCCAGGTCACTGCCACTAGCAGTTCAAAAATAGCTGCGAATAGATAAATAGGTACCGCTTAAGCGGGGAGGTATTTTAATGGCACCATAAGGAAATACCAGAAAATGCCGGCGATTCGATCAAAAGGAGGAAGTCTTTGGCATGGAGGATGGAGCAACAGAATCCCCCCCCCCCCCGCCAGAATCAGGCACAACCTCCATGACGCCGAAGATGGGAAACATCTATTTGTACTGCTGTCTGTTCTGTCAGTGTATAGCACCATTGAAAGTTTAAAGAAACCAGAAGGCTGGTTGCAAAGCTATGAACACAAAAGCTAAGGCAAATCCCTGTAGGTTGCCTATGAATCAACAGTGCCACAAGCATGAAACACAGGAATATATCATAAACACTCTATCACAATACAATAAGTGCAATACAAATGAAAGCAATATATTATATAGTCTCTGGGGGCTGAACCTTCTGGCGAAAGTCCTGCAGCCCCTATGATGTGATCGCGTGGACTTACATAGAAATATAGTCAATCCACCATCATTGCATACAGTAAATCCAAAAGTGCCGCAATGAGACACGAGCTCCAGTCCAGGTTACCACCTATAACGTCATCAAAAAGGTCTCGGAGCTGTGTTTAACAACCCGGTAACTGCTGTGGCGAGGTCTTGCCATGTTACATAGAGTACGGCGCGTGTGAGGTGGTGCGGTGTCCTTTATGGCAAAATCTCGCAATATTTCATAGATCTCGCCCAGAACGTGATTACGAACTTAATAACAAAATCTCCCTCGTAAATGAGTAAAGGGGAAAACACTCTGATTGTGTCAGTCTATATTAAATTAGGTCTAAATCTAATTAAACCAAATACCCTGTTGTTTAGGGCTCCACTGAGTATCTGGCACGTCCGTGTGTGCCCTTGTGTAGTGCTGTTTGCCGTGAAACCCGGAAGTAGTGTCTCTCGTCTTGATGCCGATAGAAGATAAAGAAAAAATATGTATAATAGTAATCCTGTGTTGAACCGGTAAGTAATAATAGCACCATCAACATCTATGTCAATCACCACAGGTTAATGTGTCCCATTATCAGTGGTCCAAGCCGCGCTGTTCTCCAAACGTGAAGACTCATATAATGATAAGGAAGACGTAGTTCTTTCTTATATATTTAATCCACAATTTCAATATTTTGCATGGTGTGGAATATAAATACTGTAAATAAATAAATAAATGTTACTTTATCTCTAGAGCTTAATTAGTAAATCTGAGAATGGAAAGAATGCTATGTGGTGCGTTGCTCAAGCAGCTAGTAAATGAATGTTCTCAGATTTGGAACGTCAGACAAGAACACTTCCTTTTTCAACTACAATTATTTATTTATTTACAGTATTTATACCCCAAAGGGGTAGGGTTCCCATATGTCCCTTATTCTAAGGGACGTCCCTTATTTTGGCCCTAAAATTGGTGTCCCTTATTTTCAGGCCCTGTCCCTTATTTTTGACTAGCAGGACAGGACTGGGCGGGGTTGACCAGAGGAAGGTGCACGCTGCGGCTTCCATGGCAATGCTTGCCCGGGGATTCCAACTCACTGGGCAGCCTGCGTCCCCGTTGGAAGAGGCGATACAGGACTTTTTCAAAGTACAGTAGACTAATTAACCGTTACCCAAGGGGAATGTTGGATCATGTTGGATAAAGATAGTTTCTGGTTGCTTGAGAGTTACTCTTAAAATAGGCCTAGCTGTGCATCCCAATACTATACAATGCTGTGTATCCCATACTATACTATACCATGAACTATTGACATAATAATCATGAAGATGTACTGTCTTATAAAATTTATTTTATTTTAATGTTTAGACAGTGCACTTTTAAAGTCAGCAAAGTCAAGTACTAAATACAGATGGAAAAATAAGGTAGTTCTAATAATGTTTTTTTCTGCATGACAAAGCATGCAGAAACATACCATGTGCTGTTAAGAGGGTATAAGTCGGGTTTTTTGTGAGTTTCAATCATTATCTTATTCTTTTAATAAAACTATTTCTACCTAATGTTTGAGTTTCGAGATTTTAATGAAGTGTCCCTTATTTTTGTGAAAAATCCCGTAAATGTCCCTTATTTCTTATATCAAAAAGTGGCAACCCTACAAAGGGGACTCAGAGCAGCCTTACAAAGGCAACAATTTGATGCCATATACGCAACAGACATAAAAGTAAACATATACATTGAAATGTGAATTTAAAATCATATAAAGATTAAAACACATGATTAAAACCACGCAATCCAAGATCATAGTCAAAAAGCCATTCCAATTGTCATTGCACACATAACTCCCAGAATGCTCCAGCCTCCAACAAATAACATTACAAAGTTCTGTGGTTATGACTGTTCTGTTTTATCCACACAGATTGTACCACTCAGCAACTACCCAGTCATTAATGTATGTAATAATGGTATGATAATTCCACCCAAACAATTAAAGAGTACCCAGAATGGAGGGTCAAGAGATAAAAGGACAAGATTTGCTTGCAATAAAGCCTTTGAGGATGACTGTTCATTGTGAGAACTTGAATTCAACCCATCAAGAAGAGGTGATTCCCTCCCAGTTAAATTGACTGAAACATTCTGCAACAATGGAGAATAATAAAGCACAATTAAAAGTGAAAGTGACCCGAGGTTGTAAAGTGCTTGCGGGCTGTTTTAATGGAACGCGAAGGCCATTTAAAGGTCACCAGTTTTTTTTTTGAAGCAAATTCCCTGGTTCCTAAAAAATATATTACAGATCACTTTAAATAGAGTCATCTTTTTAGTGTGTGTGCGCGCTTCTGCCTATATGTGTATTTCAATACCAGGTTTTCTTTTCTGAGGAAACCAAGCGCGTAAATGTACTTTGCTAAACTTATTTTTCCTTAGGACACATGGGATATCGGGGAATTTAGCAATGGTGTCTTATGGTTTCTGAGAGCTCAGAAGAAGAAATGAAAAATATATTTATTTATTTATTTATCACATTTCTATATCGCCCCTCTCAGCCCGAAGACGACTTGGGGCAGTTTACACAAGACAATCTCTGCCCTCCAATCAAAACACGAGCAAAACAAGCCAAACAATAACCATATAACACAACAATTAGCAATTAAAACATACAGTTACAGTCTCAGCGACACGTTGAAATCACTTTCCGTCACATCGTCGTCATTCCATATTTCTAATTAACATATATTCCTTTCTATCAGCTTTCATTTTGCATGCATAATATTGCTTTGATTCTAGTTTGTTCTCTGCTAGTCCTCTGAGTATACACAAAGGAATGTGAACTCTGACTATTTCTAAGACAAAATTAGCCATTGCTATTATTATTCTTATTCTTATTATTTTATAACAGATTAAAAAAAATTATTTTGAAATATCTGAATATCTTTCTGGCATTACTTCGCGAACAAAGATTCTTAGGAAGGACCCATCCCACGCTTTTTACAAGCGTATTGATGACTAAAAAGGCCAATCTGAGATAGGCACGTTCAGTTGCAGAAAGCACAGCAGAAAGTCTCCTTGGGTGATGTTGTTTCCAAGTTGCGGTTCTTTCTGCATTATCGTTTCTCTTCGAGACTCATTTGGCATGACTTCTCAAAAGAGGCCGCAACATTGTGGATAGTGCATCTCCATGCCTCCCGATGTGAGGCCAGGGTGGGCCATTGTTGGTGATCAATCTGGCCGAGCCTGAGATGTTGTTTCAGATGTCCTTATATCTCTTTTTGGGGACGCCTCTCTTGCGCTGACCCATGGCGAGTTCACCGTAGAGTAGTATCTTTGTGAGGCGGTGGTCCTCCATCCTAGAGACGTGCCCTGTCTGGCACAGCTGTGTTCTCAATAGGATGGCCTCAATGCTGGTGATCCCGGCTTGCTCAAGGACAGCAACATTAGTCACATAGTCGGTCCAGTGTATATTTAGGATTGTGCGAAGACAGCGCTGATGAAAGCGTTTGAGGAGTCGTAGGTGTTGGCGATAGGTGACCCATGTTTCAAACCCATAGAGGATAATAGACAGTACGATAGCTCTGTACACACTGATGTTGGTGCTTTGACTCAGGTGCTTGTTGCTCCAGACTCTCTTGTGAAGCCTTCCAAATGCACCATATGCCTTTCCAAATCTGTGATCTATCTCTTTGTCAATCTTGGCATCTGAAGAGATTCTGCTTCCCAGGTAGGTGAACTGCTGAACGGACTTAAGCACAGATTTGTCTATGCTGACGTGGGGATGATGGTGTTCTTCCTGTGGTGTGGGCTGGTAGAGGACTTCTGTTTTCTTTAGGCTGACTTCCAGCCCAAACAGCTCTGCATCTATTGCAAAGCAGAATGTTAGGCACTGCAGGGCTGCTTTTGAATGGGCGACAAGGGCAGCATCATCAGCAAAAAGCAGCTCATGGACTAGATAATTTAAAGTCTTAGTGCGAGCCCTCAGACGGCTTATGTTGATCAAGCTACAATCAGTATGATAGCGTATATACTGTATACGCTGTCTTCTTCTTTGAGGTCTGGCGTAGCCCTTTGGAGCATCATGCTGAAGAAGATTGTAAATAGGGTTGGTGCAAGAACACAACCTTGTTTCATTGCCATATCTGACTTGACCGCGCTGGCCCTCATGTAGCAGGACAATCATTTTGAGGAATTTGGGGGGACATCCTAGATGTTCCAGGATCTGCCACAGACCTTTTCTGCTCACAGTGTCGAAGGCTTTGGTGAGGTCGACAAATGTGACATAGAGTCCTTTGTTCTGCTCTCTACATTTCTCTTGCAGTTGTCTAAGTAGCACGGCAAAAGAAACCGCTTAGAAAATCCATACTGGTCATGTAAAGTGGGAAGAGTAGAAACATTTACAAGCTGGGCGTTGTGAAATCCTCAGGTAGCTGAAATCTGTTTGTGTTTGCAATCACGTGCAGAGCAGGGGTTTGAAATGTTTATTTTCTTCTGAGATGACATCTATAGGATCACACTGGTAAATACAGAGGGTTAATATTGAATGGGATTTTCTTCTGAGATGACATCTATAGGATGTAAGTGGGAATTCTCTGGCGCAGTTTATGTTGCATAACTTTACACATAGGCCCCATCCAAACTGCCATATAATGCAGTTTGAAACTGCATTATATGGGTCAGTGTTTCGCTCTACGGCTGAGTTATAGCCTTCCTTCTCTGTCCTTTCTCCTCTCATTGGTCAGAGACTTAATGCCATGCAATTAGTTTTGAAGTGGGAGGGGGAAAGAGGACAGACTGAATAATCTGAAGGATATTTGTGCTGGGAAAGAGAAGACAAGCCTTCTTAAGAGACCCCTGTGCATCCATGACACGTAAAAATGTTTTATGAAGAATATAGGGCTTATAAGTAAAGCTGTGATTTCTGTAAAGGCTAAATCGGAGGACTCAAGAGAAAGCGAGGCTGGTAATGAATTAGATATTAGTCCAAAGAGCCTTCCATAATCCCTGCACCCAGAATCTTACATTGGCAAAAAATGTATCTCAATTGCTGTTTCATTTTCCTTCTTTTCATGCAATGTGACAAATATGCCAGTTTATTTGCCCTCCTTTTGATAAATCAAGCCCCACCGAGTAATATAAGGATCACTCCAGTTTCACATGGGAGATTATGTTTACTTAGCTAACAGTGAGAAGCTGCCTTTAACCCTCCTAAGAGAGACAGGCATCCATCTGGGCTTTTATCAGTGGGTCAAGTATTCAGTTTCACCGTCTCCCTGCCCCCCTCCCTTTGTTATTATTTTAAATGGTTATCATGGAGTAGTATGGCTTGTCAATCAAAGATTCCCAAGAATGAAGAAACAACCATTAAAACCTTAAATAATAGCAGAGTATTAATTAACAACATGCATAACAATAAAAACAACTAAGTACAAATCTGATTTGTGTGTGTGTGTGTGTGTGTGCATCAGCTTGACAGGGGGAGTGTGTCCCTGTTGGTTCTGCTGGACCTCTCAGCGGCCTTCGATACCGTCGACCACAGTATCCTTCTGAGACGCCTCGCTGGAATGGGCCTTGGAGGTACTGCATTGCAGTGGCTCCAGTCCTTCCTTGAATGTTGCTCCCAGAAGGTGTTGCTAGGGAATTCCTGCTCAACCCCACGGCCATTTCATTCGAGGACATTCTGGAGTTCAAACTTTGGAGCTTTGAAACGTCCTTCGGAGAGCTGCCAGCCCTCGAGTCAGATCGCTGGACTTGTAAGGAGACAGCCTTTGAGAACACAGGGCCCAAGAGTTGGAGATGATCTCCTTCTCCTTCCCAACCTTGTGATCCTACAGAGCTCTTTGGGAGTCCCGCGGCTGCCTCTCTTTGATGGTCGCCAACTGCCACCATAGGACAATCCCAGTAAGGGGTCAATCGGTATGGACCCTGGTTCTATCCAATCCCTATCCCCATTCCATTGCCGAATGTATATGATCCTTATGTTTCCTCCCTTATTTATGTTCCACCCCTGTTTTGCTTCTGTTGTAATGTCTGTTCTGTATTGTTATTGTGTTATGAATCAAACTGTAAACCGCTCTGAGCCTCCAGGGAGTGGCAGTATAGAAGTTTGAAACATACATAAATAAATAAAATATAATAAATAAATAAATTGTACTGTGGGGTCCCACAGGGTTCCCACAGGGTTCAACACTGTCCCCTATGTTATTTAACCTATACATGAAGCCGTCGGGGGAGATCATCCAGAGTTTTGGGGTGCGGTGTCATCTGTACATAGATGATGTCCAACTCTATCACTCCTTACCACCTGCTACTAAGGAGGCTGGCTGTTCAAGTCCTCAACTGGTGCTTGGCCGCTGTGACGTACTGGATGAGGGCTAACAAATTGAAACTAAATCCAGACAAGACAGAGGTACTCATGGTCAGTCATAAGGCCGAACAGGGCATAGGGTTACAGACTGTGCTTGATGGGGTTGCACTCCCCCTGAAGGCGCAGGTTCACAGTCTGGGAGTGATCCTGGATTCATTGCTGAGCCTGGAACCCCAGGTTTCGGCGGTGGCCGGGAGAGCTTTTGCACAGTTAAAGCTTGTGCGCCAGCTGCGCCCGTACCTTGGGAAGTCTGACTTGGCCACAGTGGTCCATGCTCTGGTTACATCCCGAATAGACTACTGCAATGCTCTCTATGTGGGCTTGCCTCTGAAGACTGCTCGGAAGCTGCAATTAGTCCAACGCTCGGGAGCCAGGTTACTAACAGGAGCGGGGCACAGGGAGCATACAACTCCCTTGCTGCGCCAGCTCCACTGGCTGCCAATTAGCTTCCGGGCACAATTCAAAGTGCTGGTTTTAACCTACAAAACCCTATACGGTTCTGGCCCAGTTTACCTGTCCGAACGGATTCTCCCCTACGAACCATCAAGAACATTAAGATCCTCCGGAGAGGCCCTGCTCTCGGTCCCACCGGCTTCGCAAGCGTGGCTGGTGGGGACGAGAGACAGGGCCTTCTCTGTGGTCGCCCCTCGGCTGTGGAACTCGCTACCAAGTGAAGCTAGATCTGCCTCCTCTCTGTTGTCCTTTAGGAGGCTGGTGAAGACCTGGATGTGGAATCAAGCCTTCCCAGAATAGGCTGAGATTGGCTATTGTCTGAATGTATGACCACGTTTACAGATTGAGTGGAATTGTTTTAATGGCGATGTGGTTTTATGCTGGGTTTTTCTGTATTTTAATATGTTGTTGTAGTTGTTTTTAAATTGTATAGCATTGAATTTTTGTTGTTATGCCGGTTTGAGTCCCTCGATAGAGGTGAGAAGGTCGGGGTACAAAAGTTTTATATAAATAATAAATAAATAAATAAACTGCACGTCGCCTCTGGTGGGAGAAAATTGGCCATCTGCAAAGAGCTTGCTGAGGGGACGCCCGGATGTTTGATGTTTTACAATCCTGTGGTACGCTTCTCCCATGTTCCCGCATAAGGAGCTGGCACTGAAAAGGGGAGCTCACCCACTTTCAGGGGCGGATTAATGCACTTAGTGGAGTAGGCACCCACCAAGAGCGGCAGATCCGCAGGGGCGCGCTGACGGCAGCTGGAAACTCCGCCTCCGCGCTGGCTAGAAACTACACCTCCGCGTCTGCTGTGTTTCCAGCAGGCGCGGAGGCGGAGTTACCAGCCGGCATGGAGGTGGAGTTTCCACCATGCAGAGCCTCCACAGGGATTGGGGGGGGGGGACCAAAATAATTTTGCCAACTATTTAAAATTACCTTGGGCCGCCTCTGCCCGCTTTCCCCAGAATCGAACCCTGACCTGTTGGTCAACAGTCCTGCCGGCACAAGGGTTTAACCCATTGTGCTCCGGTCTGAAATAAACCACACAGACTTAGAGTTGTGTTTCCTTGTATTTGAAGTATTCAAAGTGATGGTGTTAACCTTTAAGGCCTTGCATGGTCTGGGGCCAGTGTACCTGAAGGACCGCCACTCCCTGCACATTCCCCAGAGACCACTATGGTCCATGGACCAAAACCTATTGGAGGTTCCATCACTCAAGATTTGCCGATTGTCAGCGACTTGGCAGCGCACCTTTTCTGTAGTAGCGCCTACCCTGTGGAACGCCCTCCCGGCAGAGGTACGAGCAATAACGGAGTTACAGGCCTTCAGGAGGGCCTGCAAGACCACCCTGTTCCGCCAGGCGTTAAATCTCTAAGATTGTGCTTTCCATTCTGGTCCTATTCCTAATTTATTCTGTTTCTAAGTATGTTGTGTTGTGTATTCATTGTTGTGAACCACCCTGAGCCTTTTTGGGAAGGGTGGTACATAAATTGAAATAATAAATAAATAAATAGTAGCTCCATGACACTAATGTGGAAGGAGATCTGAGGTCCACTTAGACAGTAAACTCTATGGCTTCTCTAACACACATACAAAGCCAAACAATTGCTAATTGTTCAGCAGTTAGCAATTAGTGCATGTCATTGTACTGAGACATCTCAATATGATAGGCACATCAGCACTTTTGCCATACAATTTGGCTGATTTGGACCTTTAACGTCACCAGGTGCAATCCTACATTATTTATCACCATACATTTCCCAAACTGCATATGTCTCATGGAATCTTTAAAACTTCCTTTGAGCAACCCTGCCAAGAGGAAGTTTGCGTACACACACCTTCCCTCAAAACACATACAATAGGGATTGGTTTATGCAAATTCTTGAAAAGCAGTTCATGGTAAACAGTTTCCAACTCATTCAATAATGCAAAGATCTCTGCTCTGTGAGTTACAGGGGAAGTCTCAATGGAGGATCATGATTGATTGAGATGTGAAGAACGTAGCAAAAGGATCAGGTGAGGATGGCAGGAAAATGTATTAACAATGTAATGAAAAGAAGAGCAGCAACTATTAGCCTTGAGTATTGGGACAGGGATCCAAAATCCAAGCAGCATCCTGGCTTTCCGCCTGAATAGCGATTACTGCGGCTTCTAAGCTTGAGACGTTATTTTAAAAAATGATATTGACATGCTGAAGGTGTTCATAACTGAACACTTCCATAACACTTCCACTGGCTGCCAGTTTGCTACCAGGCACAATTTAAAGGCTAAAGTGCTGGCTTTAGCCTTTAAAGCCCTAAACGGTTCGGGTCCTACTTACCTGTCCGAACGCATCTCTCCCTATGAACCACCAAGATGTTTAAGATCATCTGGAGAGGCCCTGCTCTCAGTCCCGCCTTCTTTGCAGGCGCAACTGGCGGGGACGAGAGACAGGGCCTTTTCAGTGGTGGCTCCTTGGCTTTGGAACGCCCTCCCTAGAGACATCAGATCGGCCCCCTCCCTCCTGACATTTCACAAGAAAGTCAAGACCTGGCTGTTTGAGCAGGCATTTGCTGATGAAATATAACAGTTTAATTAGATATATGGAATGACGACGATGTGCCGGAAACTGATTTCAACATGACGCTGAGACTGCAATTGTATGTTTTTTAATTGTTAATTTGTTAATTTGTTGTTAATGGTTATTTTTTTGGTTTGTTTGCTTGTGTTGTATTGAGGGCAGAGACTGCCTTGTGTAAACCGTCCCGAGTCACCTTCGGGCTGAGAGGTGCGGTATAGAAACGTGACAAATAATAAATAAATAAATAAAGAATTCTCTCCTTATGTTTCACTTGCATCTGTGGCAGGCATCCTTAGAGGTTGTGAGGTTCATAAATGCAAGCAAAACATCAGGAGAGAATGCTTCTGAAACATGGCCATACAGCCTGAAAAACTTACAGCAATCCATGGATTCTTGCTGCTGTGGATGTAATTCCAGTGTCACAGATAGGATGTCTAGATGTATGCCAACTGTAGAAGAAGATGTCCAGGTGACCCATCATAGCATTCGTATCCTGTTTGTGGACTTCCCCTAGAGATCCAATCAGGCACTATGTGAACAGAATATGGAGTGAGATAGGCTTCTGAATCGCTATGGCTACTCCTTGTGAAAAATTTCCACCTTAAATTAAGCACAATGGAAAGATATGGTGACTGGCTACCAACACCACTTGCAAACTGTTGCTTTCCCCTTGCATTCAACTGCTGACCTTTTCCTATTTTTATAGCACAACTACTCCCTCTACTGTCTCCTGTTACACCCCTGAGCTAAAGCTTTTTCTGCCTACACCCATTAGCTAAAGGCTTTGCTATTTCTCCCTATTCGCTTTTGTTAGAAGAAGGATTACTCTGCTCAGGCTGTAGGGTCACCTGTTTTCTTTTACTGGTCTTTAATGCAAGCCTGGCATGCATGTGTTGAGTGAAATTTTCTGTATCATCTGCTCCCGAGTGCCAGGGAAGGATTTACGTCCAAATTGTCGATTCTTTTTTTAAAAAGGAGGAGAGACTTTTAAGAAAATAGGCAGCATTCTCTCTTCTGCACAAATTCTCATTCCTTAGCAATCTCAGCAGCAGAAGCTGTTGATGATAAGCCATCTCCTTTGATATCATGTCCTGATGTTGGTTATCTAGAGCTCCAGCCTTCCTCTATTCAAGCAGGACAAAACACACTAAATGCTGTCTATAAGTGGAAAATTCCATGTCCAATACATTCATAAGAAGAAGAAGAAAAAGAAGAACAGCAACAACAACAACAACTTTATTTTTATACCCCACCTCCATCTTCCCGAAGGGACTTGGGGCGGTTTACAAAGGGACATGACCAATAAAACAGGTTAAAATAAGCATTAAAAACAAGCAATATCTCTCTCTCTCTCTCTCCCTCCCTCCCTCTCCCTCCCTCTCCCTCCTCTCTCTCTCTCTCTCTCTCTCTCTCTCTCTCGGCATTACTTCGCAAACGAAGATTCTTAGGAAGGACTCATCCCACGCTTTTTACAAGCGCGTTGATGACTTAAAAGGCCAATCCGAAATAGGTAAGTCCGGTTGCAGAAAGCACAGCAGAAAGTCTCCTTGGGTGTTGTTTCCAAGTTGCGGTTCTTTCTGCATTGTTGTTTCCCTTCGAGAACAGTTTGGTGCATCTTCTCGAAAGAGGCCGCAGCAATGTGGATAGTGCGTCTCCACGCCTCCCGATGTGAGGCCAGGGTGGACCATTTTTGGTGATCAATCTGGCCGAGCCTGAGATGCTTGGGCTCAGGGAGTCCTTGTATCTCTTTTTGGGGCGCCTCTCTTGCACTGACCCGTGGCGAGTTCACCGTAGAGTAGTATCTTTGGGAGGCGGTGGTCCTCCATCCTAAAGACGTGCCCTGCCCAGCGCAGCTGTGTTCTCAATAGCATGGCCTCAATGCTGGCGATCCCTGCTTGCTCAAGGACGGAAACATTCGTCACATAGTCAGTCCAGTGTACGTTTAGGATTGTGCAAAGATAGTGCTGCTGATGAAAGCGTTCTAGGAGTTGTAGGTGTTGGCGATAGGTGACCCATGTTTCCAACCCATAAAGGGGAATAGGCAGTACGATAGCTCTGTACACACTGATTTTGGTGCTTTGTCTCAGGTGTTTGTTACTCCAGATTCTTTTGTGAAGCCTTCCGAATGCACTATATGCCTTTGCTAATCTGTGATCTATCTCTATATTATAAAAACAATTAAAGCAATATTTATTTATTTATTATTTATTTATTTATTATTTCGATTTGTATACCATCCTTTCCAGGTGGCTCAGGACGGTTTACAGCATATCAAACAACAAACAAGCTTAACAACAGTAAAATATAAAACAATTCCCACAATAGTCCGACCATAACCAAGAGTAGTTAGAGGCTGAATGCCTGCCAGAACAATGCCATTTTGCAAGCTTTCGGGAAGGCCAGGAGCTCGCTGATTGCTCGCACTTCAGGTGGTAGACTATTCCACAAGCATGGTGCTGCAACAGAGAAGGCTCTCTGTCTAGTTGAAGACAGACGAATGGTTCTCAAAGGTGGGAACTGCAAGAGGTTGAGGTCCTCTGATTGAAGAGATCTCTGGGGAACGTATGGGAGTAGACGGTCCCTTAAGTACACTGGCCCCAGACCATGCAGGGCCTTAGAGGTCAAAACCAACACTTTGAACATAATCTGGTGCTTGATTGGTAACCAGTGCAGTCATTGCAAGGTTGGAGTAATATGAGCCCTGGCCGGTACTACAGCCAGGAGTCTCGCTGCTCCGTTCTGCACCAGTTTGAGCTTCTGGATGACTGACAAAGGAAGACCAATGTAAAGGGTGTTACAGTAGTCTAGCCTCAAGATGACCATCGCCTGGATTACTGTGGCCAAGTCATTTCCGGAGAGATAGGGCGCCAGCTGCCTTGCCTGCCGCAGGTAGAAAAAGGCGGATCTGCTGACGGTGGAAACCTGAGCCTCCATCGTCAGCAGCGGGTCTAACTGGACCCCCAAACTCTTTACTAAGGACATGCCTCGCTGTCCAGAGCAGGCAGCCGGAGCTCCCCCCCCCCCCCCCCGGGTGATCCAGCCAAAGGATTTTTACTGCTGCAGATGGAATTAGAGATTCACCGTCAAAGATGGGCAGCGGGCAGGCCAGCTCCAGAGACTGACCACGCCATAAGATTTCAGTTTTAGCTGGGTTCGCCTTAAGTCTACTCGTGTGTAGCCAACCTATCACGGCTTCCAGACGCAGGAAGAAACTATCAGGAACTGCGGTTATCCCAGGTTCTAGGTGCAGAAGGAGCTGGGTGTCGTCGGCGTACTGGTAGCATTTCAAACCAGAGCTCCTTACCAGCTTGGCTAATGGTTGTACATAGATGTTAAACAACACCAGAGAAAGAATAGCACCCTGTGGTACTCCGCACTGAAGAGGGGAGTTCTCAGATACCTGACCCATCCATTCCACCTGCTGGCTATGGCCATATCATATCTCCCAAATCATTTCCCCCAAAAAAACCCACTACAAACCAAAACTGCAGTAAAACAATAAGAACCAGGAGCCGTGATGTTCAAATAATATAAATGTTTGTACATTGCTACATGGATGCAAATCTGATAGCCTATTTGCATGTCTGCTATTATTCCTTGACTGCAATTTTGAAAAACCTGAAGCAAGACTCTTCAGCAGAATTCAAGTGGAAAAGTAATCTTTGCTGGATGGATGGAAAATGCTTCATGTCTTGTGAAAAGTGTTAATTAAAAATCCTTATAGCTGACATTATGGCCTTTGCAACCAGAATATATTGACTCCGAAACATCTTAGTTATCATTAGAGAGCACATTGGCTCTGTTGCATCCACCTCTGTTCCTTCAGGCCGAAGCATAACACTAAAACTAGAAGTAAAATACTTTGACCTAATTGAATTTGGTGCAAGAACTAATCATGGCATATCCACGAATTACTGATCTCTTCCTTGCCTTCTGACAAGGACATAGGAAAAAGTACTAATGGAAGTTGTTACCTGCTAAAAGGATGCTCCAAGGAAGGTAAATCCATATGCTCGATATATTAATATATAGACCAGATGGGCCATCAGAGTCAGTTATCTAAGCTGACACTCAAAGAGCTAATTTAATATGCCTGGAAAAATTTTGAACTTTCCTGCTTTGCAATGACCAGCAGGAGGGGGGGGGGGGTTTAGGGATGTGCCATTAGGGATGAAGGCTCTGTGCTTGAAAAAACACACAACCTTTGATTGTATAGGGAAAAGTACAGCACTCTTATCAGATATTTATCAGATATAAATTATCATTTAGAGCAGGGGTGCCCAGACCTTTTCAGCATGCGAGCTACTTTTAAAACAACCAAGTCAAAAAGATCTACCTGCCATGTGCGCGCTTTTGCCGCCGTGCGGTGCTTCTGCCACTGTTTTCTGCCCGCACAGCACTTCTTCCACCCGCACGGCATTTCTTCCACCTGCGCGGTGCTTCTTCTGCCCGCAGGGCATTGCGGGAAGGAGGGAGCGCAAGGAGGGGCCTCCGGAGGCCCCGCCTCGTACTCCGCCTTGCCTCTCTTTCACCCGGAAGCAGCCATGCAGCCTCCGCTGCCGGTGAGAAAGAGGCAGTGCAGAGCACGAGGCGGGGCCTCCTTCCCGCAATGCCCCACGAGTGGAAGAAACATCGCGCAGGCGGAAGAAGCACCATGGGCAGAAGGCAGCAGGAGTGCGCATGGCGCCGGCATAAACGCCGCACGCGGCGGCAGGAGCACCCCATCCAGCTGCGATCGACCTCATTTGGACTCGCGATCAACGGCAGTCCTGATTTAGAGGCTGACCGGGACAGAAAGTTCAGTTCTGATTGAGTCCAGTGCTTACAGATTTATTTATTTATTGTTGATTTTTTTATTTAAAAACATATATAAAGTAAATAATATCAAGAAAAGAAGGGGGACAATATATGCATAGGAAAGTAGGAAAAGAACTTAAGAGAGATATAAAAGAGAGAGAGAGAGAAGAGATGAACAAATCAAAAATCCAAAAATAGAAGTATAAAAAGACAAAAAGCAAAAAAATAAAATATATATATATAATGTGACTTCCATTCCAAGCTTGTGTCTTCTCTTATTTTGTGTCTCATATTTTTCTTTTTCCCCTAAATTTATTTCGTTAGACTTTTCTGTTTATAATCCTTTTCATAGTTAGTCATAGTTAGTCATAGTTCCACGTTGTGGAATGCCCTCCCCGCTGAAATGCGCGCCATCCAGGATTTGCTTCCTTTTAGACGGGCTTGCAAGACCTACTTATTCCAGCAGGCCTTTGACCTGTAGGTTTTGCCTGTGCATAGCCCGCCATGCTTGTATCCATTACCTGTGGTGTTGTGCCTACACACCAGGTTTTTAACTTTGTTGTGTCATATTGTGTTTTATTCGCCGTGTTTTAAATTGTTAATATGTTGTTTTATTCTGTTTATCCGGTGCTTGTGAGCCGCCTCGAGCCTCCCGGGAGTGGCGGCATAGAAGCCCAAGAAATAAATAAATAAATAAGAGGTCCCAGTTTGTTCTTTTTATTGGTCTACCTTCATTTTTTTAACAGTTTACACATGCGTATGACCATTTCTTGTCAATACATTTGACATGCCATGTCATAAGGTTGCCAAATACAAAGCTAAAGAGCAATAAGTTGTATACTTTTAAATAGGGGTTTTAACGGGGGTGGAGGAGGAGCCAAGCAAGAATCTTCCCTACTCAATGAAATTTCCCTTCAACCCACATATTGCATAAAATTAGATATTGGAAATCTTTCACAGATAGAATTTATATTTGTTCAGTCTGCATTCTCTTCAGAAGTTTGTTCTATGACTGAGCTCTTAACTCAAATTGCTCTTATCTCAAAGTGAATTTTCCCATTGAAATGCTAATAATCTGTTCCAACCCCCCAAACTCCCCCCCCCCATTTTTACATGTTTTAAAATAACAAAGTGAACTTTATAAATACCAATAATGTATTAAAAATAATGACACATAATAAAAGAGAATGTAAACATATAAACTTGCTTGGTTCCACCCAGCCACTGTGACAAGAAAACACATTTGAGGCAGCAAAAGTTGTGTTGGCCAGTGTAACAGCAAGGCAAAACCTGCACATCCATGTGGAACAATAACAACAGAAAGATCAACTTTAAAATGGGAGAAGCACAAAGTGATGACAATGAAGCACATTTGAGGCAACACCTTATGCGTTGGCCAGTGTAACAGCAAGGCAAAACCTGGTCATTCATGTGGAACAATAACAACAGAAAGATCAACTTTTAAATGGTAGAAGCACAATGTTGTGGCAAGGAAGGAAGCACAAAGTAAAGAGGCAGAAGCATCATTTTCTTACTGTACAGTACTCATTCTTAGAAGCTCCCTCACAAGAGCAAAAAGGGAGAGGAGAGGTGACAACGCAGGTCGTGGAACTAGAAGAGGAAGCACAAGACAGGAGAATGTGCCTGGGGAGCCCCATTTATGCCCCAATAATTACCATTCAGGATACCAAAAGCGGGAGAGGAGAGGCAGCAATGCGGGTGGTGGAATGTGAAGAGGGAGCACGGGACAGGCGGCTGTGCCTGGGGACCCCCATCTGTATCCTGTGCATAATGGATGTCTGTCCCCTCGCTCTTCAAGCCATTTCAGTTATGGGTGGGAGCAGTAATTATGCCCCGCACTTGGGGCATATGCTCCACATGCACTCTGTGCTTTGGGCATCTGGTGTTGGGAGCAAATGCCCTGTACTCTTGTGCTAGCACTCCCTCTGGTACCCTCTAATGCTAGCCTATAGGTCAAGATGCTGTTCCTATGTCAAAGTGAAACCCAGGCCAAGCGATGACTCATAACTTTAAAAGCCCATAAATAGTAGGCATGAGAAAAAGTTATGAAAATGATTCGTTTCGTAAGAAATTCGTAAGAAATGCTACTTTCGAGTATTTCCGCACCTGGAACGCCAACCAGGAAGTGGACTTTCTTTTTTTTTTGAACTTTGGGGGCCAGGATTTTCTTATTAGGTCATAAGGGGGGGGGGCACCCTCCTTCTCTCTCACCACCCTCCCACCTCCCTTGCCAATAAGTATTATGACAAGGCAAGCCCTAAACTCGCTCCTTCTTTCGGCTGGAAGCCTGGAAAAAATGTAAACAGAGAGGATTACTCAGAAGTAAATCTGCAAAGGAGGGCACTTTGGATGAAGTGCCTTCCTTTGTGGATTTACTTCTGAGTAAACCTCTCTGTTTACATTTTTTCCAGGCTTCCCTGCCTCTCCTGCCTGCCAGGATCTAAAGCATCAAAGAGTATTGGGGTGAGAAACCAACCTAATGTATAATAGAATGAATGCTACTGTAAGTGCCTAATATTATAAGTAATCCAACTGGTCATACCTACATTCCATGCACATGCAATAATACAGCAGTAATAACAATAACAAAAGGTAAAATTCAAACCGAAGTATTCTGACTGGTCTCTCCTCATGCGGTGCAAACGGGCTCTTCTCTTATTAGCCCGGGAAATTAGCCCGGGAAAAGCCAGCGTTTGCTGCTTGGGAGCACACATACATATTCTTGGGAGGGGGATTTGCTGCAGAATCCCGGGCTCATAGAGAAGATTCTGCAGCAAATCCCCCCCAAAGAATATGTATGTGTGTGCACCCAAGCAGAAAACGCTGGCTTTTCCCGGGCTCACAGAAAAGAGCCCGTTTCGACCGCATGAGGAGGGACCAGTCAGAATACTTCGGTTTGAATTTTACCTCTTCTTATACCCATTGTTATTACTGCTGTATTATTGCATGTGCATGGAATGTAGGTATATGACCAGCCTGGGCAAACTTGGGCCCTCGCTCCCTCGGGATCGGTGTGAGAGAGGCAGCGAGGAGCCAGGGGCTCCTCCTCCTTTTCCTTTGCTGCTTCCAAGAATAGAATACCCCTCCCTCCCTCCCTCCTTTGCTCCCTCCTTCCTATTTGGAGAGTCCCATCTAGAATTCAGTGTGATTTATTCAAGTTTTGGCCTACAACTCCCAGAAATCCCAGCCAATTTACCAGCTGTTAGGATTTCTGGGAGTTGTAGGCCAAACCATCTGAATGCGCATGTGCTGGCATACGAACTACTAACGAATTTCGTTAGTAATTAAGTTACATTTTAGAAATTTTTGGAAATTTTTTTGGAAGTCTGCCTATTACGAATCAAAAAAATCACTCCCCCCCCCCCCATTAGATTTTCAATTTCCTATTTTTGGGTTCTAAACCATGCCTAATTTTCGATTTCCTATTTTTGGGTTCTAAACCATGCCTAATAAATAGGGATGCTCATAAGTGAGGTCCCACTTTATTTACTTTATTTCTACCTTGCCTTTCTCCTCGAGGGGATTCAGAGCAACTAACAACTACACATTTTGGTTAATTTAAAATAAAACAAAATCACAAAATTAAAAAGCAATGTGTCTGTTAGCTTAAAATACAGTTAAAATATAATAAATACAATTTAAAATGCATTTTAAAAGAAACAATCCCCTTCCCCTCAAATCCCAGTGCTTAATAGGGGCTAAAGGAAAGCAATATGGAAGTGTGAATGCACACATTTTAGTACATATACAATGTTCCCTCGCTAGGGCCGGGGAGATAGCACAGTGGTAACACAGCTGTGTTTGCAACCTGAAGGTTGCTAGTTCGATTCCTCGAGCTGGCTTGGACAACCAGCTATTGCAGCCCTGTCCTTCTGCTCACCCAGCAGTTCGAAAGCAGCCTAGCAGTAAGCAGATAAAACCGGGAACCGCGAAGCGGGGAAGATTTTTACAGAGGAACTTTACAACGCCTGAAATTTGGTTGTCCAGAAGGTGGAATGCGGAACAGAAGCTCCCGTCATGAGGATGGAACAACAGCACCCCTTGTGACGTAACGACGCAATGACATAACAACCATGACGTAATGGAGCAATTCACATCCAGCGACGCACACCCTACGAGGCAGCCAGGAAGAAGGAATCTTCTAAAATTGCACTGTGTACTGTGTACTGTATGTCTTCCGACAGGGACTGTCTGTCATATGTGTAATGTAATCCACTCTGAGTCCCCTTCGGGGTGAGAAGAGCAGAATATAAATAAACAGTTGTTATTATTATTATTATTATTATTACTTTGCGGTTCGCTTATTGCGGACTTGCTAATTCACGGATTTCAAAAAGTATTAATTTAAGATATATATCATGGTATTTTCATTGTTTTGTGGGGTTTTGCCGCCGCCGCTTTCCAAGGTGCTTTCCCTCCTCAGTCCTCCCTCCCTCCAGCCTTGAAGGGCCTTTCCTTCCTTTCCTTCACTTTATTTTAAGTTGATAAAGACTTAAAATAGTGTATAACTACTAAAATAATGTATAAATAATAAAATTAATAGAGTATCCCTACATCGTGGTTTTTCACTCATTGCGGGAGGTCCTGGAACCCCAGCAATAAGTGATGGAACATTGTATATGAATAAAAGAGTATATTGTCTATCCACACTGTGTCTCCAGGAAAATATAAATTATGCTAATTAAGAGTTACAGCCATCAAAGGAAGAAGTCTACACAATCTGAAATAGCAATCAACAAAAGAATTGGAGAGAGAAAGGGAAAGCAGTGAGTTATTTAGGCCCACTCAGGAACAGGTGTGACTTCATAAAGCACAAATGAACCACAATTGCTGCAATTATGCTTCTGCTAAATAACAAATTGCCATAGCAACCCTGTCTTCAAAAAAGAAACCTATGTAGGTATTATTATTTTTAACTCAGGGGACATTTACATTCAAATAATAAATTCCTCTCAAATGCTCTTCTTTTCTTAAAATTAATATTATAATGTTTCAAAATGATGAGATAATGTTTTGTGCATGCTAGTTTTATTTCTGATTAGAACTTGACTATATCTGTACTAGAAGGCAAGTTCATGCGCGCTTGCCGTCCAGACAGACTATAGCATATATAGTTGTTTTGGTCCATTTCTGGTCCAAATACCATAACCCACTTTAAATGTGTCAAACACATAAACTGTGAGCCTAAGGTAAATGGACCAGGATCCGACTAGGAACATTTGATGCATGCTGATGAGTCCAGGAGGGAATGTTTTTCCTCTTTGCAAAGGTCCTGGTCACTTCACTACAAAAAGTTGTCTTCTGCCATTTCCACACTATTATTTATTTATTTATTTATTTGTCACGTTTCTATACCGCCCCTCTCAGCCCGAAGGCGACTCGGGACGGTTTACACAGGCAGTCTCTGCCCTCAATACAACACAGCAACAAGTCAACCTCCCCCAGAAAAAACATATTTTAACAAATTAACAATTAAAAACGTACAATTGCAGCCTCAGCGTCATGTTGAAATCAGTTTCCATCACATCGTCGTCATTCCTTATATCCAATTAAGCCTTATATTTCATCAACAAATGCCTGCTCAAATAACCAGGTCTTGGCTTCCTTGCGAAACTTTTCTAATGAATAATATAAATTTATCCTCCAAAGAGTTTCCTTGCCTTCTAGTGCAGATATAGTGTGTGCACATGAGGGACTCTACAAGAATGCCCCCTAGTTTGTAAATTTTCAGTTCTACATGCTTTACCCATCCACTCATGATTTTTAATTGCAGGATTTTAATTCCTCTTCTCTATTCAGCACTTAAAATGCTGATCCATAGTTACCCAAGGAGATCCAAGACCCCAAAAGATACAAATTACTTTTTATCACAATCCCATAAATAGTTGTGGTTCTATCACAATCATTTTTGTCAAGGGACGGACTCATGCCTGACAATTTGTATCAGCCTAGAGTTTGTTTTCTTTTATCACTTATGCGTCCAAGATTGTAAACAATAATATTGTCTAGTAACCATATCAACATCAGCATTCCTCTTAAGAATATTTTAAGCTTAGAAAAATGGTCAGCAGACATACAAAAAATATTGGGCCAGGCTTTAGCACAGTTGGTTAATCACAAGCAGCAATATATCTTTCCCAACTAAAAGGTCGGCAGTTCAAGCCCAGGTCGGGGTGAGCACCCGACCTTCAGCCTAGCTTACTGTCCATCTAAGCAGTTTGAAAACAGCTGTGAGTAGAGAAATTAAGCACCGCTAAAGTGGGGAGGTATTTTACGGCACCATAAGAAACCAGCAATCAAAGAATAGGAGGAAAGTTTGTGATCATAAAAAAGCTCTTTGTCCTAGAGCAGGGGTGCCCACACTTTTTCATCATGCGAGCTACTATATGAACAATCAAGTTGAAAAGATCACCTGTTGTGCATGTGAGCGTGCGCGGACACGCGTGCGCGCATGCTCCTACTGCAGCCTTTTGTCCGCGCGGGGCTTCTTTCTTGCCTGCCCACGAACTCGCCGCCACGCACACCCGGGAAGGGGATCCTCCTTGCCTGCGCACGCTCTCTCTTAATGCCTTCGTTGCCTTCCTCCTTCCTGCTGCGTGCTTTCGCGAAGCAGGAAGTCCCCATCCCGTCCTGCTTCTTGCGTGCACAGCAGGCCCCTCCCACGCATGCAGCAGGAGGGTATTTATAGGCACACCCGCCAGCGCTCTGGCCAGATATGGCTTCGGCGGTGGCTTGGAAGGCGCAGGGCTGGGAAGAGGGGCCGCCTGGCTGCTGCCTGGGCCAGGAAACTCAACCAAGAGAGGGACCCACGTGAGGCTGGAGCCTCCCCACGGCAGCCTCCCCCCCTCCTTACTCCCTCGAGGCTTCCTTAGAAGGAAGAGTGGAAGAGGTGCTTCCTCAAAGTGACAGATGCAGCGGGGGGGGGCACCCTTCCATCCACCCAAGTGGATGGCTGGCAGGAAGGAGGACCCCTCCCACTGGTGGCAGTCCATGCCCACGGGGGGGGGGGGGGAGAGTGGCTCTTCCTATCCGGCTCTGAAGAGCTACCCCCCCTCTCTCCCCCCTCTCTCCCGTGGGCCCTCGCCGCCTTTCTCCTTTGAGGGCTAGGTAGGGCGAGGCGGAGAAAGGCGGCGAGGGCACAAGCAGCAGCAGAAAGTGGAGTCTCCATCCCCGCAGCCCCCTCCTCTTCGGGTTCAGCCCCAGGAACACGGCGGGAGCCCTCCCTCCTCACCCCCAACCAAGGAAAGAAAGCAGCCCCACACAGCTCGTTCGCCCAGGTCTCGGCTTGGAATGGGAGTCCCGAGGGCAGCAGCAGGGTTTGCGTTGGGGCTTGCTTGGCTTTGCCCACTTGGCCCGGCCTCCTTCACCTCTTTCTCTCTCTCTCTCCCTCTCTCCTTCCAGCACCCGCCTGCCTGCCTGCCAAAAGGATCCAAAAAAGTTCTCCGGATTTCTTTCTTCTCTCCTTGGCTCTCTCTCTCACACACACACACACATTCCCTCCATCCCTCCCACAGCCTCGCATCCTATCTGTGCGCATGCCTTCGCCTTGCTCCCGCCCCCACCCCCCAGCAGCAACCAAAGGGCGGTCATGTCACCACACCGTGCGTGGCAAGACGAGTGCCAGGGCCCGCCCACTAAAGCCTCATTTTGGGAAAAGAAGCCCCGCGAAGGCAGCGGTGGGAGCACATGTCTTACGCATGGCAGGAGCACACCATCCAGCTGGTGAGGCCCAAAGATCACCTGGAAGAGGGCTGAAGATCACCTAGGTACTCCCGATCACCATAATGAGCACCCCTGTCCTAGAGGATGGAACGACAGCACCCCCTGCGGCTGGAATCGAGTATAACGTACAGGACACCGAAGCCGACACATACCTCTATCTGTCTGTCTGTCCTGTATGTTTAAAAGCATTGAATGTTTGCCGTGTATGTGTTCTGTGATCCACCCTAAGTCCTCTTTGGGGTGAGAAGGGCAGAATATAAATGTTGTAAATAAGAAGAAGAAGAAGAAGAAGAAGAAGTCGTCTCTGGAATAAACCAGTACAGGTCGTCCCAGTGGTCATCGGCACACTGGGTGCCATGCCAAAAGATCTCAGCTGGCATTTGGAAACAATAAACATTAACAAAATAATGACCTTTTTTGGACTGGAAATGTCATTTAACTCAGTGTTTTTCAACCAGTGTGCCTAGGCACACTCCTGTGCCTTTGCAGAGCTCCAGGTGTGCCTCCAGAAAAACTTTTTGCCCCCCCCTTCCTTCCCCCCTCCTTTTGCCGCCGCTATTATTTTGTCCTCCTCCATGGGAGAAAATTTTTTTCCCTTACCACGTTGATAATAGGCTCTGTCCGCAGGCGACCCCTGCTGCAAGGGAAAAGCGTTACGCAGCATGCAAAGGAGGAGAGGAGCCCAATGGGCGGCTCCAAAATGACACCGCGTCATTTTGGAACTGCCCACTGGGCTCCACTCCCTGAACACGGCAGCATGCAAAGGAGCAGAGGAGCCCAATGGGCGGCTCCAAAATGATGTCATTTTGGAGCCGCCCACTTGGGGATAACTTTTGGAACCGCCCACTTGCGCTCCTCTCCTGCTTCACATGCTGCCCTCTGTTTGTGGATAACTCCTATATATTGAACTTCTATATATTGCAGATTATCCAGTACAGAGCCCAATCCAACGCATGGAGGTGCCAACATCATGTGGGTGCCAAACTGTACTCCGTTTTTCAAATTCACTATATTGATACATTAACTTTATAAAACTTTTGTAATTGTGCATATTGCTAGTTTCACTATATTATTATTATTTTGCCTACTCTTTGTCCCCTGCATATGCAGCCTGTTGTGTAAAAGAGGTGCCGAAACGCCATAAAACATTTTGTGTCATTTTGGTTGGTGGTGTGCCCCAGGATTTTGTAAATGTAAAAAATGTGCCTCGGCTCAAAAAAGGTTGAGAAACACTGTTTTAACTTAACATCTACTAAGTTAGAAATAGCTCTGGCTACAATTTCTGTCATTCTCAACCAGTACAAACTGCATAGATGTCAAGCAGACTCCACCTGGCTTGTGTGCTTTGAGGATCATAGTTAGCTGTGTGTTTTTTTTAACGGTGCTGCACCAGGGCATGGAATCCTTTTGAATCTTACATAAACAGAGATTTGTCTGTTCTAATAAGCTTTAAAGGCTCTAAAATCCAAGCTAAGAAAGATTATTAGCGGAGCCAGAAGTTCCTTGAGGGATTCAATGAAATAAAAACATCTAAGATCCGTATCCCAAATACCGAACCAACCTGCTATGAAGAATATTTTGATGTAACTAGTTCAAACAAAGACAGAATCCCAGGGACTTATACAACTCGTACATTATCATTTTGCTAGGCAAATGAAAGGACCGTGATAGTTAGAGCACATGTAACCGCTCAGGTGAAGAAACAGCGCACTCTTCTCTCATAAAAACAATATGATGTTTTACTCTCATATCCTGTGCTTATTCTTTCATTCAGTGCTCTCTTTATGGTTTTGAAACCTTTGAATATATTATTCACAGAGGATTAGTTTACTAATGGTTATGGGCTCCAGGAGATGTATGGTACATTCATGTTCAGAAGCAACATACCTCTGAATATCAGCTCCGCTGAATTTGAACAACACGGAAAGGTTGCTCACTTGATAACCTTCTTGTGGGTTTCCAAGTGCCCAGGGGGCTTCAGTGTTAGGACGAAACACCTGATCCAGAAGCGCAATTTGTAACTTCTTAAGGTCACTTCCCAATAAGGGAAAACAGAGAAGAAATACAATTTGAACACACTGCTTCAGTATGTTTCCATCAATCACATTTGGAGCTGGAAATATAATTATGTTATTTCCCTTTTTCATTCAATAGCTCTGTTCAGATACATATGAGTAAACTTGATAGAAGGCTATTCGATTGTTTGCTTTGTACACAAGGAGATGGTGCTGGGGACGTGTGCTATAGTCTTACCTGTTCACTATCATTTTGACCAGATGCAAACCAAAGAAAAAAGATACAATAGGGGTCCTTTCATATCACACAACTATAGGCTCTCTGTTGGCGCCCCCTTGCCATGGGGGAGAGGCTTGCGTACCCTAATGAAGTTGTGAGCTATGCTGGCGATGGCATATTAGCCACCGGTAGGGCCTCCCATGCCAGACAGGTCACAACCGAAGGGTCTGACAAAAAGCATCACACAGGCAGGATGGGCTCTCTAGCCTTTTGGCAACCATCCTAAGAGAAGGAAAACTCTGATTTCAAACCCGGGCAGATGGTGTTCGTCTAACCCTGTAAGGTCAACCATCTAAGAGAAGGAAAAACAAACCAAAACTATGACCTGAGGACCTCACTGCCACCGTCCCAGCTTGCTAGGCCCCGGCAGACGAACCTTTGGTTTAAAGGGTGAGGCCAGTTCTGTGCACGCTGCACTCCACCAGAAAGGTCCATTGCACAGGCTCGAAGGACACATCCAACCTCCGAATTATCAACACGCTTGTAGAAAGCGTGGGATGAATCCTTCCTGAATCTTCATTCGTGAAGAAAAACCAAGAAGTGCTACAATTCCACTTTGACTGACTTAACATCATCCTATGGAATCCTTGGATTTGCTGTTGAAGGAATTGTATTTAAAACTGAGAGAATTCTAGTTCTTCACCAAACTAAAAATCCTAGGATTACATAGAACAGGGGTGCTCATTAGGTAGCTCGGGAGCTACTAGTAGATCTTCGGCCCTCTTCCAGGTGATTTTTGGGCCTCACTAGTCGGATGGGGCGCTCCTGCCATGCACGTGCACACCCTGCGTGCATGCGCGCTTCTGCTGCTAGCTTCCGTTCTCGCAGTGCTTCTTTAGCCTGCTGGGCATTGCAGGAAGAAGCCAGCATGAGGTGGGGCCTCTGGAGGGAGCGCCCTGCCTCTCTCTCGTCCAGAAGCAGCTGTGCAGCCTCCGTTGCCGGCGAGACAGGCAGGGCGGAGCGGTCTCTCTGGATGCCCCGCCTCGTGCTTTCTCCTTCCTGCAATGCCCGCAGGCGGGAGCAAGAGCTGGCGCGGCGGAAAACAGTAGCAGGAGCATGTGCGGTAGAAAGAGCGTGCAGCAGCGGGAGCGCGTGGGAGTGCACGGTGGCGGGGGCAGGTAAATCTTTTGGACTTGGTTGCTTTAAGAGTAGCTTGCATGCTGAAAAAGTGTGAGCACCCCTGACATAGAAGGTTACCATGGCATTTAAAGTGGAGTCATAGTGATGTAATTTTATAGAGCCAGAATTGAATACCAAGGTGAAACCCCCCTCATACGCATTGGTTTTGCATATAAATAATACGATATTTTGCTCTGATATCCTTTTCTGAAAAGAAATTGTAACTATGTTAGGGCACCAATACGACAGACTTCCATACAATAAATAGCAAGCCCTACCTTATCAGGGTTTCTTTCTAATCATCCTAGGGGCAAACCAAGAGTGGGAAACTTGGAAGTCCCTGAACAGACTCAGAAGTGGAGTTGGTAGATCAAAAGACAACCTGGCAAAATGGCACTACCAGAAGAATCCTCCACCTTATGCGACTATGATGCAGAACAAACAACTCCGCATATGTATGCTGCTTATCCACAATGCCCTGCCTCATGCACAGAGGAAGAATTGTTTAAAGCAATAGACAATGCGGTCGCTGTTGCCCATTTTTGGTCAAAAATTATTTAACCACTTGTGTTACCTCTATTTTTATCAGTTTTATACTTTTTTGTGCAATGCTTTTCATATGAAATTTTAAAAAATCATCCTAGGCTCAGTCATTGCCTCCAGACCAATACTTTCATGACTTCTTCCCTAATCTTCCCCATCAAGACAGAGAAGGAGATGAACTGGGCTAGCTCATACATCTCTGGCTCCTTCTACAATGAAGACACATTTCATTGGGCTTAGTCATTGTAAGACGAATGAGTCTGGTCATGACATCAAGCCCTGAACAGAAAAATGTTGGTTGCTGAATTTATTTATTTACTTATTATTCATACTTGTATGCCGCCACTCCCCAGGGGCTCAGAGCGGCTCACAAAAGAATGGAAACAGACACAATAAAACCAAATTTAAAACCACACTAACAGAATTCAAATGCCTGCCGAAACAGGTGTGTCTTGCACGCCCTGCAGAAAGTCGCTAAGTCCCGCAGGGCGCGAATTTCTGGTGGCAAAGCATTCCAGAGAGTTGGTGCCACAACTGCCTATGACTTCCACAATCTCTCACATTTTCAATCTCCGATTGGCCAACACCATATCGTGATTTTTTTCAATTGTTTTGGGTGTAGAGACCTCAACTGGGCATCCAGAACGTTCAGAATCTTCTGTGCTTGTATGGCCACAACGGAATTCAGTAAACCACTTTTTTACCATTGAAATTGATGGTGCAGAGTCCCCATAGGTATTTATCAATCTTTGCCTTAGTTTGAGTGATGGGTTTTTTACGCAAAAAGTAATGCTTAATGAGCACACAAAATCCACTTTTTCCCATTTTCTCCTCAAATCACGCGGTAGTCTGCTATCAATGGCTGTCAAACACAAACTAAATGATGCAGCTTGTTCAAATTTTGACAGGAGTCAACTGACAGATGCCTGTTGACAGGAGCAGTGTTGCCCTTTCAGTTAAGAGGCGGGAAATTCAAAAAGTCAAGGAGTTAATGACCCGCTCTCGTATAATAACAAATAATTATAATTATTACAAAAGCCAGGATAGTGATCCTGTCTGATGTGTACTAATCTTGTCATGTATCAAATAATAACAACAATAATAACAACAACCTTTCATTTGTAGCTGTTGACACTGGCAACATTGGTTGTTTTCAACCTTTCAGAGCTGAAAGGTTGTTTTCAGCTCTGAAATGTTTGAAAACATGCATAACAAGCACAATGGGGCATGAAAGACTGACTGGACTTGCACTCTTGAGTGTCCACCCAAGTTTGTTGAGGGAGCTTGAGTTCTGTCAAAGTGTATTGACACAATTTTCCAGTGTTTCCAACAATGTTGTGATATTCTTTTGTAACCACTAAATTACCAATTAAGAATCATTTTCAGATATGAAACTTTGTAACTAAAATAGAAATTTTATTTAAATCTATTTAAAAATATAGAATGAATCATATAAAAATTTAAAAATTTAAAAATTATTTTGTATTATGGAACTACTCTTCATGATTCGCTTAAAAAAATAATAAGCCCCCTATTTATTTATTTTTGGGATACGGCCCTGCACATATATGAGTAGTTTTAGCAAATGGGTATAGAGAGGTTCAATTATTTAAAAATCTTCAACAATCTTCCACAGAAACAATTTGCTACATATTCACTGGGAGAAAATGCAGTGGTTATTAGAGACATTTTGGTTGTGTTCTTGTTGTTGCTTATACTTGTTGAAGAAAAAGGGAAGGGAAGGAGGCGAGAGAGAGAAGAGTCCAGAGTAAAGAACAATAAAAAGAAAACAAACTGTCCTCCACAATGACCTGAATGCAATTTTTAAAAAGCAGTCTATAGGCATTATGCTCACAAAAGTATCCAAATTGAAATAAAAAAATATAATACGCATTTATGTGTGGATAAAGCAGTGTGTTCTTTTGACCACTGAGTGTATATTTGAGTGAGATGGTGTATATGTCTCTTTTCCATTGTGAGGTAGATAATTTTTCTCCATCCAAACCTACTAGCTGGTCTAATGTCTTGGAGAATCCACTTATATTGTCACTCTTTTAGACACCACATTACATAAATGTCACATAGCATCACATGAACATCTGCAAATATAAAGTATCTTTCCAAAAAATGGCATGAATCATAATTTCTGATGAAAAATAAGCTGTAATAGGACGTAATCCCATCTGCCACTGGAACCATTATCCAGATTGTATCATTAATATTTGGGTAAACAAGGCACGGTGGTGTCCAGTATGCCTGAAATATACATTATTACTAAACCAATGTCACATTTAAATTTCAGAGATATAGCATATTTAAAGGAAAAGACAGCTTTTCAGAAATTATGTTCTAGGGAGCATTCTAATTTTGACTCCTTTCAGTTCAAAACCCCAAAATCACATTGACTATACAGTATCAGGGAGCGGGATTTGGTTCTGAGATCAACCAAATCTGAGATCAACGTAGATCAACGTAGATATTAAAAAGCACAGACAATCACACTCCACATTATTAAACACATATGCTTCAGCATGTCTGCATTCATGTCACCACCATTTACTAATGTAGGGTCCAACTATCTAAGGTTGCTGGAAGGTTCGGGTTTAGAACTGAAAGGAACAAAGAATACTGCTGACGCAGAGGACCTACCAATTTCCAACAGATATTTACAAAAATACTGTATTTTGATTTCTCTAAAGTTTCCATCAATTTATCAGTCTAGACCAGGGGTGCTCACACTTTTTCAGCATGGGAGATACTGATTAAAAAACCAAGTCCCAAATATCACCTACCCAGAAATGTAAAACGTATAACTATTTTCTTATTTATTTATTTATTTATATTTATTATTCATTTTTATGCACCGCTCCTTCCAGCAGGCTCGGGGCAGTTTACATAAAATGAAGTTATAAAACATCAACATTTCAATTTAATAACAATAATATAAAACAGAGCATAAAAATACATCCAACCACCCCATTTCTCCCACACTGCCATATTACCACACATATTATCAGCCAGAAAGTAAGAAGAGAGGCTTTTGAACTGCAAGGCCATTTAATACTCAGCAAGGTAAAAAAGGGGCATGCAAAAATACATCCAACCACCCCATTTCTCCCACATTTCCATATTCCCCAACATATATTTCTCAAGGAACAAAGCAAGCAGAAAGGCTTTGGAGCTAAAAGGCCATTTTTAAACATTAAAAATAAACAAAGGGACATGCCCACAGAACAATCAAGCACCCACCCCAAAGTAAAAAGACCGACCTTTGAGATGCGGTAAGGAAATGACCCCAAAGCGTCCTTCTCCTCCTCCTCCTCCGTCATTGCTCCTATTTCCATGCCGCCAGCATGCGCGCTGCCTCCAAGAGCTCACGAGATGTCAGAGAGGCAGAATGGGTGCTTCTGCGCATGCGCGCGGGGCCAGCCATGCATCGCGTCATCCAGGCCCGCCCCCTTTGGTCTCCTACAACTCTGAGTGGCTGGAGAAGGATGGAGGGGGGAGGAGGAATCCAAAAGAGGGGGCCCATTCTGCCTCTTAGACTCTGCAGCTTTTAGAGGCGGCGCGTGAGCAGGGAGCGGGGAGGAGCAACGACGGAGGACTTCTTTGCAGCGTGCAGGGGCGCGTGAAGAGGACCAACAGCAAAAAACCTGGTCAGGGGCCTGAAGATCACCAGGATGAGGCCCAAAGATCACCCTGGTGATCGCGATCACCGTTCTGAGCACCCCTGGTCTAGACATATCAAAGTGCTCATTGCAGATGGCCTGTAAATGAACACCAAAAGCTGATGCATTTGTAAATAGTACCTTTCAGCATTGACCTCAACTCCCATATCAGTGGGATACTAAACCATTCCAGGTTTTGTCTGAAGTGTATATGAGGTAAGGATTTTAAGGATAGCATTCAGAATTTGGATACCTTTTTTATAGGTCAGACACTGATCCATTGCCCAACTGACATGAAAGCCACCAGCCATGTGACTGAAAATTGTAGAAATTCCCCATCCAAACCTACTACCTGATCCAATGTACCAATCCAAAATTTAAACTATTTTCCCCATGATTAGGTGTGGCCAACCTGTTTTGCCATTTATTTTTAGTTCTCTGTTTGACTCTTTTTCCTGAATAGATCTTGTGGCACTTGTAATCCAGTTGGGCCACATCTTTCTCAACCTTGTCATTGTGGAGCAGCTGGTTGGGAGTCAGCTGCATTAAAATCACTACTGACTAAGACTGACTGACTGACTGACTGACTGACTGACTTTATTATTTCTGAGTCGCCCTCCACGTTAGTGCTCCGGGCGACTTACACACAACAAATTCCACAATTAAAATAGAGTATTTAAAACTAGATTAAAATATTCAGTGGTTAAATGCAGGGGCCAGGCTCGGTATTTGAGTTCCTGGTTCTGCATTAACCATGGGCTTTCCTAAATAGCCAGGTCTTCAGAGCGGTCAGGAACTGGGGCAGGTCGAGGGAGGCTCTCTGGTCCGGTGGCATCGAGTTCCAAAGAACGGGGCCACAACGGAGAACGATCTCCGTCTCGTGGTCTCCAGGTGGGCCTCTTTCAAGCCTGGTACATGAAGAAGGTTCTTGTTTGCTGGCCGCGGGGTCCTTGAGCAAGCAGGCATCAGCAAGCGGTCTTTTAGGTATGTTGGGCCCCGGCCCCGTAGGGCTTTGAAAGCCAAGGTCAAGGTCTTGTGCAAGACTCTATACTCAACGGGCAGCCAGTGCAGGCGCTGCAGAGAGGGTGTAATGTGGCATCTCATCGATGTTCCTGTGTGAAGCCTGGCAGCCGCGTTCTACACAATCTGGAGCCTGCGGGTTAGTGACCGGGGTAGACCTACATACAAGCGTTACAGTAATCCAGCCTTGATGTAACAGTGGCATGGATTACTGTAGCTAGCGCTTCCGTCGGAAGATAGGGCGCCAATTGTCTCGCTTGGCGCAGGTGGAAGAAGGCCCTTTTGCTCGTGGAGGCAACCTGGGCCTCCATCGACAATTTGGAGTCCAGGATAACACCAATGCTTTTTACTGAGGGCGACGGAATCAGCGGTTCCCCTTCAAAGGGGGGCAGCGAGAAAGGTGGTTCTGGGCGGCCCGGCCATAAGATCTCCGTCTTTGATGGATTTATTTTAAGTTTGTGGGCACGGAGCCATTTTGTCACTGCTTCTAGGCCTCGAGTGAAGTTTTCGGGCACCGAAGAGGTCATGAGTTCGAAGCCAACCCGGGTGAGAGTGAGATTCCAGCCATTTGTCTAGCTTGCTGTCAACCTTCACAGCCCGAAAGACAAGTAGGAAATGTAGATACCACTTATGTGGGGAGGCTAATTTAACTAATTTACGATGCCATAAAACTCTCCAGCAGTGTAAAAAAAATGATAAAGTACTCCATCGGTGTCACAAATAGATGGTGAAGCAACAGCTCCCCCCGTGGCCGGAACTAAAAAAGCATACCCTCATGAAGCTGGAAAGTTAAATAGCTGCTGTGTCTCTGCCTGTATATGTTGTGTGTCTATGGCATTGAAAGTTTGCCATGTGTATGTGCATTGTGATCCTCCCTGAGTCCCTTGCAAGGTGAGAAGGGCGGGATATAAATAATGTAAATAATTAAATAATAAATAAATATGACTGAATAACATTGAGGCAAGAATTAGAAAATATTACCCTTTTTTGGACTGTAAGCCTCAGAATTCCCCAAATATGGTTATGCTGACTGGCTGGAAGATTATGATGCTCGTAACACTGAAAAGTAATTTCTCCAGCATTTGAAAGTCAATATTCATTGTAGAAATATTCTGATTCCTAATACTTCACTTGTAGATCCAATAAGAAATAGCAATTAATTTGCTGTCTTTGAACTATTCAGTAAATTCAGTCCTACAAGCACTGATTCCCATCGGATTGTAAACAGAAGCAGCTCTGGCTAATACTTGAATGGGAGGCCACCAATGAATAACAAGCTACATTTCAGAGGAAGGAGCTGGCAAAACCACCTCCGAGCATCAGTTGCCTAAGAAAACCCTGTGAAGTCGACATAAGTTGACAGATGACTAGAAGGCACATACACACTCACAGCTACTCAAGAACATTTTTTGAATTTTGATTTCAAAGAAGATAAATTGTTGTCGTACCATCTCGCCTCAGGTAACAGGGATACACTTTGTTCTTGCCTCAAGAGTGTTCCTTAGCCTTATGCCCATGAAGTCAAGGGTGCTGTTAGGACAATATATACATGTGACAAATAGTGTTTTGAGGAAAATGTATTTAGAAAGAGTTGGTGCTATTCAACTTCTCCTAAAGGGGAAGTAATATTAACAATTATTAAAAGTGAAAGTTTTAATTTAACAATGGTTTGGTGCTGTCAGTGGATCCTATTAACAGTTATATTCTTTGGGTGATAAAACATGGATGACTGAACTTTCACAATACTTAAATGGCTTTTGTGGGTCACTGAATGAAAGGAATGTATGGCATTATAATGCAGCCGATACACACATTGTCTGCTATGTGAGGCTGCTGTAGTTGTTACTCTCCAAACAAAGGACAGAAAAGTAAATTCAGCTTTATTAAGTAGCAGGCAGACAATCCAGGGTTTGCAAAATGCAAAGAAAGACGGCCTTCCACAGTAACTTCGACCATTGCACCTAGCTGCATGAGCCCCACCCATCTTAATGCTAGCCCACCTCCCATAAAGGCGGCTGTGTGCTGCCCTCACGGGGCTGATATTATATTTATTTATTCGTCATGTTTCTATACCGCCCCTCTCAACCCGAAGGCAACTCGGGACGGTTTACACAGGCAGTCTCTGCCCTCAATACAACACAGCAACAGGTCAACCCCCCCAAATACAAAATATCTGTATTTTGTATTTGGTTGCCTTCATCTGCAAGGCCTTTGTCCCATTGTTCTGCCACGTGGGCACTTAGGGGCGGAGTTGTGTCTTGGCTCCAAACCTGATGTCACCGACCTTGACTCCTCCTCTTCCAGAAGTCACCTGAGAGGCTGGACTTCCTCTCTGGCCTCATTCCAGAGATCACACGGGCATCGCAAGGTGGAATCTAATGTCAGAGGGCGATATCTAAGCCATTGCTGCGACAAAAGCATCTTAGTTCACCTACTAAGCCTAACCTTCGCTCTCAACCAAGCCTGCAGTGCAAAGAAGGACCTGTCCTCAACATAGACTGCAGATTTTGGGGTTATTTACAGGACCTACAAAAGCCAGAGAGCAACAGGACACCTGGGATCTAAGAGAGGAACCATCACTCTGCAAACAAAGAGGCAAGTGATTGTAATCCTTTTTCAAGGACTTCCTTTTGCAACCAACTAAGCATTTTGGGCCACCAGCATTTTTACTGGTTGTTATTCAATAAATCTTGTTTGGTTCACTATTTTTGAGTCTAGCACTCATTCTTATAGATATCCCGGGTCTCCCTGCCTGTGGGACAGCTTTACTCTACCTTCAGGGCTGTAGCTTGCAATGTCCATCCTTTTAAAGCCCATTTTAGGCCCTGAAGGCAGAAGAGGCTGAACCCAAACCAACAATGCAGGAACAACACGTCTCAAACAACACAAGAAAGCGAAACTGACCCAGCTCCACAGATGGACACATGCCAACATCGTTTACCACAGCTGATGGATCAGCACAAAATTCTATTTGAGAAAATAACAGCGCTCAAAAGTAGACTGGAGAAGGTCAACAATGAGGCAGAAGAAAGGTATTCCTGGACCTTACAGAGCCCTCTATCAACACCTTCAATGAAAGATAGGCTCTGCCATAGCCAGGATTCCCAACCCAAGGCATCCGCACTTCTGAATCGTGACAGAGAGAGGCCGTTTGAAAGGGCACTACAGACGCCTGAGGGAGGACTGGGAACAAAAACTCACTTCCCGGACAATATATCCAGTCCCCTAGGAAAGGAGCGGATAGTTACCAACCCTGTGCTACACCCTGAACCCAAGATGACAGCCAGCCCAAACAGTCACATGAGAGACATAACAGCGAAGGAGATTACTAGAGTCCCCCAGTATGAGAGAACAAGAACAGTCACAAGGATCCAAAGTAACAACAATGTTCTACTTTTGATGTAAAGAAAATCTCAATAAAGATCACTAAAAAAAATACTTCTAAAAGATAATAATTTATTATTTATCTATTTACTTTATTTATATTCCGCTCTTCTCACCCCGAAGGGGACTCAGAGCGGATTACAGATACACCATACTTAGCAGACAACCCTGCCGTTTCCACAAACATAGTACACACATATAGACGAACAGAGGCAAACTCTGGCCACCAGGGGGAGCTGACGCACTCCTCATCTCTCAGCATTCACAGCGTCCCTTGTTGTTCCTTCTGCATTCTCAGCATTCCTGGAGTTCTTTAATGGCCTCATAATTCAGTCAAAATTTGCCTCCCCATTTGATGTGGTACCTTTATCTCCTACTTGACAGATGCAACTGTCTTTTGGGCTGCAAAGGTCAACAGCAGGCTACACTTAAAGGTCGAGCACCCACCTCGACCTGGGCAGGCCTCAAACTCATGACCTACTGGTCAGAGAAATCTTATGCAGCTGACACTTAGCCAGCTGTGCCACATTCCTGATAATTAATCTCAGGAAACAAAAAGAAAAATCCTCACTTTCTGAAAACTACTATCACCTAGTTACCTCTCCTCTAGGGTAGAAAGTAGAAACAGCTCTAAGGGAGCATTAAACCCAAAGCAGAAAACAGAAAGGAAATTGAAGCATACAAAGGAAAAAGAGGGTTTTTTAAGGAACCCCCAGGTGGGATAGCTCCACATAATCGCTGTTCCTTACCTGGGCCTCCTTAAAATGCCTTGGAAAGCTGCCTGGCAGGTGTGCTGCAGGCTGGGAGAGAAAGCATACACCTCTCCTCTAGAGTAGAAACAGCTTTAAGAAGCATTGAACCTGGTCTCCTCTATAGACAGAAGGAAAAGGATTGCAGAAAGAGTGGTATCTTAACTCTGATGCTTATCATGCAGGTCTTAATGTAGGATATGGAAGGGGAGCGGTGAGAAGTCGTCCCCCCCTCCCATAATGGGCTGGATAACCTCATTACTGACACCCAGGTTTCCTTGAAGGGAAAAGGGAATGGCTATGGAGCAAATACGGCTACCCACCCGTTTTTGGGAGGCATGCAAAATGGATACAGGCGTCTGTCTACCAGTATCCGACCAGCAGAAACAGATCAAGGTTCAGCTGAAATCCACAAGCTTATTAAGTAGAAACACTTACTAAAATATTTACTAAGTGGAATAGCTGTGCTGTATCTATTACTTTTCTCTCTCTCTCTCTCTCTCTCTCTCTCTCTCTCTCTCTCTCTATTGATGTTTAGGATCATGTATCCATCATATTCAATCAGGAAATATTGAGTCTTTCCTGATTGAACTTGAGCGTTGGATTGTATCCTGAGGATCATCTTGTTGGAATATGTGTGAGAGAGTGAGTAAGGGAAAAAATATGTTATTTTACTCATTAAAAATAATTAATTTGCATTTTGTCTTTTTAAAAAGTTTCCCCAAATTCATTAACTGTAGCACACTCAGGGGCAGAGAGTTCCACTACTGAACAGCTCTATCAACGGTCTTGCTCAGATCTTCCGAATTGTGAGTGTCATGATGCAGATGCCAATTAGAGCCAAGCCCAAGTGTTAAAAGGGATAACAAAGGATTTATTGCACAATAAATGGGAATGGGACTAACAAAAAAACTAGCCTAACTGGCAAAAACCCACAAAAAACCCCAGGGAAATCCCAAAAATCACTGAAGAAGGAATCCAAAACAAACACAGGAAGTCTTCTGTGACATCCTCAGAGGGATGAGCCAATAGCGAAGTCAGTAACTGGTCCAGAGTCGTGGGCAGGAGAATGACGGAGAAACAAGGAGACAATCCAAGATCCACATGAACTAAATGTATAGGGACAACACACATCGTAATCCCCATAAAACACATTGTCAACCTCCCTCCGTGTATACAATACCATTATTGCAGCTTGAAACTCACAGAAAGTCCAGAGGAGTTCAAACCCCTCCACCAGGAGCACACGGCTGTAGCTGGACAGAAAACAGAACATTGAACCCCCCAAACCACTCACCTTTCCCAACTGCGGTAGCAGCATCTCAGCGCAAAAAAGGACAGAGTAAAACCTCAACTCACGGGTAAACTGGATCAGGAACACGATGCAAGGTAACAGGATACCAAGAACAACTCCTTGCTCATCGCAAGGACACTCCCCCAAAAGCACACATTATACAACTCTAAAGATCAGACTCGCCCGAAGAGGACAACTCCTCCTGATTATGCGTTGCAACTACTTCTCTTTCTGCAACTGACACTCTTTGTGAGTCTCTCCAAGATCCCTAGTGTCTTTCAAAACTTAGAATATCCCAATCATTCCCTGAGGTTTCAGAGAGCCAGTCTTTATCACTATCAAACCCCATGAAAGTATCACTACTGGTGTCTGCATTACACACATCCCGAACCTCCTGTACCAGAGTCCAATCCAACTTGGTATCACTCTCTTCTGACGAGCTTCCCCCATCCCTGGGAAAACCCTCAAAGGACTCAGAGTCAGTAGGGGACATAAGTACTTGCCGAATTCTCTTTCTTTGTTCCAAACCTTCCCTGCTGGAATCACTCTTTCTGCCTGCTCCAGCGTTTAGGTTACTCTCAGCCCCGCCCAGTTCCATACTACACTCAGACACTGATGACTCAGCATCCTCCTCATTCCTACTAGCAGGCAGAGCTGAGGGCTCAATTACAACAGCGAGCAAAGCTACATTCAATGCATGTATATAAACTAATTTAAACACGTAAGTTCAAAGATCACTGCGTTTCAAATATGTGGGTTCTTTCCCATTAGTCACCTTTGTACTTGTCCATGCCTTTGGATTACAAGCCCTTGCCTGTGTCCTTGAGTCTCTTGGTCACAAATCCTAGAAATATATGTGGGTCCTCATATTCATATTTAAATATTAAAGTGAGAAGTCCTGTTTCACAGCAATCCAAAGAGCACCACAGATTAACAAATGTGTGCCTCTAAATTTTGCAGTGCAGTCATCAGCTTTAAAAATACACCAACATGCTGATAAAATGAATAATCTACATTGAAATGTATATTGAACATGAATATGCAATTCACCATAATATGCATATAAAAGGTATATAAATTAAAAATAAGTTTGAACATTTTTCGCAGTGCCATATCTGGCTGCCAGTCAAGTATGACCAGTAAATGTTCCCTGAGTTTGTCCTGTCCTGGATTTCACAGAATGGCCAAAAGTAAACTCCTCAATGATTCTGTCTCTTTCCTTAGCCAGCCATATCTGAGTTCACTCTCCACCCACCCCCAATTTTCTGGCTTATTCTTCCTTTAGCCTATGCAACACTTCAGCATGAATCTTTTATGCTACAAGTAGTATTTAGTTTTTCAAATGCTGCGTCTCTTGGAAATAATTTTATGCAGTTCTCACAGCTTATCTCCTTAAAACACGATGCACCATTGTGGAATGAGCAGAGACTATCCTTGGTGTTGCCCAGAATTTGGATTTTATTGAAAAGTAAGTATAAATGCAAATACACTCTTTTTGACTTGAAAGGGAAGCAAATAACTTGCAGTATGCTTATGAGACTTGTCCACTTTCTAGAACACATGAAGGAGGAATAGGCTGACCAGATGCCAGACAGACTAAAGGAAAATATCCCTTCCATGAACAGACACAGCACCATCATGCCAAGACTGAGAAGATGCCATTGAAATAAGGACTGGACTGGAAAAATCTGTATATATAATAAAAGTGAATGTTTGTATGCGGAGGAAATGCGGAGGGATAGGTGGCAGTATTCCGATTGGTTGCCACTGTGGTATTATTTGCATATGGTTTCTGATTGGCCAGCCTCAACATTCTAAGACTCTGAAGTGGCAGAGAGGGGAAAGGCAAGGGCATCAGGCTGTCAGAAATGGTGGGAGTTGAAGGCCGAAACACCTTGCGGCCCCAAACAATGACAGAACAAGACCAAACTTGGCACACAGAACCCCCAAGACCCACTCGACATCCTGGTACAGTTTGAAGGAGGATGGACCATGGATGGTGGGACTTAAAGTACTTTAACTCACTTCATTAGAGCACTGTGGCCCACACTAATGCCAAAACTTGGCACACAGAGTACTCATGACCCACTCTACATCCTGATGCAATTCTAAGGGGTATGGACCATGGATTATGGGACTTGCAGTACCTTCACTTACTGACCATTGCAACCCTCATCCAATGACTCATCAAGACCAATCCTGGCACACATAACCGCCATGACCCCTTTTACGTCCTGGTGAGGTTTGGGAGATGACAGACAATGGCTGATGGGATTTGTAGTACTTATGAACCCTTCGGTTCCCACAGACCTCTGCAGCCCTCAACAAAGACCGATAAAGACCAAACTTGGCACACAGAGCCCCCATGACCAACTCTACATCCTACTGCAGTTTGGAGGAGGGCAGACCATGGATGATGGCACTTGAAGTACCTCCAATCACTTCCCGAGATCGCTGCGACTCTCATCCAATGACTGATCAAGACCAAAATTGGCACACAGGGTCCTGATGACTCACTCTACATCCTGGTGCAGTTAGGAGGAGGATGAACCATGGATGATGGGACTTGCAATACCTTCAGTAGTTTCATGATACTACTGCAATAATGATGGATCAAGGCCAAACTTGGCACACAGAGCCCCCATGACCCAATCTACATCCTGGTGCTGTCTGGAGGAGGATGGACAATGGACGATGGGATTCGCAGTACCTTCACTCATTTCCTGAGAGCACTGCAAGCCACATAAATAACTGATAAAGACCACCCTTGGCACACAATGCCTTTCTCAAATAACCCGGGCACCGCCGGGTCCCCAAGCTAGTCTATATATAAAAAAAGAGAGTGGTCGTGCAAAGGACTTTATGCACGGCCAAACTACACCCCCCAGAAACACCAATCCAACGAGACACATTCCCACAGACCACGAGGTATTACCATCACACAAAAAAACCCACCTTCCTACCTTCCAACCCCCCAATCAGCCCCAAAAACCGCCCATTGGCTCCCGTTCTGCGCTGGCCACGAGCGCGGAACAGAGGGAGAACCATCGCGCAGGCGCACTCAACCCCCACCACAACACAGGACAGAGGGAGAGCAAACACACTGCGCACACTGACTCCCCCCCCAACCCATCCCGTCCCCTCTCTCCCACACACCAGCAACTTCACCGCCACACCGGCGGCGCCCAACCCGCCTCCTCCGCCGCCTCACAGAGGGAGACCCGCAGCCGCTCTCTGCCGCATCGGTTGCTTCTGGGGCTCTCCGGGGAAGCAACACTGAAAATACCCCAAAAAACTACAAAAAAACATGGCGGCCGAACCGCTTCTGGTCCGGCCGAAAATGCTCCGACTGAAGTCAATCCGTCAGGAAAAGGGTCCGGCCGGAAACTGATGCCCAAACAATGCAGACCGGAGGTCCCGCCCCCTCCTGGCCCGAAGTGCCGCCAGGAAAGATGGCGGCCACCATGGAGCACCGGCTACCACACGGAGACCTCCTGGTTACTCCGAGAAGCTTCCGCGCCCCTGAGCCTGCCCTCCGGAGGACGGAGGGTGAAGAAGGACGAGGCGTGGGGACGCTGCCCTCGCCGCTACTGCCCTCCGGATGGCAGAGGGTGAAGAGGAAAGGACCGGGGTCGCTGCTGCCGCCTTCTTTTCCCTCCTCAGCCCCCTTCTTTTCCTCCATCAGCCTCAGGACCTTTCCTTCTCCCCCTCAGCCTATGGCCCCAAACCCCCCCCCCCACACACACACACACACGTCAGCCCCAGGCTCCTTCTCTTCTCCCCCTCACCCTCAGCCCCTTCTTTTCCTCTCTCAGCCTCAGACCCTTCTTCCCCCCCTTTCCCCCTCATGTGTATGGACACAAGCACACACATATACAGTACCATACACACGTATACATATATAAACATACATACACATATATACATATACACCCACATATATACACTACATACACACATATACACATGCACACACCCACCAAGACCATAAGTAGCATCATTTCAAACCCTTACATACTCAGACTTTCCTGCATCTCCTAAATAGGGCACAGCAACGCGTGCCAGGTACAGCTAGTTAGTTATAAAAATGGGATTCAGGTGAGAAAACGTCTGATTGCAGAGGGCTCTATTTCCATATATTGGGTTTCACAGAATAACTCATCTACCAGACAGATTGGTTTGCAATGATTTTGTTTGCACTCAGCTTCTCAACCATTCATTATAGGTATCATAAATTTAGACACTGAGGCTAATAATCACAGGATTCAGGATGAAGAAACTCTATGCTTCTAAAGCAGTCATTCCCAACCTCTTTTTTGACCAGGCACCACTTTCACCAGGGACCACTCTCCAACATCAGTCCCAAAAGGGTTACCAATCAGTTTTTGGTCAGCTTTCCATTCAGTTCGGTTATTTGAGGTGCTGTTTCAGAAAATTGCATTGGATAGACCACATCAGTTCTAGTTTCTGGTAGAGAACATATGCCATCCAGTAGTCACCATCAGCTCATCCACAGAAAACCATATTTAATAAGCCTCTGCACTATAAGAGAGTTTTGTGAGACTAGTCGTTCTTGTTGCAACACTGCAGTAACGGTCAGGCCGTGGATTATATTTTAGTTCTTACTGACCACTAGTGCTCCATGGACTACAGGTTGGGAACCGCTGCTCTAAAGACAACAGACTTTACTGCACAAGGCAGGCAAATTGGCAATGATGGTCCCTGTAGCACAAAACTGAGGTCATCCTGCTGCTAGTCTTCCTACTTCACACGTTTATTCTATTCCTAGCTATTAATCATTAAAACCCATTAATAGCACTTAATCCTATAACATTACCATTTCTTACTTTGGTGTAATGTGTCCCTTCTGCTCCTAGCAATAAAGTGACATCAGGGGGCAGGATTGTCCCTCCTACCCTTGCCACTGCCAAACTGGACAGTTCCCTGTTGTTTTATATTTTTTATACAGGCAGTCCCCAAATTACAAAAATCCGACTTACAAATGACTCACAGTTAAGAACAGGAGCGAAACAATGGGAAGTGAGAGAAATCTATTTCTAGGAAGGGAAATTCACTCCTGTGAGAGTTATTATGGGGGAAAGGTGTCTCTGTTTACGCTTTATCACCAATCCTTGTTTCCACAACATGTCACATTTTTCAAAATCCAATTATCACAGGGACAGAAGGTAAGGTGAAATGTTCTCTACAGGAATACAGACATCAAAACAAACAGCACAGGGGTGTTAACCCTTTCCTGTGCTATCCAAAGCATATGTGTGTGGGGGGGGGTTACACTTAAAAATCTCTCTGTTCCAACTTTCACACAAATTCAACTTAAGATCAAACCTATAGAACCTATCTTGTTTGTAACTTGGGGACTCATAGCAGTAATGAGGGTAAAGAGGGAAGACAGGATTAGGGTGGTATATGTGGAAGTACGATCTTGGGACCACAAATTGGTAAATCATCACAAAAGAGGTGTGTGACACCCCCACGAGGCTGTTTTATATCTGTATTTTGTATTTTGTTGCCCTTTACCTGCATGGGTCCCATTGTTCTGCCATGTGGGCACTTAGGGGGGGAGTTGTGTTTGGCTCAATACGTGATGTCACCACCCTAACTCCTCCCCTTTCTGAGGTCATCTGAGGGGCAGGACTTCCTCTCTTTGGCCATTCCAAGCATAGCACATGAACGAAGCAGGAAGAAGTCTGGAGCCAATGCTCAGACAAAGCACCTTCGTTCACGTATAGCCTATCCAATGCTCTCAAGCCAGGATTGCAGTGATAGGAAAGCCAGCCCTTCACCCATAGACTGTAATCTCTGGGGACACACGGACTTCGTGTGCCAGAGGACCATTTGAGGTGCAACTGGAAACCTGGAAACAACAGAAAGGTACCTTCACTCTGCAAAAGTCCTTTGTTTAAAGGACTTTTCTAGTAACCACCCTCAAGCTTCTTGGACCACCAGCATTTTGACTGGTTGTTATTAAATAAACTTGTTTTGAGTTCACCCTTTTGGAGTCCTGAACTCATTGCTTAGAGACTCTCCAGGTTTCTTGTGCATGGGAAGGCTAGAACGCGAACCCCAGGGCCTATAAAATTTGTCCATCCCTTTAACGCCCCTTTTTTGGCCCTGGCGGGATGCCACAAGGTGCAACATCAAAGCTGCTCAACCTGGTATGGCATAACATTAGTGGATTAACAACTTCATGAGATAAAGCCCAACTACAGGTATATCTTATTTTATCCTTTATTACTTTTATGTCTTACCTAAACGATGGGATCATATATCTGTGTTCCTAAATAGCTTCAGGACAAAAATCTCAACTTCTTGGATTCAGGATGATGGAACATAAGAGCTTGTATTTTTAACCTCCAAGCAGCTTTGATAAATTGCAAATAATAGTTCTGGCCCAGTTTCTGTGTTGCGCTAAAGAGAGTTTTTTCCCCTAAAGGGTTTTAACCTCTCCAGTCTCTCATTCTGAAACTGCGTGTGCCAAAATCCCTTCATACACACAAGTTATGTGGAAATGGTTTTTCAACGAATTCCACTCTGTTGGTCAGCAGAAAAATTGAGCAATCATTTCACTGAATTTCCGGAAAGGTTCTTGAAGGACAGCCTTGCCAATGCAGGTGGTAGGACTCACTTATTTTCCTATAGAAAGTCTCAGTACGCAAGCAAATGTGTCACAAAGCCTGGGTATTTTTTTCTTCCATCCTTTGTGCTCCAAAACTGAGGTGGCTAAATCCCGTAAGAAGGCAGGCAAGAGACACTTGCTGATTTCCCCTCTTCAGCACATCTATACAGTTGTAGAAACCTTGATCTTTTTTGCAGCTGGTCAGCCCTTGTGTGTGTAAATGGCTTCAACTAGCTTCTTAAGGTGACTCCATGAATTCATAGGGTTTTATTCAGAAGGAAATATTCAGTAGTTACAAAGTCTCTTTCTAAAATTTAGCCTATAGCCCTATGTGGTCTCTTATTCAAGTCCTAACTAGCTGTGGCCCCGCTAAGCTTCAATGATCACACAAAATTTTGTGTCTTCGTGGTGACTTGGCCATCCCATCCAGATTTAATATCATTATGGGACATTGCAAAAATGGTAGAGAATGTGTTGTTGAATCCAACAAAGGATTCCCCCAGGCAGCAACCAGCCAGGCTTTGAAGCTGCAAGGCCATTAAATGGTAATCAATGTGGCAACATTCACACCTGCCTCAAGAGTTCTTTCTCCCACCCTGGACATTATTCCACAGATATATAAACCCCATTTGCTTAGTTTCCAACAGACCTCACAACTTCTGAGGATGCCTGCCATAGATGTGGGCGAAACATCAGGAGAGAATGCTTCTGGAACATGGCCATACTTATCAAGGAAACACAGATATCTATAACCAATAATAAAAGCAAAAGTTGCAAACTGTTATCCACACCATGCTGTGTTATCATTAGCTATGTCCACGCCAAAATACAGCCTCTTTTTCACCAGCAGCTACAGACCTAGTATCGACCATGGCAACGCTAGGACTCTCACTTTGTAATTCAGGGCCCACACATCAGGCAGGGCACACCCTGGATTTGGTCTTCAGCTCAGGTATCCAAGTGGCCCTAACCTCCATAATGGAGGTTCCATGGCCGGACCACTGTGCCTTGAGAATCCGATTAGAGCTGGCACCACCACCACTCTGCAAGGGCGCCAAACAAATCTGGGTTCGCCCAAAAAGACTTATGGAACCTAATAAGTTCCTGAATGCTCTGAGGGACCTGGAGCCTGTCAGCGTCTCAATTGAGGAGCAAGTGGATGCATGGAACACCAGATTGTCCAATGTTCTCAACGGGATTGCCCCTAGACGCCCTCTCCGATCCCGTAGAATTTGATCGCCTTGGTTTACCGAGGAACTTCGATCGATGAAACGGGAGAAGGGATGGCTAGAGAGCCTGTGGAGGAGACTCCATGACGAAGGTTCAGAATCAGCTTATAAGCAGTTTATGGATGCTTATGAGCACGCTATCAAGGAAGCGAAAAAATTGTATTACGCAACCATGATAGCGTCTGCTAGCTCACGCCCGGCTCAATTGTTTAATGTAATTCGGTCATGAACGATGGTCCCTACCATCCCAAAAAATGATGATCAGGCCCTCTGTTATTTAACATCTATATGCAACCACTTGCCTTGGAGTTCTTTTGGACCCTCTGCTGTCAATGGAGGCCCAGGTCTCCGTTGTCAACAGAGTGGTGTTTTTCCATCTTCGACAGGCTAGGAGGCTGGCCCCGTACTTGTCCCGGCACGATCTCACCACGGTGATCCAAGCTACGGTCATCTCAAGGTTAGACTACTGTAATGCTCTCTACATTGGCCTGCCTCTGACGGTGACCTGGAAACTCAAATTGGTGCAGAATGCCACAGCCTGGCTGCTCGCAGGAGTTCCTGTGAGCTGCCATATCACACCGATCTTGCGGGAACTGCACTGGCTCCCAAATGGTACCAGATCACTTTCAAGGTGCTAGTTTTGACTTTCAAGGCTTTGTATGGTCTGGGGCCAGTGTACCTGAGGGAGCGCCTTATCCCATATTGTCCCACGAGATCACTGCTATCTGAAGAGCAGAACCTCCTAGTCGTGCCCAGTGTGAAATCATACCATCGGACCACAACTCGGAGAAGGGCGTTCTCCATTATTGCTCCAGTTCTTTGGAATGTGTTACATCCTGAGACTCGGGCTTTATGAAATTTGTTAGTTTTTCGTAAAGCCTGTAAGACTGCTCTGTTTAAGCAGACTTTTGAGTCCTAATACACAGGTTAAACTGTATTTTATTGTAACTGTTTTTATTGCTTTTATTGTATTGCTTTGTTTTGAGTGTAAACCGCCCCGAGCCATTTGGGAGTGGCAGTTGATAAATTCAATAAATAAATAAATATGTTAATTGGTTTAAAACAGCAAATAAATCACAAGAAGAAAATACATAGGATATAATCCTAAATGCTACTTGGTTATCTCCCTCCAGAGTTTACCCGTGACTTGAGAGTTATAGATTCACTCTTCCATATGATATATATTCTTACTCGTAACGGAGGTAATTTGATGTAGCCAGAGTTTGTGTCTTCACTCTTTCTTTCTTGTGATTTATTTGCTATATTAAACCGATTAGCATAGCTAATAATAACAAAGCACGGTCTGGATAACAGTTTGCAACTTTTGTTTCTGTTACATGGCCATACATCCCAGAAAATGCACAGCAACTCATGGTGGAGAATGCTTGGAGAAAACAATGAAATGTAGCTTTGTTGTCATTTTAAAGAAAGAGAAGCCAGTAAGTATTATTTTTTAATTCAGGAAGGTTGGCTGGAGGATTCTGGGAATTGTTGTAGGATAGAAATGTGCTATTTATATAGGCCTCCTCCAATTTACTGCCACTCTAATCTCCTACAATCCTATCTCTAGACCAGGGGTGCTCATTGTGGTGATTGGGAGCACCTAGGTGATCTTCGGCCCTCTTCCAGGTGATCTTTGGGCTTCACCAGCCAGATGGTGCGCTCCTGCCATGCGCGCGCACGTGCGCTCCCGCCACCACCTTCACGGGGCTTCTTTTGCCAAAATGAAGCTTTAGTGGGCGGGCCCTGGCGCTCGTCTTGCCACGCATGGTGTGGTGACATGACCGCCCATTGGTTGCTGCTGGGGGGGGGGGGATCAAGGCGAAGGCACGTGCACGGATAGGATGTGAGGCTGTGAGAGGGATGGAGACTCCACTTGCTGCTGCTGCTTGTGCCCTCGCCACCTTTCTCCGCCTCGCCCTCGAAGGAGAAAGGTGGCAAGGGCCCACGGGAGAGAGAGAGGGGGGGGGGGTGGCTCTTCAGAGCCGGCTAGGAAGAGCCACCCTCCTTCCCCTGTGGGCATGGACTGCCACCAGTGGGAGGGGTCGTCCTTCTTGCCAGCCGTCCACTTGGGCGTCCTTTCTGAGTGACACCTCGAAAGGAAGGAAGGAAGCCCCCTGCTGCATCTGTCACTTTGGGGAAGCACCTCTTCCACTCTTCCTTCTCCTGCCCAGGTAAGGAAGCCTTGAGGGAGGGGGGAGGCTGCCGTGGGGAGGCTCCAGCCTCACATGGGTCCCTCTCTCGGTTGAGTTTCCCAGCCCAGACAGCAGCCAGGCGGCCCCTCTTCCCAGCCCTGTGCCTTCCGAGCCGCCGCCGAAGCCATATCTGGCTGGAGCGCTGGCGGGTGTGCCTATAAATACCCTCCTGCTGCGTGCGTGGGAGGGGCCTGCTGTGCACGCAAGAAGCAGGACGGGATGGGGACTTCCTGCTTCGCGAAAGCACGCAGCAGGAAGGAGGAAGGCAACGAAGTCATTAAGAGAGAGCGTGCGTGCAGGCAAGGAGGATCCCCTTCCCGGGTGCGCGCGGCGGCGAGTTCGTGGGCAGGCAAGAAAGAAGACCTGCGCGGACAAAAGGCTGCAGTAGGAGCGTGCGCGCACGTGTGCGCGCGCACGCTCACATGCACAACAGGTGATCTTTTCAACTTGATTGTTCATATAGTAGCTCGCATGATGAAAAAGTGTGGGCACCCCTGCTCTAGACCCTTCTATCCCCTCCTGTGCTAGTCTAAAGTAAAGCTCAAGTTGGAAAACCCAAGGAAGCGAAATCATGCAAATTAAGAGCAACATGAAGTTTGGGATTTTCCTTTTGTCCAGAATTCAACCAAGCCTGACAATCATTACAGCAGTAATGAATTATTTCTCCAGCAATTAGCCCGTTCCATATACCAAATTGCTATGCTAGAAAGATACTGTTGCCATCTGTAAAGCTAAAGGCAAAATTGCATAATAGCCGGATGCTGGGGGTAGTCTCTCTCTCTCTCTCTCTTTCTCTCTCTCTGGGAATATATTCTAACCATGTGTACGTGCCTGTGTATGTATTAACATCAAAACACTTTTGACACAGCAAGAGCTCTCTGCATTGGCCCCCACCTGCACTTCCCTCTTAAAAGCTGGTTTAAACACCATTCCTGCTGGTGGAAAATGATCAACCTCCTGGAGGTAAAATTGGCCAGTTCTTGCATGCTGGTTTTGTTATTCCCATAGGTGTATTACATTTTGACACTGCGGTTTGCATGACAGGATTGCCCACCCTCCACCCCACTTTTACACAATGTGTATTTTCAGCCACCCAGTCTCCTCTTGGATATGGAAAGCGGAGCAGCCCCATTGACTTCCATTCCTCCCCTTGAGGCAAGGATTCCATTCCGGTGACAGAAGGCATGCTTACACATTCAGCAGTCAGGCGCTCTCCTTGTTGCGCTCCTCTGGGACATCATTTCAGGAGTATATTTTGATGCCTAAAAAGGCAATTGTGGTTGTTGTTCAGTACGACTTGGCTCCTGACAACTGTCACTATTAATCAAGGTCTTTGCTTTCATCAGGACTCCAGCTGCTTCTACAAAGCTGTCATTTCAGCAAGACAAAATATAAGGGAGAGTCAAGGAGTGCGCTAGGAACAGTTATTATGCTACGTACGTGGGATTATTGCTCAGAGTGCTTTTGTATTGATAACCTGCTAACGTTTTTTGAAATCAGACTGTTGTTCTGTTTGTTCCAGGAGAGGAAGAGGGGTCTTATAGACTTCAGATATAGATTCTGTCATTTTTTTAAAAAATTCAGCTGAGATATCTTGTGTGTATATAATTATGGAAAATACTAAATTTAACCCATCGCTAAAGCCAGAGAAAAGAGAATTTTGTACCACTTCAATCAAGACATTCTTTTTCTTTGAGTATTTTTCCCCTCTAATTGCTACACAAGACTACATTTTTTTCATAAAATGGGTTTCCATGCTACCAATATCTCTCTCGGCATTACTTTGCGAACTGTGCACATGGCTAAATCTCTCTCTCCCTCCATTGTTAAAAGCTTAGATCTCTCTCTCTCTCTCTCTCTCTCTCTCTCTCTCTCTCTCTCTCTCTCTCTCTCGGCATTACTTCATGAACGAAGATTCTTAGGAAGGACTCATCCCACGCTTTTTACAAGCGCTTTGATGACTAATCAGACCAATCTGAGATAGGCAAGTTCGGTTGCAGAAAGCACAGCAGAAAGTCTCCTTGGGTGATTTTGTTTCCAAGTTGCAGTTCTTTCTGCATTGTCGTTTCTCTTCGAGACCCATTCGGCATGTCTTCTCGAAAGAGGCCGCAGCATTGTGGATAGTGCATCTCAGTGCCTCCTGATGTGAGGCCAGGGTGGACCATTGTTGGTGATCCATCTGGCCGAGCCTGAGATGTTGTTTCAGGGAGTCCTTATATCTCTTTTTTGGGGCTCCTCTCGTGCGCTGAGCCGTGGTGAGTTCACCATAGAGTAGTATCTTTGGGAGGCAGTGGTCCTCCATCCTAGAGACGTGCCCTGCCCAGCGCAGCTGTGTTCTCAATAGCATGGCCTCAATGCTGGTGATCCCTGCTTGCTCAAGGACAGCAACATTCGTCACATAGTCAGTCCAGTGTATATTTAGGATTGTGCAAAGACAGCGCTGATAAAAGCGTTCGAGGAGTCGTAGGTGTTGGCGATAGGTGACCCATGTTTCAGACCCATAAAGGAGAATAGTCAGACGATAGCTCTGTACACACTGATTTTGGTGCTTTGCCTTAGGTGTTTGTTGCTCCAGACTCTTTTGTGAAGCCTTCCGAATGCACTATATGCCTTTGCTAATCTGTGGTCTATCTCTTTATCAATCTTGGCATCTGAAGAGATGATGCTTCCCAGGTAGGCGAACTGCTGAACGGACTTAAGCACAGATTTGCCTATGCTGATGTGGGGATGATGGTGTTCTTCCTGTGGTGTGGGCTGGTAGAGGACTTCCGTTTTCTTCATGCTGACTTCCAGCCCAAACAGCCTTGCAGCTGCTGCAAAGCAGGATGTGAGGCGCTGCAGGGCTGCTTCTGAATGGGTGTCAAGAGCAGCATCGTCAGCAAAAAGCAGCTCACGGACTAGATAGTTTAGAGCAGGGGTGCTCAGAACGGTGATCGCGATCACCAGGGTGATCTTTGGGCCTCATCCTGGTGATCTTCAGGCCCCTGACCAGGTTTTTTGCTGTTGGTCCTCTTCACGCGCCCCTGCACACGGCAAAGAAGTCCTCCGTTGTTGCTCCTCCCCGCTCCCTGCTCACGCGCCGCCTCTAAAAGCTGCAGAGTCCAAGAGGCAGAATGGGCCCCCTCTTTTGGATTCCTCCTCCTCCCTCCATCCTTCTCCAGCCACTCAGAGTCGTAGGAGACCAAAGGGGGCGGGCCTGGATGACGCGATGCATGGCTGGCCCGCGCGCATGCGCAGAAGCGCCCATTCTGCCTCTCTGACATCTTGTGAGCTCTTGGAGGCAGCACGCATGCTGGCGGCATGGAAATAGGAGCAACGACGGAGGAGGAGAAGAAGGACGCTTTGGGGTCATTTCCTTACCGCATCTCAAAGGTTGGTCTTTTTACTTTGGGGTGGGTGCTTGTTTGTTCTGTGGGCATGTCCCTTTGTTTATTTTTAATGTTTAAAAATGGCCTTTTAGGTCCAAAGCCTCTCTGCTTGCTTTGTTCCTTGAGAAATATATGTTGGGGAATATGGAAATGTGGGAGAAATGGGGTGGTTGGATGTATTTTTGCATGCCCCTTTTTTTACCTTGCTGAGTATTAAATGACCTTGCAGTTCAAAAGCCTCTCTTCTTACTTTCTGGCTGATAATATGTGTGGTAATATGGCAGTGTGGGAGAAATGGGGTGGTTGGATATATTTTTATGATCTGTTTTATATTGTTGTTATTAAATTGAAATGTTGATGTTTTATAACTTCATTTTACGTAAACTGCCCCGAGCCTGCTGGAAGGAGCGGTGCATAAAAATGAATAATAAATAAATAAATAAATAAGAAAATAGTTCTACGTTTTACATTTCTGGGCAGGTGATCTTTGGGACTTGGTTTTTTAATCAGTAGCTCCCATGCTGAAAAAGTGTGAGCACCCCTGGTTTAGAGCATCGCCGTATCTGACTTGACCGCGCTGGCCTTCATGTAACAGGATAATCATTTTGAGGAATTTGGGGGTAAAGGGTTCCCTGACATTAAGGATAGTCGTGTCCAAATCGGGGGTGATGCTCATCTCCATTTCTAAGCCGAAGAGCCAACGTTGTCCATATACACCTTCAAGGTCATGCAGCTAGCATGACTGCATGGAACACTGTTACCTTCCTGCAAAAGCTGTACCTATTGATCAACTCACATTTGAATGTTTTCGAACTGCTAGCTTGGCAGAAGCTGGGCCTAACAGTGGGAGCTCACACCACTCCCCGGCTTGTGTGCAACCAGAAAACACCCCATCACCTGGAACAGCCTAAAATGAATGCCTGAAACCTCCTTCCACATTATATCTTAAGGCTCTGGAGATATATTCATTAGGCATGAGAAAAATGAAAGGAAATTAAAAGGATTCGTAAGAGATTCGTATGTAATGGGACTTTTGAGGTTTTACGGATCGCTGCCGCGATCCCGGAAGTAGACTTCCTTTTACGGTCCTTGAGGCCAACAATTTGTGTTATGATCGTAAGAAATTCTTAAGTATTAATTAATTAATTATTGTACTACTCACTTCTCCCTGTCTTCTCCCCCTCATTTCCTTCCCGCCTTCATTCAGCTTCTTCTTTTTCCCACATTTCTATGAGGAACTGGAAGTGACGCTGCTGCTAGGTAGGCTAGGCAATGCATTCTGGAAAGTGTAGTCCTCCAGGCTTCCCCCCCCCCCCTCCTTCTCTGCCCCGTTGCTCTGCTGCCATGTCCCATCGCAGGGGCCTGCTTCACACACACACACACCTTGGCGCTTCCTCCTCCTCTCTCCAGGCTTTCCCCCCTCCTTCTCTTCCCCGTTGCTCTGCTGCCATGCCCCATCGCAGGGGCCTGCTTCACACACACACACACACACACACACACGCTTCTCCTCCTCTCTCTTCAGGCTTCCCGCCCTCCTTCTCATCCCCGGTGCTCTGCTGCGATGCCCCATCGCGGGGCCTGCTTCACACACACACGCGCGCGCTTCTCCTCCTCTCTCTCCAGGCTTCCCCCCCCCTTCTCTTCCCGTTGCTCTGCTGCCATGCCCCATCGCAGGGGCTGCTTCACACACACACACACACACGCTTCTCTCCTCCTCTCTCCAGGCTTTCCCCCCCCCTCCTTCTCTTCCCTGTTGCTCTGCTGCCATGCCCCATCGCAGGGGCCTGCTTCTCACACACACACACACACACACACTTCTCCTCCTCTCTCTCCCTGCGCTCTCTCAGATGCTTCTCTTCCCCGTTGCTCTGCCATGCCCCATCGCAGGGGCCTGCTTCAGCCCTCCAGGTACGTGTTTTGGACTTCAACTCCCACCATTCCTCACAGCCTCAGGCCTCTTCCTTTTCCTCTCAGCCTGGGCAAACTTGGGCCCTCGCTCCCTCAGGATCGGGGTGAGAGAGAGGCAGCGAGGAGCGAGGGGGGCTCCTCCTCCTTTTCTTTTGCTGCTTCCAAGAATAGAATACCCACTCCCTCCCTCCCTCCCTCCTTCCCTCCCTCCTTCCTATTTGGAGAGTCCCATCTAGAATTCAGTGTGGTTTATTCAAGTTTTGGCCTACAACTCCCAGAAATCCCAGCCAATTTACCAGCTGTTAGGATTTCTGGGAGTTGTAGGCCAAAACCATCTGGAATGCGCATGCTCTGGCATACGAATTACTAACAAATTTCGTTAGTACTTAAGTTACATTTCCGAAATTTTTGGGAAATTTTTTGTAAGTCTTTCTTTTACTAATACCCCCATTTGATATAAGAATCGCCATTTTAGGATTCTAAACCATGCCTAATATTCATGTGATTTAGACACTGCCATTCCTTCTGCCACCAAATATTTTTGATAACCGTTTGCTTGAAGAAAATATCACAAGCATACTTAATAAAGGTTAATAAAGTTATTGCCGTCATAGGGAGACTCATTGTACCTGGATACAAGAACTGCTTTGATTTCTGGCATGTCTCAAGACCTATCCCATAACTAGCAGTCAATAGGAGCTCTATAGCTGGATCTACACTGCCATATAATTCGCATTATTGAAGCAGATAATCTACATTATCCGCTTTGAACTGGATTATATGAGGTCCCATGAAAACAGGCCAAAAACATGGGACTTGTCTCAGTTTTACTGGAGGAATCCAAACGACACCGCCAGTAAAAGTGAATTAATGTGCCGTAAACCATGGTTTCCCTGGTTTATTCCGAATTAATTAAACACCACGTTCGATACGGAACTTTAAGAGATGTGGTTCTAATTAGGTGCTGGGACTGTGGGGACTGACTACCAGGATGCATCACGTGTTTCCCAGAGGTCTATCTCCACAGCCACCCCAAGCCCCCAGCCCCAGACCCCCTAAAACTTACTGAAAAAGTCTTTGGACACCATGGAGCCTCTCCACACATGAAAATGATGTGTGAAGAGCCCAGGGGGGCAGCACAGAGGGATTTCCCTCCTCACCCCTCCCATCTCCTCAGGTGTCATTTTCTTGTGCCATGAAGATGCAAGGAGAGGCTCCATGATGGCCAGGGACCTTTTCAGTAAGTTTTAGGGGGTAAATCAGGAAATTCAGTGTGGCTTCATTCTATTCCCATTTCAATCAGGATAGCCTCTCCAGATTGGGGCTGCGGACTACAACTCATGTCAATGTGGGTTACTTTAACCAGTTTCAGTGCGGGTTTTAGTGATGTGAGGAAGCACTCTTGCCCCCCCCCCCTTGTCATGGGGGAGAGGCTTGCGTACCCTAATGAAGTTGCGAGCTATGCTGGCGGTGACAAAATAGCCACTGGTAGGGCCTCCCATGCCAGACAGGTCACAACCGAAGGGTCTGGCAAAGAGCGTCAACAGGCAGGGTGGGCTCTCTAGCCTTTTGCCAACCATCCTAGGAGAAGGAAAACTCTGGTTTCAAACCTGGGCAGATGGTGCTTGTCTAACCCTGTAAGGTCAAGCATCTAAGAGAAGGAAACTCAAACCAAACCTACGACCTGAGGATCTTTCTGCCACCATCCAAGCTTTGCTGGGCCCCGGCAGAAGAACCTTTGGTTTAGAGGGTGAGACCAGTTCTGTGCATGCTGCACTCCACCAGAAAAATCCATTGCACAGGCTCAAAGGACACATCCAATCTCCGTCATCAACGCGCTTGTAGAAAGCGTGGGGTGAGTCCTTCCTGAATCTTTGTTCGCGAAGAAAAGCCAAGAAGGAAGCACTGAGTCTACCCTGCCATATCATCCAGTTCAAACTGTGTTGCTACAACCAGGGAATCTGCACTGTTAAATTCTGAAAGGGTTCAGATGGAGCAGATATTACAAAGCTATATCTGGAAAGAGTGGGGGGGGGGAGGTGCTGTAAACTGTGGCATTTTGTCTTTATTATTTATTTATTTTTTATTTATTCATTTATTAAGTTCGACTTGATATACCGCTCTCTCTGGCGCCCAGAGCGGTTTACAAGAATGGCAGAGTAAAAACATAAAACACATAAAATACATTAAAAACAGTTTAAATGGCTATGCAGCCATTTAATTCAAGGAAGTATACAGGTCATAATAATTTCTCCATAGATTTGTATGTACGTAAACAGACAAATTAGCAAATGCAAAATTCATGCAAATTTGTATGTTACTGCAGTCTGTTTACTTGGCAATGTCTAAATTGCAAATTATATTTTAAAAGCTTCAACTGATTATATAACTATATTTATCTGAGTGAGGGAACACCTTTTTGGCTGCAGTTTTCCACTTCTGTGCCACTGTGGCTTTTTAAATGGCCAAGGTGCAGCTGGCCAGTTCTTTGATGGCTTTGATTCATAGCTTGCTTGCTGCATTGGATAGGATTCTGTTTGTCAATTACTAGTCTCCACACCGTTAATGAACATGTTGACTCTATAATGACTTTACCATGGCCATAATCAGAAAATAATTTTGTGGACAACAGCTCCCAGAACCCTCTATCTGCATTGGCCAAGCTGGCCGGAGATTCTGAGAGCTGAAGTCCAAGTCCATAGTTCATTGATTTCATTTGTAAACATGAAAAACAACAAAAATGTGTATGGTGAATTATCCAGTCCAATAGTTAGACTCAACTAAAATAGATACACTGAATAAACTGGTGAATGGTGAATCAATAAGTAAAAACAATGTATACAAGGAACAGCAGAGTGTAGCTTATCAAAATATATATTCACAATGGATTCAACAGTGCATGATCAATAACATATTACTATTACAAAATCATTCATCACTTTGTTCACAATATAAAATCAGTTCCAAAGAATAATACCCTTCAGAATATAAAGTCCAAAATGGGAATGAACAAGTCCAAGGTAAATCACAAATGGGCAAGAGGGGATGATAGGGTGGAAGTCCAGGGGAGGTATGGTCAACCAAACGTCCAGAGGAGACAAGGATGATGGGACCACTGGCTAGTTAGGAGAAGAGCCGGTAGAGTTCCAGGCAGCAGTGGCAATAAATCCAAGTGGACTCAAACCGCTAGTAGACAGGCTAGGCTTCGCGGATAACACTGTCACGATGGTACTTCGCCCAACTCCGACTCTATGTTCGACCCATAAGGGGAAGGGTCTATTTTCAAGGCCAGTGGTAATGCATTAACTTCCATTCATGTAGATGTTAAAGGTCCCACCCGTTTTCAGAGCCATGAAGGTAAGGTCATCATCCATGGTAGGACCAGCTTCCCAGGCCAAGAATCAATAAGTGTAAACCCAGTCATCTAATGATCCTCTGAATCTGTCTGGACATTAACAACATAATTCAAGCCAATATGTTTGATCACTGTTGAAACATAACGAAATGGAAAACGCAAATCAAGGAACAGCCAACTGCACCCCAGGGTCCATCCAGACAGTACCTTTATCCCAGGAGTTTCCGCAGCAAACAGAAGGGTGGACAGATGCCATTCCCTGTAAACCCAGATGCAATTGCTACAAAAGGCCAAAAACGCAAGCTTTACAGGTGCGGGAATATCACAGTTTTGAGCCGCATATCCGGATCTTCGCATGTCTGTATGTCCCTGCAGTCAAAAATCACGGGATTTAAAAAAAATCTGGGTTTGCTCCTGAGTTTTAGATGCTTGTTTCTGATTGGTCAGTTCCTGAAAAGGTGACACTTGAGTAGAGGGCAAAAAACTTTGTTTGAGTGTGCCAGAAACTTCATGAAACATGTGGAGGGCACAGTTTCTCTGGACTTCACAGCGAACTGAACTTTTACGGTGATCTGCATAACCAAATCGCTGCATATCCACATATCTGCGGGTAATGGGTTGGGGAAAAAAACCTGCCAGTTTCCAGAAAAAGTCCCATGGTGACCATCTTGGGAGACTCTAAATCTCAGAACAAAGCTTCAAGTCTAAACAATGGAGGCAGAAATCCCAGGACCAACAGGTCTGTATGTGGACCTCTCCTGAAGTCCCGACATTTTTCCCCCTCACTAAAACCAATTATTTAGTGCTGTCTGGAAGTGCCCCCAGTGGTAGCTGGGAGAATCCATGTAAGCTGGAAGCAAATCTATGCTGGGCTTTGGCCTAACCTTTAAAGAAGGCTTTCTATGATGCTGAAGAATTAGGGAGAGATTCCTTTAATTCCACTAAACTTCATCCAAAACCCACAATGATTTCACTGTTCCACTGACATATAAATTATCAGCTGTCCCAAATATGCTGGGAACTCATTCTTTAGAGCTGGGGTGGAAGACTGTGTAAGATTAGGGTGCTTCATCATCAGCACCACAGGAGACCTAAAGGGTCACAAATGTTTACACCCACTCTCTTGCAAATAAAAAAACCCCATAGAAAACTAAGTATGTTTGTCCCCAGATGCTCCCCCATATCCTCTAATGGAGACATAAGGAACATATTTATTTATTTATTTATTTATTTAGGGATTTATTAATTGCCCATCCTAGATGGCTCTGGGTAATTTACAGTAAAACACACAGCTAAGTGCCTGAAACATCTAGAAACATCTAAAAACAATTAACATCTAAAACATCTAAAAACAGTTAACAATCTAGCAGTTCTCAGCCGAACGCCCTCTCAAACAGCCACGTTTTACAAGCCGCATGAAAGTCTTTTAGATCACGGGTGGCTCTGATGTAAGGAGGGAGGGCGTTCCAGAGTAACGGGGCGATCACCGAAAAGCTCTACGCCGTGTTGATGTCAGATGGGCACCCTTAGGGCCTGGGACCTGTAACAGATTCTGATGGTCTGATCGAGGCGATCTCAAGGGTTGACACGGAGAAGTGAATGCGCCCTGAGGAAGCGACTTACTGCGAAATGGCCATCATGGCGTCGTCATAATCCTTCCAGCGCCAGCCTAGTCGGTATTTATTTATTTATTTATTTATTACTCAGGCTTCTATGCCGCCACTCCCGGGAGGGGCTCGGGGGGGGCTCACAAGAGCCGTGCAAGGCACAATTAAAACACAACAGTAGTTAAAAACAACAGCAGATCAGCATATAAAACAACACAATAGTTAAGAATCTGTGGTGCAACACATCACCACAGATAGCAATTAAAACAGGTGGGCTACACAGAGGCAAGACCTACAGGTCAAAAGCCTGCCGAAAAAGGTAGGTCTTGCAAGCCCGTCTAAAGGGGAGCAAGTCCTGGATAGCGCGGGTTTCCGCCGGGAGGGCGTTCCACAGTGTGGGCGCAATGACGGAAAACGCCCTCCTGCGGGTTGTGCCAGCTCTTCCACCCTTCCAGGCTCCCCCAAGGACCCAGTCTTGTGTCTCTGAGTTATTTGGCTCCAGACCTCCATAGGGCTTACATGGACTCTATGTGTGCATCGCTTTAACCCAGCTTTGTGTTCTGGGCTTATTGTGTTGCTTTGTACATGCTGAATTACTGAGAGATATATAGTGTTTATAAATTGAATATAGGTATATAGATATGATGCTCAGTACTATGTGTTCAGCGTGTCACTAATGCTTATGATTATGCACTATAATATATTTTGATATTTTTGCAACCTTGTAGCACTTTATTTGCGTCACACTCCAGTCCAGCCCTGTATCTAGTTGGCTTTAGCATTGTGTATTACGGTTGACACAAAGAGAGGCATTCCCGTAGGTACGCCGGCTTTTGACCCTGCAAGGCCTTGAAGGTTAGAACCAGCACCTTGTGAGTAATGCAGAACTCGACCGGAAGCCAGTGCAGTCGGTATAGAACAGGTGTTATATTGTTCCTCATGGGGGTTCCCGTGAGGAGTCTGGCCACCGCATTCTGTACTAGTCGAAGTCTCAGGGTCACTGACAAGGAAAGGCCAACATAAAGGGCATTCCAATAGTCAAGTCTTGAGGTTACTGTAGCATGAACCACTGTGGCCAGGTCATCCCTGGACAGGTAGGGCGCTAGCCGCCTAACCTGCCGAAGATGGAAAAAGGCCGACTTACTGACGGCTGAGACCTGGGCCTCCATTGTCAATAACGAGTCAAAAATAACACGAAGACTTTTGACAGTGATAGCTGCCATAGTTTATCCTCAGGACAGACCTTTTTTAACAACAAGAATCACTTCCTGTTCAACTCCTGGTGTGAAAAAAAGGCATCTGGGGTCTAAAATAACCGAGGAGGGCGGAAACATAGCCCCTTAAGAGGGAGATCCTGGAGATAACAAAAATGGCAATGGGCGGCTCTTGGACCATGATTGCCTTAAAGCATGCTGGGCTGAAAGGTGATCGACAGAGATCCTAAACGACACTGCTAATCTGCAAGCTTCATGTGTTGCTTTGTCTTAAGAAAAACCACACTGGACCTCTTTAGAAAACCCAAAAGTGATGTGGAAGGAGCTGTCCGAGGAAGAGATGATGGTGGAGCACTGTTACAAAAGTAAAGAGCAGGAGAAATGAGCTCCAGTTTGGGGCGAGCATCAGATCTTGTTTGTACCCAGTAACATGCAAAAGCTGGCTTTAAAAAGAAACACGGCATCCTTAGCAAATCAGTAAACAGAGTTGTCAGCTGAAAAGGTCAGTGGAGCGTAATGCTTCTCATGTACTATAAGGATGGCTGCATTTTGCCCTAGTCCTGGAATCAACCATTGCATTCACAACACACTGAGGATATTGCTATGGCAACAAATTACTTTCATATTCAGATCAAGCAAAAAATAGATCTCGTCCTCCCACTACTACTTTGTAGGAAGCACACATTCTAGAGTGCATCCAAGATTAAAGGTGATAAGCAGAAACAGCCGTGGGAACGTGCTCCTTTCCTCCATCTTTTGCTTTCTACAGATTTCTGTTTTCTCTCTGAAGTGCAGATCTGAACTGAGCAACCCAGAAATTTCTCACAGCTGCAAAGTCAAAGCAGTGGACAATAAATATGCAGGGCAAGAAGAGGATCCAAGGCTGCTTCCAATGCAATATTGAAATGTTGCCATTGAGACGTATGGAGCAGTCTTATACTGACAAGAATCATTTCCTCCAGTTAGCAACAGATTCCTACAGCTGCAACCAGTCACCCTTAAACTAAAAGTGTACAGCATGGAGCGTACCAGTAGCCTTTGGGGAAGTGTGTAGTTCAGAGCATGCTTTGCATGAAGAAAACTCCAGATGAACTCCTTCAGATTTCCAAAAGGAGTGGAAAATGAATACTGGAAAGTTGCAGCCAATCAATATAAATAAGCAAATGACTATGCCAAAACCGGGGTCAATTTTCTACCCTCAGGAACTGTGAAGACCACATGGACTACCAAAACTCCACACACAATCCCAGACATGACTGAAAGGATGCCTCTAAAACAGTGTTTCCCAACCTTTTTTGAGTCGCGGTACACTTTTTACATTTCCAAAATCTGGGGGCACACCACCAACCAAAATGACACAAAATGACACTCTAACACAGTAATACATATAGGTAATAGGAATTTACCTTGGGTTTTGGAGTTCTAGTTCACCTACATCCAGAGAGCACTCTGGACTCAGGACCGGTGAAGCAGGCAGGAAGGAAGGTGCCACGGCAGCGGGCAGGGAGCCGGAGGGAGGCCGAGAGCAGTTTCCTGTGCACTGGGAGGAGGGGGGAGGGAGGGCCTGGGCCCTGCGGGGAGCCGTTCTCCACGAACCTGGGCACCTTGGGGAGACTTTCTCCCGGTTCGCGGCTCTGCCGAGCGCGGCGGAGCCACGAACCAGGAGAAAGCCTCCCCACAAGGAACAGACCCTGCCTGGGAGCCGGGTTTGGCCAGCTCGCGTCTCCTGCTGGGCTCGCCAGAAGATGCACACTGGACAAACTCAGCTCCCAAGGAGGGCCTTTGCGGCTCTGCTGCGCTCGGCAGAGCAGCGAACCGGGAGAAAGGCTCCCCGAGGTGCCCAGGTTCCCGCCTCCTCCTCCTCTGGAAGTGAGCCCACAGGATAGACTCTATTCTGTGGGCTCACATCCGGAGGAGGAGGAGAGTATCGCCCGGCCCCTCCCCTCCTGAGCCTTCCCTGCCTCTCTAGGTCCTAGAGAGGGTCGTGTTTCCAACCGCTGTTCTGTGATCAGCTGGTGTGCCACGGGAAAACCTCTCTCAGCAGGAGCTGGGGAGAGAGGTTTTCTCGCGGAACACCAGCTGATCTCCCACGGAACACTAGTGTGCCACGTCACACCAGTTGGGAAACACTGCTCTAGAACATGGCCATATAGCCCGAAAAAACCTACAACAACCAGGTGATTCCAGCCAGGAAAGCCTTCGACAATACAATGACTAAAAGTCACTAGGTATTTTTTGATGGTACAAAGCACAGAAGACTATCATGCATTTAAAGATTTAGGTGCTGCTCCTGAACAGCAATTTGATTGACAATGGCAGAAAAAGTGGTCTGGTTTTGGAATTTATCTCCTAGAATTGCTGACTATTGCTTAGGTTGGCTAAGGTTACCAAAACCTAGAAGAGATCAAAGGCCATGAATACAGCCTTGGAGGCTCCCACTCAGGACCGGACGAAGGTAAAAAATTGTAGTAAGTGAACCTTTCTTTGGCACCCCCTGGGTCTTCAGTGTGGATATGACACTTTTTTTGTCCAATCTGCCGTTTTTGGGCAAAGTAATTGAGAGGGCAGCAGCGGATCAGCTGCAGCGGTTCTTAGATGACACAGCTGGACTTGATCCCTACCAGTCCGGCTTCCGTATTGGGCATGGGACGGAGACCGTGCTTGTCGCCATTACAGACCAACCGCGCCAGCTGGACCAGGGCGGGACAGCCCTGCTTGTCTTGTTAGATCTGACAGCAGCGTTTGATACGGTAGATCACGCACTGTTGACCCACCGTTTAGCCGGCCCCGGAGTGGGGGACCGCCCTTCATTGGGTTGCCTCCTTCCCCCGGGGCCTGGGACAACGTGGGGTGGGGGGGCGGGGAGGTCTCCGGGAGGTCCCCACTTAATTGCGGGGTCCCCCAGGGGGCCATCCTCTCCCCCCTTATTATTCAACGTCTATATGCGCCCCCCCTGGCCCAGCTGGCCCGCGACTTTGGTCTGGAGTGTTATCAGTATGCGGATGACACCCAGCTTCTGCTGAGAATGGACGGCAGGCCGGATACCGCACCGATTGTTTCCATCGATGCCTAGAAGCCGTGACTGGTTGGCTGCGCGCCAGCCGGCTGAAGGTGAACCCGTCGAAGACGGAGATCCTATGGCCCGATCGCCCTGGGCTGGGTGGGTGCCGGTTGCCTACCCTGGATGGCGAGCGACTTAGCCCGTCATCTTTGGTTAAGAGCTTAGGTGTGCAGTTGGACTCCCTGCTGACCATGGAGGCTCAGGTCGACGCGGTCTGCAGGGGTCCTTCTATCACCTACGACAGGCTAGGCGACTGGCACCCTACCTGTCCAGGAACGACCTGGCTACGGTGATCCAAGCGACGGTCATCTCGAGACTAGACTACTGTAACGCCCTCACGTTGGCCTTCCCTGTCGACAATCCGAAACTCAAGCTAGTGCAGAATGCCGCCGCTCACTTGCTGACGGGCTCGTCGGTAAGTGAGCACATCACGCCCATCCTCCGGCAGCTGCACTGGCTCCCTATTGAGTACCGAATTGTCTTCAAGGTGCTGGTATTAACCTTTAAGGCCTTGCACGGTCTAGGGCCTGCGTACCTGAGGGACCGCCTTACCCGTATTTGCCCCGAGATCACTGCGGTCAGAGGAACATAACCTACTGACTATACCATCAGTCCGCTCCTGCCACCTATCCGCGACTCGTCAGAGAGCTTTTTCCGCGGCAGCTCCAGCCTTGTGGAACTCTCTGCCGGACAATACCCGAGCCATCCTGAATTAGCCCCTTCAGAAGGGCTTGCAAGACTGTCCTCTTCGGACTGGCATTCCCTTAGGCTTCAATGGTCAGCATATTGCTAAATATGCCCTGTATTCGAATTCGTTGGACTGTGTTTTTAATCTCGTTTTATGTATTTGTAGGGCTACATGTCGAGGACATGCTGCCCATGTATTCTGTTGATGTATCCCCGCCCCGAGCCTGCAGGGAGGAGCGGTATACAAAACCGAAGAAATAAAATAATAAAATAAAATAAATAATAAATTTTTTGAGCCTGGTTGCCTAGCCATCTGTCCAGAAACAGTTACTCAGAACTTTGTATCCAAACATACACATGGAGAAAAAGAGAGAGAACATGTTTTTCATTTGAAAGCATAGCTAAAAGGCTGTATCCAGTTCAAGGTGAAATGATGGGATTGCTTCTTCTTATCTAAGTAGGGAGATGGGACAAGGACTGCATAATCTTACCAACTTGCTTCTACTCAGAAGGTGGATGCAGAGCAGAATGAAGGATGAGCTCTGGTACCCCAATAGCTAGGAAGGAAGAAGCTAAAAGCTTACATAGAGCCCTCGGGGGAAGCTTTTCAGGTTCCACCAACAAATGAATTAAGATTTGCAAATTGTAGCAAATTGGTGTATTACTAACTCAGCTGGAAATTTAAGTACAGCCCTTCATTTTTCCTAGAGTTGATCCCCAAAATATAAAATGTGCATCTCCCACCAAGAGATGCCCCTGAAACCTGCCACCTCTAGCCTGAACATTATTTCAAAGATGGCAAGATCACAGGTAAAACATTCCATATTCATTTAGTATGGACATTTAAATCAGCTGTGTTCTTCCGGCATCTTTCTCTGGTGCTCCGGCTCTCTGCTGAGCTTGGATTGCAGGCACTGAACGACAATAAGCCAACCAGATAATGACTCAGCCTTGCAATGAAGAAACTGACAATAACCTTTTGTTCCTACTAACTCTATCAATTTTGAAAAAGAGATCAACCCACTTAAATTTTATTCACTCCAGCATAACTCTTTGATAGCTTCCCAGCTTCAAAGCTTCTTATAACACCAAGAAAAAACAATTAGAATTGCATTGCAGTGCATGTGACCTAATTATTTAATGCATGTGTCAGTTGATAGATGAAACCTCTAAAATTTCATATTTTCCTATCTCCTCCTGCAATGGAAGTAGTCCTGGGCTCTTAAAGGTTATGTCTGTAGAGCTCAGTCTTTGAATGTACTGGAAAAGCTTCAAGTATAGCTCTAATGAGTTTGCTGTGACATACTGTGTTTTTGTGCCAGTAAAATAACAACAACAACAACAACTTTATTCTCATACTCCACTACCATCTCCCTGGAGGGACTTGGGGGGCTTACAAGGGGACAAGCACACAGCATTAAAATCAATCAAATAAAAACATAACACAATCACAAAACATCATGTTTGATACATTTCACATGTTTGATACATTTGTGAAAATTTATTGTCCAAATGAACAAATATTAACCATACATTTGTCCTTTGGTTCATGTTCTTTCAGAGGATCAAACAGATTTTGGGTTGTATATAGTTTATAATAAACAGATTGACATTTTCATGACCCTGTTGTATATCTCTTTCACTGATTCTGATGACATTTGTGCAGAGTGTTCAGTGGAAATCCCACAGAGAACTCTGGTGCTAGGTCACAAGCATTTGTGTCTTTTAAAGAAAATCTCCTTGTGATACATACAGCTGCCTTTTGAACAAAAATGCCTAATATCTCCACCAGGTTATATTATTATTATTATTATTCAAATTTCTAGACTGCCACTCCCCGAGGGCTCGGAGTGGTTTACAGAATTGAATATAAAACATCATATAGTAAACAAGATAAACATCCAAACATCAATACAATACAATTTAACTACATACTAATTTACACTAAACAAGGTAATATAGACAGTGGCACTATGCCCTTTCCCGAGTTAGCTCCAAAAGATCTTCCCCAATAGAATCTAAAGGAGGGGTCGGTCAGTAACTAGGGGGATTCCTCGCCCCAGCTTTCATGGCCTCAGGGTATTTCAATTTAATTTTGGGGCTATGGGAGCCTGATCTGGCCCAGCTCCCAAAGTCCAAACCCCAGAAAGTCCTGGATTTATACTTCCTGTGTTTGCTCCTCCCCAGTGCGCCGTCAGGGTTGGTCCAAGGGCTATCCTTGCTTCCCACACTCTCACTAGAATTTTTGGGGGGCAGCTCTATGTCCTTGGCGGCCCTCTGGATTGCCTTTGTTCGAGGAGGAAGACTTCAGTTCCTTCGGAACATCAGTTTTTGGGTTGATTTTTATATGACAGTCAAGTCAAAATTTATATGGAGATAATCCTTCTTCCAGCCCCTTGGCCAGTTTAGGATTACAGGTGGTTAATGCTCTCCCCACAGTGCCAGTGCTCCAGGGCAGCTGAAGCATTAAAATACACAGTACAAGGGTCTTGATTCTGTCCAGTTTGGAAATACCAAAATATGTAATAAGGTACCTCACATCATTGAACAATGTGGTTAAAATATCTGAGATTTGTGGAAAGAAACAGGGAAAATAAACAGTACAACAGTACATAAAGCAAATAACCCCGAAGTTTGCAGAAGTACATAATGCAAGTAAACACCAAAATCTGAACAAGCATACAACATCAAAATCAGGGGGAAGAATCCAGTATATTCAGTCAGTTGAATGCTGTGGGGTGTAAAATGGTGAGAAGAGGGGAATGGAGTGGAGTATCCTGGAAAAACGTACAGCTGGCAGGCTGGAATCACAAATAGAAGCACTGAACCCTGTAGCTTTTTGTTCCAGGTACAATTTATTCATTTCAAATTACTAAGCTTAATATGAGATGTAGTCAAATCTATTCCTCATTAATTTGTCAAAATGTCAAAAAATTCTGGCTGAGTTTACAACATTAATTGGCAAAGGGTGCCATGAGTTATTTATGCATTGTGTTATAGTTTTTAATCAGCACAGACAGTCGGTTGTTCTAGAGGCACTTCTGAATTTCTCTCTTCTTTAACTCCCATCTGAACTTAATCTTTAAATGGGCTCATCTCTTATTCTATACAAGATTAGAAAGTCTGAAACAATAGAATACTGGTGTTGATGGAGGTTTTATGCCCGAACAAAGGAATGTACAGTATGTTTGAGGTTCAGATTACCCAAAGGATTGTATTTTCCCACATGAGTTTATGTAGGCTTTAAAATCCATACCACTCCCCCAAAAATAATCTAGTCTAGTGGAATGTGAAAGCCGGCTTCCTCTGTGGGTGTTATCGTGTTTCTGGGACCAGAATAAGAATATTATTAATAACTAGCTGACCCGGCCACGCATTGCTGTGGCGTTGTTAAAAAGCACAATCAAATGACTTGTAACCCCTAAAAGCCATTCAAGCCAGCAGTGTTCTTAAGTATGAGTCATTTCTAAGTGGGATGTTTGTAACTTGGGGACTGCCTGTGTGCGTATGTATGTATGTATGTATATATATTTGTGTGTATGTGTGTGTAGTTATGTATATGTGTATTTGTATATGTATATGCATGTATGTGTGTAGATGTGTGTAAGTACAGATGTGTGTATGCATGTGTGTATGCGTATATTTGTATATTTTTGTTCACGTATATATGTGTGTGGGTATGTGTGTGTTTCCTCCTTCCTTCTGTCTTTCCTTTCCCTCCTTCCTCCAATTCATTCCTTTTCTCAATCAGTCCTTCCCTTTATTTCCCTCTCTCTGTTCCCTCCCTCTCTTTCTTTCCTTCCTTTTTCTCCTCCCCTCACCAGGTTGTCCTTCCTTTATTACCTTTTCTTTCCTTTTTCTGTCCTGTGTACTTTCTCTTCTTTCTTCCTGTGGTACTTCCTTCTTTCCTTCCCTCTCTCCTTCTCTCTGACCTTTCTCGCCCTTTCCCTCTTGCATTTCTTCCTGTTTCCCTCCCTCCTTTATTCTCTCCTTCCTTCCTGACTGTTGCTACCTCTTCCATTCCATCCTTTTCTCTTTGTGTCTCCCACCCCCTCACTGTCTTCCTTTCTGTGTTCCTTTCCTTTCCTTTCCTTCCATCCCTCTTTCTGTCCCTTCCCTCCTCCCTTTGCTCCCGCTCTCCTTCCCTTTTTTCTTTCCGTCTCTGCTACCTCTTCCATTCCATCCTCTTCTCTTTCTGTGTCTACCCCCCCTCTCTCTGTCTTCCTTTCTGTCTTCCTTTCCTTCTCTTTCGTCCCGGGCCACCCACCAGCAGTCTGTTTGTTTACTTTCCTTTGGGGTGTGGAGGGGAGAGAAGGGATTTTGACTGCTTTTCTTCGCGCCGCCCCTCTGATTGTCCGGGGTTTTTGCGCACTCCGTGTGTTGAGGGGTGGGGAGGCAGTGAGAAGCACAGCACACGCTCGATCTGTTGGGAGGGGGGAAAAGGGGAGCTGTTCCAACCGCCTTTGCCATGCGCAGTGTTTCTTGGCCTGCCCCAGTGGTTTCTGGGACTTGTAGTCCCAAACGTTTTTAAGGGTTTTTTGGTTGTTGTCTTTAATTTGGGGGGGGGGGTTGGCAAACTTACCTCATTGGGTTGTGTGTCAGTGTGGCCTGGTTTTGTATGTCTGCGTTGTGTGGTTTTGTTGCCTATAAGCTTATAACCACGGATGTTACATTTATATATATATAGATAATAATAATAATAGTGCAGTTTTCTGGCATTGTATATTTCTGCTGCTTCTGTGATTGTTCATTTGTATTTTGATTTTGATTCTGTAGCCCACTTGTCAATGGATGTCCAGAATCAGCAGCATCCACCGCGGTCCTTTTTATCCTGGGCATCGACCGAGCCAGTATAGACTTCATTTTGGTTTGTTTCTCTATGATGCTAATGGTTTAGGTGCTCTTAGTTCCACTCCTCAGCTGAGACCTCTCTGGCTTGGCTGGACTTGCTGGTAGTTACACTATCGCCAGCACAGCTCTCAGCATCCTTGGAGCAGTTAAGCCCCCCCACCACCACCACCACCACCACCACCACCACAACAAGGCTCTGGCATAAACCAGTACAGGTGGTCCCCATGGTGATTGGCACACTGGGGGCCGTTCCTAAACATCTTAGACGGCATTTGGAAACAATAAACATTCACAAAATTACTTGGATCTGTGCGCGTCATTCAAAAATACATCACACAGTCCTAGACGCGTGGGAAGTGTTCGGCTTGTGATTTTGTGATACAAAATCCAGCATATAGATCTTGTTTGCTGTGACATCCTGTGTTTTTGTGTCAGTAAAATAACAACAATAACTTTATTCTTATACCCCACTACCATCTCCCTGAAGGGACTCGGAGGTTTACAAGGAGACAAGCACACAGCATTAAAATCAATCAAATAAAAACATAACACAATCACAAAACTTCATCTTAAAACAATAAGGCTGAGATAAAGTTCAAAGCTGGGCTCAGGCTCAAATAAAAACAATGATTCCAAAATGGAACCAGTGGAAAGTGCGAATTTCAAATGAATAGAAGCTGAGGAATACCCTTAGAAAGTGTCCAATAGGTGGGTCAAGAATACAGTGCATGGCTTAGAGTAGGAATGAGATTGTTCTCTGGTGAAACTGCCTATGATGTAGTAATCATTATGGTGTAGTAATCCAAGCGTTGCACTGTGACTGTAGTGTCCAGGGTTCAAATCTCTGCTCAGTTATTTTATTTATTTGAACTTATTAGTCGCCACTCCCATACGGCTCGGGGCGACTTACAAAATTCATTGGACAAGACCAATGGGTGTCTTGTCTTGTACTCATCCAATCACTGATCGAGACCAAACTTGGCATACATAACCCCTATGACTGCCTTCACGTCCTGGTAAGGTTTGGGGGGAGGACTGACAATGGATGATGGGATTTGTAGTACTTTCACACCCCTCTGTTCCCACAGACCACTGTGGCCCCCAACAAACACTAATAAAGACCACACTTGGCACACAGAGCCCCAGTGACCCACTCTACATACTACTGAAGTTTGGAGGGGGCCAGAACATGGATGATGGGACTTGCAGTACCTTCCCTCACTTTCCAAGCCTGCTACAATCCTCATCCAATGACTGATCAACACCAAACCTGGCACACAGAGCACTCATGACCCACTCTACATCCTGGTGCTGTTTTGTGTGAGACGGACCACGGAGGATGGGACTTGAAGTACCTTCACTCACTTCCTAAAAACAATGCAACCCTCATCCATTCACCAATACAGACCAAACTTAGCACACAGAGCCCCCATGACCCAATCTACATCCTACTACACTTTGGGGGAGGGTGCACCAGAGATGAAGGGACTTCCACTACCTTCAGTAATTTCATGATACCACTGCAACTACCAATACTGATGGATCAAGACCACACTTGGCACACACAGCCCCCATGACCCACTCTACATCCTGGTGCAGATCGGAGGAGCGTGGACCATGGATGATGGGACTTGAAGTACTTCTACTCACTTCCCAAGTCCCCTGCGACCCTCATCCAAACAACACGACGCACAGTACAAGACACTACAACAACACGACGCACACTACAATATAAATAAACACAATATACTAAGAACAATGAAAGGGTACAGTACAGCAAGCTAGAGGGTCAGAGGTCAAGGGAGGTATTTGCCTAGGTAATTCTAACTAAAAGTCTTCCAAAGGGTTTCCAATGGAAATTGACCTTAGCTGAGGGAGGACTGACCTTCCTGGGACCAGAGGCAGTTCTTAGATCTATAGTCCCCTCTGGGAGTTCAGGTTTTGACTTGTAGGAGTCCGATCTGCACCAACTGCCAGGAGTCAAACCCCAGAAGGTCCTTGTTCTAAAGATTCTGGGTTTCCTTCTGCTTGATGGCTTTACTGTGGCCTCTAGGGCTTTGGGTATTCCCCGAGGCCGCCAGTTTGCCACCCTGACCTGCAGTTGGGTGGTCTGGAGGACATCCCAGTGCCTCTCTAGACCGTCGGAGGTCGGGTCTTGTCTGCTCTTTTTCTTCCGGTGTCGCTTCCGCTTCCGGTTGCGTCGCTTCTGCTTCTGGAAGCCCACTTGGTGACCTGAGGCAAGCCACACTTCCCCTGAACAAATCTTGTCAAGAAAATCACATGATAGGTTCACTTTAGTATTGCTATAAGTTAGAAACAATTTGGAGGAACACAACAACAACCCATGGAGAGAATAGGAGGGCTTCTGAGTACAAATAATGGAGGTTTCAGAGCAAGATGGGTAAAGGGTGGGACCCTCTGAGGATCTGGAAGCTGCCCATCTGTATACCTTTATAAAGCGGAATGTTTGTATGTATGTGTGCGGAGGGCGGGAGGGCGGGAGGGCGGGAGGGCGGAAGGGCGGATATGTGGCAGCCACTTTCACAGGCCACAGCGACCAGCACGGGTGATGGACCTGCACCAAACTTGGTACACATAACCCCCCTAACCCACTTTACGTCCTGGTGCGGTTCGGGGGACATGACCCACGGATTATGGGATTTGTAGTACTTTCAAACGCTTTGGTTCCCACAGACCACTGAGGCCACCAAAAAGGACCAATACAGACCACACTTAGCACACACAGCCCCCATGACCCACTCTACGTCCTGGTGCAGTTTGGAGGAGGGTGGACCATGGATGATGGGACTTGAAGTACCTCTACTCACTTCCCAAGTCTGCTGCAACCCTCATCCAATCACTGATCGAGACCAAACTTGGCATACATAACCCCTATGACTGCCTTCACGTCCTGGTAAGGTTTGGGGGAGGACTGACAATGGATGATGGGATTTGTAGTACTTTCACACCCCTCTGTTCCCACAGACCACTGTGGCCCCCAACAAACACTAATAAAGACCACACTTGGCACACAGAGCCCCAGTGACCCACTCTACATACTACTGAAGTTTGGAGGGGGCCAGAACATGGATGATGGGACTTGCAGTACCTTCCCTCACTTTCCAAGCCTGCTACAAACCTAATCCTATGACTGATCAACACGAAACCTGCCACACAGAGCCCCTCATGACCCACTCTACATCCTGGTGCAGATCGGAGGAGCGTGGACCATGGATGATGGGACTTGAAGTACTTCTACTCACTTCCCAAGTCCGCTGCGACCCTCATCCAATTACTGATCGAGACCACACTTGGCACACATAACCCCATGACTGCCTTCACGTCCTGGTGAGGTTTGGGGAGGACTGACAATGGATGATGGGATTTGTAGTAATTTCACACCCCTCTGTTCCCACAGACCACTGTGGCCCCCAACAAACACTAAGAAAGACCACACTTGGCACACAGAGCCCCAGTGACCCACTCTACATCCTACTGAACTTTGGAGGGCAGAACATGGATGATGGGACTTGCAGTACCTTCCCTCACTTTCCAAGCCTGCTACAAACCTAATCCAATGACTGATCAACACCAAACCTGGCACACAGAGCCCTCATGACCCACTCTACATCCTGGTGCTGTTTTGTGTGAGACGGACCATGGATGATGGGACTTGAAGTACCTTCACTCACTTCCTAAAAACAATGCAACCCTCATCCATTCACCAATACAGACCAAACTTAGCACACAGAGCCCCCATGACCCAATCTGCATCCTACTACACTTTGGGGGAGGGTGCACCAGAGATGATGGGACTTCCACTACCTTCAGTAATTTCATGATACCACTGCAACTACCAATACTGCTGGATCAAGACCAAACTTGGCACACAGAGCCCCCATGACCCACTCTACATCCTGCTGCACTTCTCAAATGACCCGGGCACCGCCGGGTCCCCAAGCTAGTCATGATATAAAAGAACATAGGCCGTAACTTTCTTATTGAGCACAGATTTCCCTGTCCTTATAGGCAATAAGTACTGGCGAAGTGAAGCCTTGACAGGAACAGGTGGTCTCAAGAGAATCAGAGAGAAGAGAGGTGTAATCACAAGGTCTCATACATTCAACTTCATTCACAAGCAGTCAGGAAGAAAAAAGCCAAGGAAGTAGAAAGACAAATCATATACCAAGAGATCAGGAATTCAAGAAAACAAAGTACACTAGAGCAGTGTTTTTCAACCTTTTTTGAGCCGCGGCACATTTTTTATATTTACAAAATCCTGGGACACACCACCAACCAAAATGACACAAAATGACACTCTAACACAGTAATACATATAGTTAATATGTTTTTTAATGTATTTATACACTCAGTGTGAAACCTGGGCCTGTTTCGATGAACACAACATATATATGACTTCCTCTCACATACTTATACATGGCTATCATGTCTTCTCTCAGCCTTCTCTTCTTCAGGCTAAACATGCCCAGCTCTTCAAGCCGCTCCTCATAGGGCTTGTTCTCCAGACCCTTGTGAAATTTCACCGAGTGAAACTAGCTTCCATTTAACTATGGATGGCATGAAGCTGTTATAAACAGTTCCTTGGGGGGGAATTCTTGAAAAATCCAGTAAAATAGTAAAAAAAAAAACCAACACATTTCCAAGCAGAGAGGCTCAATTTGTTTCTTGGAAACCTGTGAATGGGTAGTCTATACATTTCATAGATCTGTGTGGCCTCTTTTGCTGCCTCCCTCCTCCCTCTGCAAAAGCAGAGCACTGGGCGGATGTGATTGAGTTGGCGTTTTCGCGCTGGCTTGGATTTCTCGTGAGAACAGCCAAAGCTGGAAGCTCCATGTCGGTGAATTGTGCAGTGAGCAAACCTGGGAGCATCAGGAGGCTGAAGCAGCCCTGAGCGGGAGCTGGAGCCATGCTGTGTCGAGGCTCCTGGAGGCTTCCTCAAGACGGGCCTGGCCCTGGCATTCGGCGGAGCCCTTCCTTTGCCTCGGGGAGGATCTTTGGGGAGGGAAAGAGGGAGAAAGAGCTGCTAGGAGGGGGAAGAAAGGTTCCATTTTCCCATGGCACATCTCATGATCTTTCACGGCACACTAGTATGCTGCGGCACACCGGTTGGGAAACACTGCACTAGAGGTTGTAGATCCATTGTCTGCAAATGAGACTCTCTTCTGCTGATTATCGATTTATAACGGCCTGACCTTGACATCCAGGTGGTCAACTGCTTGGCATGTGTGATATGTTGGCTCTACTGTTCATCCTGTTTGGCTTGCTGTTGTTAAACAAATGAAAGAAGTCTTTTCTTCACATCTGCTGTGGCTGAAGTCAAGGCTTAGCATCCAGAGATGCTGCACTGCCTCCATCTGTTCTATATTGTTCAGGGTCTGGGGAGGAAGGGAGGTTGTTCGTGGTCTGACTCATCTGTCTTGGATTCCTCAGAAATTACAGGACGACGCACATTCACAAAAATTAGGCATGTGTGGCATTCTTGGGGAAAGGGTGATAGCTCAGTGTCAGAACATACGTTTCCATGTAAAGGGTTGTGGGTTGAATCCTCAGCATCTCTGGGTAGGGCTGAGAAAGACCTTGTCTGAAACCGGAGACCTGCTGATAGTACACACAACACTGAACTAGATGGGCCAACACTCTGACTCCGTATAAAACAGCCTCACCTCACCTGTCAAATGTGTCAGGAGCTAAGGAGGCAGAAGTAGGTCACAGGCACTGTTAGCCTCATGCCTTTCTCACATATGTCTCCTCATCTCCTGAGGGCATAACAATAAGTTGGCATCTATTCAAGAGAACCCTTAATTAGACCTATCCCTTGTGTGAAGAACCAGCTATTCTTGCTACTGTCATTCTCATTTATATCCCACCTTTCCCCCAACAATAGGATTCATGGTGGTTCACACTACTTGGTATTTATATTTACCTCACTCTCTCTTGCCTAGCTTTGTTATCAGATGCCCTTGTGGCCAGTTGTTAGCATCCCTCAAATTTGCTGTGGTACTTCAGAGGGTTTTCAGGGAGTCAACTTCTCTATGTGCGATTCCCAATGGTTTAAGCAACGATCCACTAGACTGCATGGGCTCATAAGTTGTTCCTGGTTGTTATATCCATTATATCCAGAGAATTCCAGCTCTTATTGTTTGGCAAACTGTGTTAAACTGGTTTAGCCTTACATTAAGGAAAGTCAGAGTCAATCTACTGTCTACACCAGGTATGGGCACACCCAGGCCTGAGGGCCAGATGCAGCCCTTGGGCTCTTTTCTCAGGCTCTCTCTCTCACACACATACACAACATCCTATCCTTCTTTCTTTCTCTCTTTCCTTCTTCCTTCCCTCCCTCCTCTCCTTCTTTTCCTCCCTCTTTCTCCCTCCCCCCTTCCCTTAAACAACTTCCTTTCCTCTTTCCTCCCTCCTTCTATCTCTCTCTTTCTCCTTTCTTCCTTCCCTTTTGTCTTTCCTTCATTCTCCCTTCCCTCCCTCCATTTTCTTCCACCCTTCCTTCCTTCGATCCTTCCTTCCACCCTTCTCTTCCTCCCTCTCTTCCTCCCTCCAGGGGCGGTCCGACGTATACGCGAAGTAAGCGGCCGCTTAGGGCACAAACTTCTGGGAAGGGTGCCATCTTCTTGGAAGGGCGCCGTCACGCCGGCCGCGCTGCCGTAGCAAACCTCCCTGCTGCTGCGTTGGCTCCAGCGTTTGGCCTGCCGGAGCTTCTGGGCATGTGCGGAGATTTTCGTGCATGCGCAGTGGCTCCGGAGCTGAAGTTGAGCTCCAGAGCCACTGCGCATGCCCAGAAGCTCCTGCAGGCGCTGAAGCCGAAGCCTGTAAACTTGTCACATCAGCACTCCGTCCGTATTCGGCACGCAGGGGGCGGAGGCAAAAAGAGAGGGGGCGGAGGCAAAGGGGGGCGCCAAAGTAATGTTCGCTTACCATATAAAATAACCTTAGACCGCCCCTGCCTCCCTCCCTTCTCTTTTCCCTCCCTACTTTCCTCCTGGGAGATGTTTAGCTGGGAGAAGAGACAACTGAGAGAGAACATGAGAACCATGTTTCAAAATTTTGAAGGGTGTCCCATTGAGCAGGAGGAGGAGGAGAAAAACTGGCTTTTTGCTGCTCTAGAGACACAAGGAAGCAATGATTTTGAATGCCAAGGAAAGAGATTCGACTGAAAAGATTAAGAACTTCCTGAGAGTAAGAGCTGTTGGAGAGTGGCATAGACTGGTGGAGTCTCCTACTCAGGAGGCTTTTCCACAGAGGCTGTCTATCGCAAGTGCTTTCATTGTGCCTTCTTGCATGGCAGGGGGTTGGACTGGATGGCCCTTGGGGGTCTCTTCCAGCTCTAGGATTCTAGGATCCTATATCAGGAGTAGGCAACATGGGGTCTAATGGATACACTTTTTCTCTCACATACACCATCTCATCCTGACCAAGGTCAACCCTTTTGGGATACAAATGTCTCCTGTCTTTCCTTCACTTTCTGACTCCAAAAGAGTAGAGGAAGGGGACGAAAGGCAGGGAGGGGACTTGGGTATAACCAACCCCCTCCCAGAACACACATCCTGCTCTGGCCAAAAATCAGGCCCCCAAATTAGAAAGTTTGCCCATGACTGATCTATATAAACCACCACCACCCCCTTTTTCCATGTGCTCCCCCCTCCTTCTCCATGGTTGCATGGACACATTTGCCATTGTCAGCCAATGGTACCCCCAAGAAGGCCAGGAATTGTCCTAAAGTAATCTAGCCATGGTGATAATAACCAGGATGGTCCATGGGGTTACTGGTGTTTGCCCAACTGCATGGTGAAGACCTCACCCTACTACCACCATGGAACGACCAAAGTATTACTGCTCTGCTCTGGTGGCAGTTTACATAGATCAGTGATTTTCAACCTTTTTTGAGCCGTGGCACATTTTTTACATTTACAAAATCCTGGGGCACACCACCAACCAAAATGACACAAAATGACACTCTCACACAGTAATACATATAGTTAATATGTTTTAAAATGTATTTATACACTCACTTAGTGTGAAACCTGGGCCTGTTTCGATGAACACAAAATAGATATCCTGGCAGGAATGGTAGAAAGACACACACGAAACTCTTGCTCAACAGCTGTCAGTCTCTCTCTGTTTTTAGTTTTCTTTTTTCTTTTGTCCACCACTCATATTAGGTCCTTCATCTGTGTCATAATTTTGTCCAGGGCCCTGTTCAGCATTTGCATTTTCCCTTCTCAAAAACTTCTCCATCACTGTCACTCGCTTGTCTTGCTGTGATCCCAAATTGACGCGCAGCTGCAGCACTAACTCTAACTTCTTTTACTTAGCGAATCCAAGATGGCGTGACCATAGCACTCTCGCATCACTTCTTAGGTGATGTGAGAGTGCTATGGTTCCATTTCTTAAAGGGACAGATGCACCTTATAGTTTATATAGATATGATGTTCGAAAATAATTTCCCACGGCACACCTGATGATCTCTCACGGCACACTAGTGTTCCGCGGCACACTGGCTGAAAATCACTGACATAGATAGATCTTGAACAGATTGTTTCAGGTGGACTTCTTTGGAGGCTTTTTTTTTAAAAGCCTGGATGGCTATCTGTCGGGGGTGCTTTGAATGGTTTTTCCTGCTTCTTGGAAGCGGGTTGGACTGGATGGCCCACGAGGTCTCTTCCAACTCTACGGTTCTGTGATTCTATGACTACTCTTGTCTAGAATGGATAGACTTGCCTGCCTGTTTAACTGCCTAACATTTCAACTGAAATAAAAAGGATTTGTTTTCTCTTGTCATCTCATTGAAATAGCTTGCGTTTATTATCGGTGATAAGATTTTTCTTAATTTGTATTAGTGAAGGAGAAATAATAATGTAAAATCCAGAAAGTCTAGCAGTTATAGAACATATATAGAATTGACCCTATATATCTTTTTAGAATATGAATATTCCAGTTACACTCTTCATGAATCTTATCCTATCATTTATGCCACTCTTCAGAGCCGAGGAGCTCTATATTCTTTATTGATTCTCCGTAGCTTTTTCAGAGCGGATGGGGGAGATTAATGGTCTGCACGAATAATCTGAAGAAACGATATCAAAAGATGAAAGCATCAAGAATGCACATATCCAGTCATGTAGATGCAAAAGGTTTCCTTGTCAGATCTTGTTTCATCTCAGTGTGCATATATGTTGATGCTGAGCCAAAATGGAAGGGGGGTGTTTTATGAAACAGTTTGCCTCTGCCTCTGTGAAAAAGGATCATTGCGAAGGACATGAATCAAATTCAGACAAAGCCAAGCATTTCACAAGATGAAAACCAGGACACATGTGGCTGAATCATATCAGAGTGCAGTCAAAAGGATGTGACCAGGCAACAAGAGGGCAAAAGGACATATGAAACGGATATTTGAAGCAGTGGAACCTGGGAATTTATGTCGCAGGAGAGCCTGATAAAAAAGAAAATCTAAATCAATATATTCAGTACTCAAAAGAGCATCCTGCTACTAGCATATACCAGTATAGGTCAACCTTTTTTAAATTATTGCATTACAGTAGAGTCTCGTTTATCCAACATAAACAGGCCGGCAGAACATTGGATAAGCAAAAGTGTTGGATAATAAGGAGGGATTAAGGAAAAGCCTATTAAATGTCAAATTACATTATGATTTTTGCAAGTGAAGCACCAAAACATCATATTTTACAACTAATTGACAGAAAATGCATGATAGTGCATTCAGAAGGCTTCTCAAAAGAGTCTGGAGCAACAAGCACCTGAGGCAAAGTGCCAAAATCAGTGTGTACAGAGCTATCGTACTGTCTATTCTCCTTTATGGGTCTGAAACATGGGTCACCTATCGCCAACACCTACGACTCCTCGAACGCTTTCATCAGCACTGTCTTCACTCAATCCTAAATGTACACTGGACTGACTATGTGATGAATGTCTCTGTCCTTGAGCAAGCAGGGATCACCAGCATTGAGGCCATGCTATTGAGAACACAGCTGCGCTGGGCAGGGCACATCTCTAGGATGGAGGACCACCACCTCCCAAAGATATCACTCTATAGTGAACTCACCATGGGTCAGCGCAAGAGAGGTGGCCTCAAAAAGAGATATAAGGATTCCCTGAAACAACATCTCAGGCTCGGCCAGATTGATCACCAACAATGGTCCACCCTGACCTCACATCGGGAGGCATGGAGACGCACTATCCACAATGCTGCGGCCTCTTTTGAGAAGTGACACTGAACGAGTCTCGAAGAGAAATGACAACGCAGAAAGAACTGCAACCTGGAAACAACATCACCCAAGGAGACTTTCTGCGGTGCTTTCTGCAACCGGACTTGCCTATCTCGGATTGGCCTTTTTTGTCATCAACACGCTTGTAGAAAGCATGGGATGAGTCCTTCCTAAGAATCTTCATTCGCGAAGTAATTCCAGAGACAGAAAAAGCAGCTCAATCCACTGTAAGGTTATGTAGTAATTACTGTATTAATGAATTTAGCACCAAAACATTGCAAGGTATTGAAACAGATATGGATCCGGGCAGGAGGCAGACTGGGTTGGATAATACAGAATGTTGGATGAGCGAAGGTTGGATTTATTATTATTTATTATTGACATCATTTATATGGATAAGCAAGACTCTAATGTAGTTGGTATATCCTTCCTCACTCTGTAGAAGCATTTTGCTATGCTGAGCCATACAGGATCTCAGTGTTTATATGCGTATTGGTGCCCCCTTTTTGTGGGCGAGAGGTTTGCGTACCCTAATGAAGTGAGCTATGCTGGCGGTGGCATAATAGCCACCGGTAGGGCCTCCCATGCCAGACAGATCACAACCGAAGGGTCAGACAACAAGCGTCAATGGGCAGGATGGGCTCTCTAGCCTTTTGGCAACCATCCTAGGAGAAGGAAAACCCTCAATTCAAACCTGGGCAGATCATGCTCGTCTAACCCTGTGAGGTCAACCATCTAAGCAGGGCCGTAGCCAGGATTTTGTTTCGGGGGGGCTGAGACTGGGTGGAAGAGGGTCTACCCTAGTAAACCTTTTGTATTGTTATCCCAATAACCCCATTATGTGGGATATAATGAGCATGGTGATCAGATCATGATATGAATAAACATAACAGTTTAAATAATGTACCAGTAAGGCCTTTTCGCGGACCACCCTGAGACTGTCGGGGGGGCTGAAGCCCCCTTAGCCCCCCCCCCCTGGCTACATGCCTGCATCTAAGAGAAGGAAACTCTAATCAAACCTACGATCTGAGGACCTCACTGCCACTGTCTAAGCTTGCTGGGCCCCGGCAGATGAACCTTTGGTTTAAAGGGTGAGGCCAGTTCTGTGCATGCTGCACTCCACCAGAAAGGTCCATTGCACAGGCTCGAAGGACACATCCAACCTCCGAAAAAGCATCAATGCAGTTGTAAGAGAAAGCGTAGGATGAGTCCTTCCTAAGTATCTTCGTTCGCGAAGTAATGCCAGAGAGGCATATAAGCAGCATGCATAACAAAATATGAACATTTCGATAGCATATTAATTTAAAATCAAAATGGCTTCATCAGGCTGAGAATTACAGTTCAGTTCCATCATTCCTGCATGAACTCTTGTGCTCACATCCACCCCATTCTACACAATGCACATTGTAGAGCAGATCGGATCCCAACTTCCCTGTTAATCCTCATGTGGTGACCTTTGCCTTACCTACTTCACGGGATTAGCTTCTCAGACTCACCAATTTCACCAGATTGCTAGGATAAAAATGTGTGTGATCAAATGAGAGGACAAAAATTAATGTATGACACTTTTAGTTCCAGGACATTAATGAAATAAAATTCATGAAGAAAAGTATAATATGGGGGGAAACATGACTGATTGGAGCCCCCGTTGACACAGCGGGTTAAACAAATGAGGTGCTTTACTTGCTGACCGAAAGGTCGGCAGTTCAAATCCGGGGAGCAGGGTGAGCTCTTGCTGTTAGCACCAGCTTCTGCCAACCCAGCAGTTGAAAAACATGCCAATTTTAGTCGATCAATAGGTACCCCTCCAGCGGAAAGGTAGCAGCGTTCCATGCAGTCATGCCGGACACATGATCTTGAAGGAATCTACAGACAACGCCGGCTCTTCAGCTTAGAAATAGGGATGAGCACCACCCAGGGGCAGATCTTAATGGAGGCAAATTAAGCGGCCGCCTCAGGGCGCCACGTGGGCTAGTGGCGCATCCGGCTGCAGCTGCCATTGCTGCAGGCCGGCGTGCGGGTGCGGCTCCAGGTGGATGGTGACGCAAAACGCACTCCACAAGGCCGAAAAGGAGAACGTTTTGCAGCCGGGGCGGAGCCTCCCACCTCCAGTTGCAAAATGCCCTCCTTTTCAGCCACCTGGAGTGCGTTTTGCGTCACCATCCACTTGGTGTCACGCCCGCGCAAATGGCGCATGGGCCGAACTAGCTGGCCCTGTGCATGCGCACACTGGTGAGCATGTGCGAAGCTGGCCCTGCACATGCGCAGAAATAGCTGGCCTGCGCATGCACACCACCGGTGCGCATGCACACGGAGAGTGAGGGGGCGCCAAAAGGCTTGCGTACCATTTGAAATTATCTTCATCTTGCTCTGGCACCAACCTCCAGGGTTGGACATGACTAGACTTAATTTCAAAGGGAAACCTTTATCTTTACCTTTTACGACTGTCATATGCATTCCAACAGCCTTTTAGAATGGTTCATGCTACAATACATGTCCCTAGGCAGTGTTTCTCAACCAGTGTGCCGTGGCACACTAGTGTGCCGTGAGTGATCATCAGATGTGCCGCAAGAAAAGCTCTCTGCCCCCCTTCCTTCCCCCCCCCCTCCTGCCGAACTCCTGCTGCTTGGGAGAGTGGAGGAAGGGACGGGCAGCGGCGAAGAAAAAGAAGAAGGGACCGGGGCACCGCCTCCGTCGGCCGTTTCCCCAACCAGCCTCCAATCTGCCATGACTCCCGCCATGACTCTCGCCTCTTGCTTGTTGAAGCCTTGCGGAGGAGGAGCCCCGCCTACTGAAGCCCGTCCACCGCTCATGCTCCTCCTCTGTGAGAGAGCTGAAGCCGGGGGGAGGGGGAGCATGACGCAGCCTGGCTCCGCCCCCTCCCCCCGGCTTCAGCACTCCCACAGCTTCGCCAGCCTTGAGGGGGCAGTGCCAAGCCAGTGATAGCAGAGCCGGCACAATGCTGGCTTGCCCTCAAAGCTGGCAAAGCTGTGGGAGAACTGAAGCTGGGGGGAGGGGGCAGGGCATGGCACAGCCTGGCTCCGCCCCCTCCCCCAGCTTCAGCACTCCCACAGCTTCACCAGCCTTGAGGGGCAGGGCCAAGCCAGCGGTGGCAGAGCCAGCACAATGCTGGCTTGGCACTGCCCCCTCAAGGCTGGCGAAGCTGTGGGAGAACTGAAGCCAGGGGGGGGGGGAGGGGCATGGCGTGGCCTGGCTCCTCCCCTGGCTTCGGCACTCCCAGCAGCTGCTCCCAGCAGCTCACTATCCCTCAGCCGTTCTTTATTGTGTTACAGTGTCATTTTGTGTCATTTTGGTTGGTGGTGTGCCCCCGGATTTTTTTAATGTTAAAAGTGTGCCGCGGCTCAAAAAAGGTTGGGAAACACTCTCCCTAGGTATACATCCTACTGAACTCATAGGAGCTGATATTAGAATATATATGCATATGAATATAATATGAATGGAATGTTGTTCTGCAAGGGAAAAAAACTATTCCAATGTAGGTAAATCAGAACCAAAACTAAATCCCCCATGCTAAAGTTTCATGCTTAGGAAATGCATTATTTTCTCCAGAAATAGCATATACAAAACGGCAGCTATTTATCTGCAATAGGTTTGCAAAGTGGTTAGCTTACCGCCTTCCTAAGAAGTTGCTATGCCTACAGATTTCACTGGCTGAAACAAAGGAAGCAAGTTATATAATAGGGTTTTTATTTTATTTTTAAAAATCCAGAGACATTTTTGAATCCTGTCTGAGTCAAAGCCAAAGCTTCCCTTCGTACTTCATATTTAATACAGTGTCTAATGTAATCTGTTGACCTCTAGTTGGTGGTGGGTTTTACACTTGTAAGAGTGACATTTCTGTTGAATTGAATTTGTCATTCAGCCAAACCTCTCGTCTTGCTTTAACCGTCTTCATTTTCATATTTGAAAGCTCTTCCCATTTTCGGCTAGATTCAGAACTAATTGCAAACACATCTATGTTGCTTCAATAGCCCTATACTTCTTAATGCTTTTTTTTGCAACCTTTGTTTATTGTTCGCATTGTCCTTGGATTTCCCACATTGACCCCTAAAATGTATTGATATGGCAATCCTAGCCATTTTTTAAAAAAAAAATTATCATAACGTTATCCGATAATGGAGTGGAAAAAGAAGGAAAATCACTCAGAGAAGAAGAAGCAGTAGCCATGGGAACAAAAGGATGCTGAACAGAATTGAAAGAGTGCTTGACAAGTCATTTTCCCCATCTTTTCTTTGGCTGCCTTATAAGGTAGTACATTCTTTGAATATCAAAATCGGAAAATGTTTGGCTCAGCACCATTTCTTTCTTAAGATACCAGTCAGAATATCTATTTTTGGCTATTGGTCTCGGTGTCATCCTGGACTCTAAAATGACGATGGAAGCCCAGATTGCCTCCATGAGCAAAATGGCCTTCTTCCACCTACGTCAAGCGAGGCAATTGGCACCCTATCTACCAACGTAGGCGCTAGCTATGGTAATCCATGCCACGGTGACATCAAGGCTGGATTATTGCAACGCTTTATACGTGGGTCTTCCTCGGTCAGTAACTCGCAAGATCCAGATTGTATAAAATGCTGCCGCCAGGCTCCTCACAAAAACACCAATGAGGTGTCACATAACGCCATCCTTACAGCATTTGCACTGGCTGCCGGTCGAGTACAGAATCCTTTATAAGACCCTGACCTTGACATTTAAGGCCTTGCGGGGCCAGGGTCCTACATACCTAAAAGACCGTCTGATACCACCCATCCATCTGAAAGCACCACGGCCAGCCTACGAGAACCTTTTCTGTGTCCCAGGTCTGAGAGAGGCTCCACTGGAGTCCACGAGACAGAGATCTTTCTCTATTGTGGCCCCTGTCCTGTGGAACTCTCTGCCGCCAGACCAAAGAGCCATCCTCGACCTGCCTTCATTTCTGGCGGCACTTAAGACATGGCTATTTAGAAGAGCATATGCATGAGTGACAATCAGTGACCTGGAATCTGTCTATTCCAGTATTTTAACATTTTAATATTTTAATATTTTAGTATTGTAAATGCCAAGCTGTGTAAGTCGCCTGGAGCACATCTGTGGAGGGCGACTCATAAATAATAAAATTAGTTAGTTAGTTAGTTAGTTTTAACCAAGGCGGCCGGCTACATTTGTCTGTGCACATTATGAATGAGATAGCCCTCAAGTGTTGAAGTTCTATTAGGTATCTCATCAAACTCTCCATCAAATAGAAAAGATTTGTGCATGTAAAATGAACTTGGACTTTTAACAATCAATCAGAGTGCATAGATTTTTCTTTAAAGGCTTGTATTCGAAGGAGTGTTTTGGCATTGCTTGTATTGTTAGATCTTACAGCTGCCTTTCATCTTTTGACCCACCACCTCGCCGCTTCGGGGGTCCAAGGATCTGCCCTTAATTGGGTGGACTCCTTCCTCCGGAACCGCTGGCAATGAGTGGAATGGAATGGGACATATTGCACCCCCACGGGAGCTTGTTTAGTATCTGTACTATGTACCTGTTTGCATTCACCTGCAAGGCCTTTGTCCTATTGTTCAGCCATGTGGACACTTGATAGGAGGAGCTTTGTCTTGGTGCCAACCTGGCATCATCACCCTGAACTCCTCCCCTTTCTTAGGTCATCTGAGGAACAGGACTTCCTCTCTTTGGTCATTCTAAGCATAGCACATGGACGAAGCAGGCGGAAATCTGGAGCCAACGCTCAGACAAAGCACCTTCGTTCACTTATAGCCATCCAACGCTCTCAAACCAAAGAATTTAGTAATAGGAAAAGCCAGCCCTTCAACAGAGACTGTATTTCTTTGGGGACCCACGGACTTCCTGCACCAGAGGACCATTTGAGGAGCAACAGGATACCAGGAACCATAAGAGAGGCACCTTCACTCTGCAAAAGGCAAGTGAATGCAATCCCTTTTCTCAAAGGATCTTTTCTAGCAACCAACAGCAAGCTTTTGGGCCACCAGCACTTTTACTGGTTGTTATTCAATAAATCTTGGTTTTGGTTCACTATTTTGAGTCTAGCACTCATCCTTAAAGCTACTCCAGGTCTCTTGTACATGGGAAGGCTAGAACGGGAAACCCAGGGCCTATAGAATTCGTCCATCCTTTTAAAGCACCCTTTTTTTTGGCCCTGGCGAGATGCTACAGGATGTCCTCTGAAAAATCACAACTTACGTGTGAAGTCCCTCAGGGGGCCATTCTATCTCCACTGTTATTTAAAATCTATATGCAACCACTTGCTCAGCTAGTTCGGAGTGATGGGCCGGAGTGTTGTCAGTATGCTGATGACACCCAGCTCCTTCTACAGATGGGCGGCTGACCAGACAATTTAAAACCATTTCGGGTGGGCCAAATGTGAATGTTAAAATTTTTTAAATAATAAATAAACACTGGGTGCAGACAGAAGTAGTTTGCATATAAGTCTCTCCAGATGATTGGATAAATCGCCTGGGTTCGTAAACATAGATGCAGTCATGTAGGTAGGCGGGTCCCAAACCGTTCAGGACTTTGTAGGTAAGAATCTGCACCTTGAATTGGGACCGGAAGATGAACAGCAGCCAATGGAGCTTCTTAAACAGGGGGGTTGACCTCTCCCTGTAGGATGCTCCAGTTAGTAATCTGGCTGTCGATCATTGGACCAATTGAAACTTCTGGTCCGTTTTCAAGGGCAGCCCCAAGTAGAGTGCATTACAGTAATCCAATCTGGAGGTGACTAAGGTGTGGACCACCGTGGCCAGATCCGACTTCACGAGGTATGGTTGCAGCTGGCACATGGGTTTTAATTGTGCAAAGGCCCTCCCAGCCACTGCAAACGCCTGAGCTTCAAACATTAGCGACGAGTCTAGGAGGACACACAAGCTGCAGACCTGTGACGGGGGGGAGTGCAACCCCATCAAGCACAGGTTGCCACCCTATACCCCGCTCTGGCTTATGATTGACCAAGAGGACCTCTGTCTTGTCAGGATTGATCTTCAGCTTATTCATCCTTATCCAGTCAGTCATAGTGGCCAGGCACTCAACCAGTACCCAAGGGGCTTCCTTGGAATTAGGTGGAAAGGAGTAGTAGAGTTGGGTGTCATCTGCATAGAGATGGCACCCCACTCCAAAACCCTGGATGACCTCTCCCAGCGGTTTCATGTATATGTTAAAAAGCATGGGGGACAGAATGGAACCTTGCTGAACCCCACAGGTCAAAGGCCAGTGGTTCGAGCAGGTGTCCCCCAGCTTCATCATCTGGGAATGACCCACCAAGAAGGACCGAAGCCATGAAAAAAACATACCCCCCAAGACCCATTTCGGTAAGCTGTCCCAGAAGGATACCATGGTTGATGGTATCGAACGCCGCTAAGGTGTCCAAGAGAACCAGCAGTGTCACACTCCCCCTATCCAACTCTCTACGGAGATCATCCAACAAGGCGACCAAAGCCGTCTCGGTACCGTGACCAGGCCTAAAGCCAGACTGTGACTGATCCAGGTAATCGATGTCCTCTAGGAAACCCTGGAGCTGAGAAGCGACCACCCGCTCCAGCACCTTTGCCCAAAAAGGGGAGGTTGGAGACCGGCCTGTAATTGTTCAGAACTGTGAAGCCAAGAGAGGCTTTTTTCAAGAGTGGTCTAACCACCGCCTGTTTCAACCCCGATGAAAATGTCCCTTGCTCCAAGGAGCATTAATGATCAAACCAATCAATCAACCCACCTCTGGCCGATTTGATTAACCAGGAAGGGCAAGGGTCCAGAGCCGATGTGGTCGCTCTCACAGCCCCAAGGACCCCCTCCACGTCTTCAGGATGAACAAGCCGAAAGGAATCCCAGACAGACAGATGCCATAGTCACAGTAAACTGTAAACTGCAGTAAAACAGTAAACTGCAGTAAACCTAGCTCAATGGGACTGTGTAAAAGGATTGAAAGAGGAATTCGGGGTATGGTGTTCAGGAGAACATTTCCCATCATAAAAAACATTGGTAGACCACATGCAACTTTCCAGATGTGGTTTGACTGCAACTCCCATCATCCATCTGCTCTCCTAACTAGGTCTATTAGGATACTTAGTCCAGCAACACCTGGAAAGCTGGATTACAAGTCAGGAGGGATATTGACATGCTGAAATGTGTCTGGAAAAGGGTGAAAAATATAATAAAAGGTCTAGGAAGCCAAACTTGTGTAAAATGGCTTAGGGAGCCAGGTATGCATAGCATGGGGGAGAGAAGACAGCTGACATGACAGCCGTTCCTAAATTACTGAAGTAAGCTTGTTTTCGGCTTCTCTGGGGACTAAAGCACAAACTAAACCAATAGATTCAAATTGCAAGAGAAGAGAATTGGACCAAAATATCAGGAAGAACTTTGTGACAATAACAGCTACTTGACTAGAGAATAAATTGCTTTGGAGGGTAGTGGATTCTCCTTCTTTGGAGGTCTTTGAAAGGATGTCACATTGTGTGGTGGGGGAAGCTTGTTTTCTGCTGCTCTGGAGACTATGACATGTAGCAATGCATTCCAATTGCAGAAAAAACGTTTCCACCTAAACATTAGGAAGAACTTATTGACAGTCAGAGCTGTGTGGCAGTGTAATATGCTGTCTCAGAGCGTGCTGGAGTCGCCTTCTCTGGAAATATTTAAGCAAAGGCTGGATAGCTATCTGTCAAGGTTGCTTTGATTGTGTGATTTTGTGATACAAAATCCAGCATATATCTTGTTTGCTGTGTCATACTGTGCCTTTGTGTCAGTAAAATAATAATAATAATACTTTATTTATATACTGCCCTATCTCCCCAAGAGGACTCAGAGCGGTTCCCAACATAAGGCAAAACATTCAGTTGCCAGAAAGGAATAATAATAATAATACTGTTTATTTATATTCCGCTCTTCTCACCCCAAAGGGGACTCAGTGCGGATTACATTACACATACGATAGACAGTCCCTGTCAGAAGACATACAAAGACATACAAATTACAGTACACAGTACACAGTGCAATGTTAGAAGGATATCTTCTTCCTGGCTGGGGTGTGCATCACAGGGTGTGGTTGCTCCATTACGTCATTGTTGTTATGTCATTGCATCATTACGTCACAAGGGGGTGCTGTTGTTCCATCCTCATGGCGGGAGCTTCTGTTTCCGCATTCCACCTTCCCGACAGCCAAACTTTTTCAGGCGTTGTAAAGTCCCTTCTGTAAAAATCCTTCCCCGCTTCGCGGTTCCCATATTTGTCTATTCACAGCTGGGCTGCTTTCGAACTGCTGGGTAAGCAGTGGACAGGGCTCATAGCTGGTTGTCCAAGCCAGACCGGGGAATCGAACTGGCAACCTTGAGATTGCAAGCACAGCTGTGTTACCGCTGTGCTATCTCCCCGGCCCAGGAAAACCATACAAACAAATTAAAATAAACATCATAAAAAATAAACATAAAATCCTGCTAAAACAAACACCAAAAAATAAAAAAATAGTTTCATTATAACTCCATCAGACGGGTTCAAAATACCAATGGCTGGAATTACAAAATGGACATGGCCAACTATGAAAGGTCTGGGCAAGGGCTAGTTAGGGTTGCCACCTGTCCTGTATTATACGGGGCGTCTCGTATTTTTGCTCTGAATTTCGTGTCCCGTATTTTCAGCTCCTGTCCTGTATTGACAGGACAGGGGGTAGCAGGAGGCCAGGCCAGGCCAGCAATGAGGAAGGAAGGGAGAACTCTACGTGAATGCCCGGTAGCTGCCACTCTCCCCACACAAACACCAGACCTGGTCCTGCTTACTCACTCGAGCCGACAGTGCCGCCATCTTGGCATTTTCCCTGGCCGCTCTAGCCCTCTCTCTTGAGCATAAAGAGAGGCGAGCGCAGAAGGGGAGCAGAAGAGGGAGGGGTGATTTGGTAGTGCGGGCCTTCCTGGAAGGAAGGAGGGAAGAAGGAAGGAAGGGGGCAGGGGGCGGTGGCAGGAGGAGGAAGGGAGGAGGGAGAGGGAGCCAGGGAGGAAGGGAGGTTTGCGCACATGGCTGCGCTCACGGAGAGTCGAGGCCTGACTGGAGATTCTGGGCCTGCTGGGGATTCTGAGCCTTGCATAATGGTCACGGCGGCGGTGAAGGAGGAGGAGGAGGCTGCGCAGGAGAGGATGAGGTGCCGGGTCCGCAGAGGCGGCGGTGGGAAGTTTCCCTGGGAGCGCGGGGGGGGGGGAGGCAATGTGAAACATAACCTCAGTTATGTTTTATGAAGTGTCCCTTATTTTTGTGAAAACCCCCATATTTTTTGGTAAATGTTCCTTATTTCTTATATCAAAAAGTGGCAACCCTAGAGCTAGTGCAGAGTATCATAGGGCCAGGGGGAAGTGGATAAAGTGCAGAGGCCCTCAGTTGTTTTGGGTCCTAACAGCTGACTGGCCAGTATTTCTGGGAGTTGGCCTGGAGGGGGACTAATCAATCAATTCTCCTGCTGCAACATCCAGGTTTTCAGGTCCCTACGGAAGGAGAGCAATGTGGAGACTTGTCTAATCTCCCTATTCTTATAATATAGGAGAAAGTTCCTCCCTCTCAATAATGTCACCTGGAAATACAATCCTTTTTCCTTCTCCAATACATCATTTAGAGCCCCGGTTGTTGTTTTGCCCCACTTATTTAAAGAAGGGGAAGATTTGTACTGATATTCTGGGGATGTAAAGCTGCAGAGGCTCCAATGGCAAATGAGCAGTGAGCCCACTCTAGGTTTTAATCTGGATATTAAAGGAGACCCTCAATATTCTGTATTTTCAAAACAGGTTCAGCACCTCAGACTTCTTTAAAGTTCAGATAATAAAACCTGGAGCAGATATATTATCCTTTTGACATCAAAGTCATCAGTCCCACCAGGTCCAGATTTTTCTTGTTATCCATCTGGCAAGTCTACCTTTAACCATAATTGTAGGAAAGGCTGAAGAAGATAGTACCAAGTGGTAAAAAGAGGTTCTTTGGGATTTCCAGGAGAGTGAGGGAGATGGAAAGGGGAGGACAGCAAGCCATAAAATGTTACGGTGTGTCCGATTTTCAACAAGATGTCAGTATGTTATTTCTGCAGGGCTGACAAAACGTCAGAGTGACAGTAACAGGACAGGATGACCTGGAGAGCGGGGACTAGCACATATACAGTACAATGGTGTGGTTTGTATATGACTCCGCTGTCAGTCTTCCCATTCCATTCGATTTCATTTCTGTCCCTTGTGTAGTTCTTTAAAATCCACAAATAATTAGTTATTCATCGGCTAGTAGCTAGAAATTGAGTCATCCCATCAAAAGAAAAAAGCACAATGTATCTGTATCAAATCTGAAATCCATGAAAAGACTACTATCCAGGGAGACAAGTGCCTCCTCCCCATTGTCTCTCTGGCATTGCTTTGCAAATGAAGATTCTTAGGAAGGACTCACCCCACGCTTTCTACAAGTGCGTTGATGACTAAGAAGGCCAATCTGAGATAGGCAAGACCGGTTGCAGAAAGCACAGCAGAAAGTCTCCTTGGGTGATGTTGTTTCCAGGTTGTGGTTCTTTCTGCATTGTCATTTCTCTTCAAGACTCGTTCGGCATGTCTTTACGAAAGAGGCTGCAGCATCGTGGATGGTGCGTCTCCATGCCTCCCAATGTGAGGCCAGGGTGGACCATTTTGGTGATCAATCTGGCTGAGCCTGAGATGTTGTTTCAGGGAGTCCTTATATCTCTTTTGGGGGGCGCCTCTCTTGCGCTGACCCGTGGCGAGTTCACTGTAGAGTAGTATCTTTGGGAGGCAGTGGTCCTCCATCCTAGAGGCGTGCCCTGCCCAGCGCAGCTGTGTTCTCAATAGCATGGCCTCAATGCTGGTGATCCCTGCTTGCTCAAGGACAGCAACATTAGTCACATAGTCAGTTCATTGTACATTTAGAATTGTGCGAAGACAGAGCTGGTGGAAGCATTCGAGGAGTCGTAGGTGTTGGTGATAGGTGACCCATGTTTCAGATCCATAGAGGAGAATAGACAGTACGATAGCTCTGTACACACTGATTTTGGTGCTTTGCCTCAGGTGTTTGTTGCTCCAGACTCTTTTGTAAAGCTTTCTGAATGTACTCTATGCCTTTGCTAATCTGTGATCTATCTCTTGATCAATCTTGGCGTCTGAAGAGATGATGCTTCCCAGGTAGGTGAACTGCTGAACGGACTTAGGCACAGATTTACCTATGCTGAAGTGGGGATGATGGTGTTCTTCCTGTGGTGCAGGCTGGTAGAGAACTTCCATTTTCTTCAGGCTGACTTCCAGCCCAAACAGCTCTACAGCCATTGCAAAGCAGGGGGTTAGGCGTTGCAGGGCTGCTTCTGAATGCTTCTGGGGGGCCCTACCGGCAGGGGCGGTCTAATGTAATTTTAAATGGTAAGCGAACATTATTTTGGCGCCCCCCCAAAAAACATTATTTTGCCCCCCATGTAAAACAAATATGCAATTATAATATCACAATACCATTAGTAGTTTTATATTGTATCAATGTATATACAATATATTATACCATACTCATACTATATTATATCATAATTATATTATACTACATTACAATATAATTATATTATAATATATTGACATTCTAATATAATATAACATTCTATTATATTATTATTATAAAATAATAAATATAATTATTATTTAAATAAAATTATCCTCTACTAAATATTTTCATTACTCCTATAAAACTCAAATAACCCAAAATAAAGTAAAATAAAATATTATATATTACTATTTTGTACAATACCACTATACTGCTATATTGTTTGTAATATTACATGTAATATAAAATATATCATTATTCTATTGTTATATTGTATTTTTATTATATTGTATGACAATATTAAGCAGAACTGTATAATAATCAACAAGAAATGCAATGTAAATGCATCAAAATCAGAATATATTACCTACCACCCGTCTCATAATTCATAGGAGTCTCCCATAAGTCCAAAATTAGGATCCCAATGTAAATGTAAATAGAAAAACAGCCAAAATGTTCAAATGAGGTCGAATACAGGCAGTGCGGCCTGGGCAAACTTGGGCCCTCCCTCCCTCTAGGTGTTTTGGACTCCAACTCCTACAACTCCTCATAGCCTCAGGCCCCTCAGGTCTAGACAGAAATAGAGCCGAAGAAAGGAAGGAGGGAGAGAAGAGGTCACAGAGGAGGAGGAGGAGGAAAGCCCTTCCTTCATTCCTTCACTTACACTTCCTTCACTGATTCTTTTCTCCTTCCCCGCAAACGCACGTGCGGCGGAGACAAAGGGAGAGGGGAAGCACTCCCTGCCTGCCCGATAGGGAGTGCTTTGCTTACAGGCTTCTGCGCAAGGGAGCTACTGGGCATGCGTGGAGGTTTTCGCGCATGTGCAGTTGCTCCTGCGCTCAACTTCAGCTCCGGAGCAACTGCGCCTGACCAAAAACCTCCACGCATGCCCAGATGCAGCATTGGAGCGCACAAGGCCGGGGCCCAAAAGCAGGCAGCTGCGGCGCTGCCTGAGGAACATCGGCAGGGCCAGGATGGCGCCCCATGCGGCCAGGATGGCGCCCCCTTCCCAGATGGCGCCCTATGTGGCTACTTACTTGGCCTACCTGTAGGACCGCCCCTGCCTACCAGTGACTATTATGCCACCGCCAGCATAGCTCACAACTTCATTAGGGTATGCAAGCCTCTGTATACTTCTGGTAATGGACTCTACCGAATAGATAATAGACTGTGGGGAGAAAATTGACCCCCACTTCCTAGAGCACAAGTATTACTACCCTGACTTCCCATCAAGGTAGTATGAAATTACATTTTTTTATTCCATTTGCATTTTATTTTATTTGAATTGAAGTCATTTCTTGACATAATAATGTCGGGGGCTGTTTTGCAATTTTGTCATTTCTCTTTTTTCCTCGCCCCTTGTATCCCAAACCTTGCGTTCTCATTTTCCCCTTAAATGAAACTGTCCATTTCTATACCTTACAAAATGGGATTCTCTTTCACTGAGTTTAGCTGGTTGTATTGCTTTCCTCATAGGAAAATGAGCTTTTCACGCAGCTTGTTCATTTCCCTAAGAAAAAAGGAATTGCAAAGGCACAATATTAATGCATATAACACTTTAAAAGGAAGACAACAGAAGCATGTTCTGTCCTTGCCATTCCTGAGATGGCTTTCAGTCCACAAGCTGTTATTGCTTCTTTTGAAGTAAAGTAATTCCAAAGATTTGAAAAGATGTTTGCAGTTTCTCCAAAGCCCAATTCCCCTTCCTGCACTCCAATATAAGCTTTCTTTTTTAAATGGCTCCCAGCAGGGCATTTGCTCTATCTTTCAGCCTGGATAGATTCAAAGGCATTTCTCAACAGGTTCCTGGAACTGAGTTTGCTTATGAAGAGTAATAAATATTCCTTTCTCCTTACAGTCCCAAGGTATTGCAAAACGTTCGCACACAGACCCATAGCCTTGAGGTTTCTTGGACAAAAGAGAGAAGGCCTGTGAATTCTTGAAAAACCTCTCTGCGTATAGGGAAATAAGCCTTTTCCTCTAAACACAAGGCCATCCCTTAAGGACATAAGAACACACTGTACATTGAGACCGGCACACTAACAATACTGACTGTCAACAGATGGTGCAAACTGCTACTTGAAGTCTTTCAGATACCCATGTTTCCTTGATTTCTCAGAAACCACTCAGTAGCATTGGGTTATATGGTGAATGTATTCCAAGTTTTAGTCCAAATTTTGAAGGAGCTACTGAAAACACTGAAAGCATTTCAATGCTAGGTGTAATGATCTTTTTCTTCAAACTAGCTGTGGAGAACTGTGGCAGGGCAGGTTATCCCACCGCTGCCACCACTTTATGTGAGGATGCAGCTTACAGCGTGCGTCAACTTGTGAAGATTTGAACTCAAAACTGTGACAGGGTCATTGCCACCAATTTATGTGAAGCCTCCTTACTTTATAACTTTTGCCACCAGTGAGTAATTCCTGACTACCCGATGTTTCTAAAGCTTGCTCCAAAGAAGTTCACAAAGAGAGATTTATGAATAAAGGACTTTAACTGTTTATTTGTTAACAAGGTTTAAAGCATGGAGGTTTTAAGGTACACAGAGCTTAGGTGGTTGCAGTATCTTCTTAGAGGCACAGATCTTAAGGTTAATAGGTTTCTAAATACAATGTTTGACTGTATTTCTCCAAACACTGACTCAACAATATTATAGATACTTTGCCCACAATAGGCCTTTTATCTATCTTTTAGGTTAGCTATCCAGCCTAACCTACAAACAGTGGTATTTAAAGGCTTTCTAAACCCTAACTGCCTTTCTGCAGTATCAAAACACAGCCTTTATTCTGTTCTCCTCAGAACAGATAACAGCAGTCTCTCAAAACCAGTCAGTCTAACCGCTACAACTCTAACTCATGAATTTCAAAACTGGAAATTCTAAGGCTAGTGGTAGGCTCCGCCTCCTGTTGCTATAGCAACGGAACTTCTCAGAGGCTGGGCACTGTAATATTCTCCGTTAACCCTTTGTGGTCTGTCTAACATTTAATCATCTAACACAATCCAAATGTAATAAGACAAACCACACATTTAACAATAAAATAAAGATAAAACCCTCAATACACATAGCGACTTCATTACACTAGGGTTTTGTGGTAGCTTGCAGAGCACCTTCAGAGCATGTCTGGATTCATTATCCCACTGAGGTAGAAGCACCAGCCACCACTTCCAGCAGCTTTTGGTGCAGAACCTTGGGCTTTGTGAATATTGATGGAGTGGTAGTGTCCTAAAATGGGGACCTCAAAAGTAACTGGGTGTTCTGCCAGAGAAAAGGTTCATTTCTCTTTGGATCCAAATGTTGTGGTTTGTAAAGAATCTGATGCTTCGGAAGATGAGGAAGAGGATTTTGTGGGGTCTCAAGAGGGTGCTTTGGGGGATTGAAGTGGCATAGACAGACATGTTAGTTGCACCGGGACTGTGGCACAACTGGTTGGGAGTCAGCTGCATAAGATCTCTACTGACCAGAAGGTCATGAGTTCGAAGCCTACCCGGGTCGGGGTGAGCTCTCGACCAAATTGTGTAGTTCATTGTCGACCTTTGCAACCCAAAAGACAGTTGCATCTGTCGATTAGGAAATTTAGATACCACTTTGTGGAGAGGCTAATTTAACTGATTTACGAGGCCATAAAATTTTTCCAGGAAGTATGCAAAAGAATGAAGGAATGTGACAGCTTCCCCTGGTGGCCAGAAGCTGGAATGTTAAATTGCCTCTGAGTGTCTGTCTATATGTTGTGTGTCTATGGCATTGAATGTTTGCCTGTATATGTATATTGTAATCCGCCCTGAGTCCCCTGCGGGGTGAGAAGGGCAAAATTTAAATTATGTAATTAAATAAATAAATAATAATCTCAGGATGTTAGAGAAAGTGAAATCTGTTCCCATGAGAATCTGCTAGAGTTTGCTCCTGAGAGGAATGTGGGGGAGCATGAGTCACTTACTAGGTCAGAAAGCTGAAGCAAGGGAGGCGGGGAGGACCGGGACAGGCCGGGCCAACGTGGACGGTGGGCCAAGACCTTTCCCCGCCCAACCGGAAGCCAAGCGGTGAGAAAGAGGGGGAGGGGCAGGCCCCCCCAACAAGCACTCCCCCCTAACAGAGAGAAAAGGCAGCCTAAAACTGAGAGGCCGGATGCATGGCCGGCTCCCGCCGAAACCAATGCAACAACGGGGGAGGAGGGAAGAGTGTGGGAGGAGAGCTTCCCCGAACAAAGGAAGGAGCGGAAGCCATGCAGATAAAGGTCCCTGCCAATAGGCACGAGGGAATCCTTTTCTCATAGTATGTATGTATGTATATACTCACATTTAGTTGAATTCCGTGTTAAAATGTATTATATATGATATGGCTCTCACTGAAATAAATTTCCAAATATTTTGTTTTTATGGCTCTCTGAGTCAAAAAGGTTCTTGACCTCTGTATTAAAACATAGCCAAGAACAATCTCAAATCCAAGTCAGAGTCCAAAGTGCCAGTCTGAGGTCTATCTATTACGTGGGGTTCTTTGTCTCTGACTGGGAGACACTAAGCAAAAATAACTCTTTTATGCTTAATATTTGTTAGCCCTTGTTGTGAAAGCTAAGTTGCTTGAATCTGTACACTGTTGCTCATAACAACCAACTGCTAATAATAGCATTGAGTAAAGGGAAAGGGACATTGCTCCCTCCCACCTCCCTTACATTTTAGATAATACTAACTGAGGACCCAGCGGTGCCCGGGTTAATTGAGAAAGGCATTGTGTGGCAAGGTTGGTCTTTAATGAGTTTGTTATGTGGCTTGCAGTGGTCTCTGGAAGTTAGTGAGGGTACTACAAGTTCCATCGTCCATGGTCCATCCTTCTCCAACTTGCACCAGGATGTAGAGTGAGTGGGTCATGGGGGCTCTGTGTGCCAAGTGTGGTCTTGATCAGTCATTGGATGGCTCTGTGGAAGTGCAGGAAGGTGTGGTCCCTTGATCAGTCATTGGATGAGTGGGTCATGGGGGCTCTGTGTGCCAGTGTGGTCTCAGTCAATGAGTGAGTCAGAAAGTGACTTCAACTTCAAGTCCCATCATCTATGGTCCATCCCACTCAAAACTGCACCAGGATGTAGAGTGGGTCATGGGTACTCTGTATGCCAAGTTTGGGCGCGGTCTGTGATTTGTTGGGGCTGCAATGTTCTGTGGTAAATGAACCAGGTAAAGGTACTGCAAATCCCATCATTTGTGAGCCATCCTGCCGTAAACTGCAGCTGGTTTGTAAAGTGGGCCATTGGGCCTCTGTGTGCCAAGTTTGGTCCTGATTCGTCATTGGTGTGGGCCACAGTGCTCTAAGGTAATCAATGAAAGAATTTCAAGTACCATCATCCATGGTTCATCCTCCCTCAAACTGCACCAGGATGTAGGGTGCATCTTAGGGGATCTGTGTGCCAAGTTTGGTCTTGTTCTGTCATTGTTGGGGGGCGTAGTCAGGAAAATCAAGTTGAGGAAGCCTAACAATATCCCATGAGCTGAGGCCTAGTCAGGAAAATCAAGTTAAGGAAGCCTTGCTGTCTATTTTGGGCCTGGTCTGTGATTTATAGGGGCTACAGTGTTGTTTGGGAAGTGAATCAGGTGAAGGTACTGCAAATCTCATCATTTGTGGCCCATCCTGCCCTAAACCACACCAGGTTGTGAAGTAGGACATTGTGCCCCTGTGTGCCAAGTTTGGTCCTGATCCGTCATTGCTGTGGGCCGCAGTGACTGACTGCCTGAGGCCTTTCCTTTTCCCTCTGCGTTTCCTTAGAATGTTGGAATGTAGATAGCCAATCAGAGTCCTTTATGCAAATACTCCCTCAGTGGCAACCAATCCCCTCTGTCTGTTGCCTTAGAATGTTGGAGTTCTGAGGCTCGCCAATCAGAGTCCTTTATGCAAATAATCTCACAGTGGCAACCAGGAGGCCCTGCTCTCGCTCCCGCCGGCTTCCCAGGTGCGGCTGGTGGGGACGAGGGAGAGGGCCTTCTCGGTGGTGGCTCCCCGTCTGTGGAATGCGCTCCCTAGCGACATACGATCAATTCCATCCCTCCTGACATTTAGGAAAAAAGTAAAAGCCTGGATGTGGGACCAGGCGTTCGCATAGTAGCAACAGGACAGCACTTTAGTAGTTTTAATGGAAAGTTGGTGAATAGGGCTCAATGCTTTTATGGACGGAACACTGTTTTTAACATAGGTGAATGCATAGGATGTGTGAATATAATTGTATTTTAATGTATTTTAGTGTCGAATGCTGGAGGGTTTTATATTGTGTTTTATACTGCGATTGTGGTGTAGGCATCAAATTATGCCTTTTGGAAGCCGCTCTGAGTCCCCCCTCGGGGGTTGAGAAGAGCGGGGTAAAATGCCATAAATAAATAAATAAATATCTGCATAATCGAGGATCCTGTACCAAATATTCATAAATGGAAGAAAAAAATAGAAGATTATGGGAAGGTAGCAGGTCTGAAAATAAACAAAGAAAAAACGGTACTATTAACAAAAAATATGACAAAAATCTCCCAAGAAGAACTATCTCAAAAATCGGGATTCCGAGTATCTAGGAAAATAAAATACCTGGGAATTTGGTTGACGGCCAAAAACTCACAGTTATTAAAAATAACTATGAGGATACATGGCCACAAATCAAAAAAGATATGGGAAATTGGAGACATTTAAGATTATCATTGTTAGGTAGAATAGCCATTATAAAGATGAATATACTCCCCAAATTATTATATTTATTCCGAAACATACCGATAATTAGAAACCAGAAGGTATTTAAAAATTGGAATAAGGAAATCACAAAATTCATTTGGGAAGGAAAAAAGACCAAGAATCAACTATAAAATAATGACAGACAAAAAAAAGTAGAGGAGGATTCACCCTCCCTGACTTTAAGTGTTATTTCGAGGCTTGTGCTTTATTATGGGTGAAAGATTGGGTCTCCTTGAAAAAAGAAAATCTCCTAGCCTTGGAGGGGTTCGATCTTAGAACTGGCTGTCATGCTTATTTGTGGTATGACCAAACAAAAAAGGAAAAAAACATTGGCAACCACTTCATAAGATCGACCCTCCTAAAGGTATGGAATAAATATGTCATGTACTTCTATGCAAAAACCCTTCTTTGGGTTTCGCCCTCCAAAGCGAAACAAAGGAGAATACAAGGTGGGAACAAATTGTTAACTTATAAAGAAATATTGAAAAACTTAAATGTGAACTGGGAGTTAAAAACCCAAGAGGAAATTCAACAAATAGATGGGAATGTAACATGGCTCCAATACAGACAATGCAGTCAGGGTGAGTGCACCTCTAAATTAGGGTAATAGTAAGCAAGAGAAGCGTCACAATTATATATAAAGGATTTATCAAAAGCACATGTGTGAATACAATTAAAGTATTGCAAAATTACATAGCTCAAAGCACATAGCATGTGGCATCAATGGGAATGTTAACAAATGAAAGCAGTGCAACACATACAATATGGAGCCTAATCAATAGTAAGCATAGATACACATCAATTAAAGAGGCAGTGTAAGGTAATCGTTCAGCACATAGTAATCGTTCAACACATAATGTCGTTCAACACATAGTAATCGTTCAACACATAGTGGTACATTTAGATAGAGCTACACATATGAGTATCCAGGGATGTGAGGAAAAGACGCGGCAATCCAGGTGTATGCCTGGGAATGCGGGGCGGACAAGCCGCGGCTTCTCTGGCATCAATGGCAAGAAAAGTTTGCTGCCTTGGAAGAGGTGGGACACCTCTTGCCATTGATGCCAGAGAAGCCGCGGCTTGTCCGCCCCGCATTCCCAGGCATACACCTGGATTGCCGCGTCCTTTCCTCACATCCCTGGATACTCATATGTGTAGCTTTATCTAAATGTACCACTATGTGTTGAACGAATACTATGTGTTGAACGATTACTATGTGTTGAACGATTACTATGTGCTGAACAATTACTATGTGCTGAACGATTACCTCACACTGCCTCTTTAATTGATGTGTATCTATGCTTACCATTGATTAGGCTCCATATTGTATGTGTTGCACTGCTTTCATTTGTTAACATTCCCATTGATGCCACATGCTATGTGCTTTGAGCTATGTAATTTTGCAATACTTTAATTGTATTCACACATGTGCTTTTGATAAATCCTTTATATATAATTGTGACGCTTCTCTTGCTTACGATTACCCTAATTTAGAGGTGCACTCACCCTGACTGCATTGCATGCCTTAATCGCATGATATTTCTTTGAATTGCATGGTTTGCTTCTTCTACTTGTGTATATATATTGTGCAAGCACCCCCGCCTGGTGCTTCTTTGTATCCAATACAGACAACTCAAAGAAATATATAACTTAGACAAAAAGAAGGGATTCATTGAGAAAGATGACTTTTGGGATCAGCTAATAAAATCTGGGAAGAAAAATTTATTTATTTATTTATTATTTCGCATTTGTCTGTGCCCCCCCCCCCAACGGCTCGGGGCGACTTACAACAGTTCGTAAAATACAATTGTCAGATAACTCATAAACCACAGTAATACAATTAAGATGGAATTACAATTAGAACAGTTGAAGCAACAAATGGAGTCGCAGTGGGCTGACAGCTAGTAAAAATATTACTAAGCTATACAATAAATTAATAGATTGGGCTACTGAAAGTGAACAAGTAAAAAACTGTATGGTATTATGGGCAAAAACTATTGGAAGACAAATAAAAATGCATGAGTGGCAAACAATTTGGACCAAAAAAAATTAAATATACTTATGCCACGGATTTGAAAGAAAATTGGATGAAGATGTTCCACAGATGGCACATCTCCCCACAAAAAATTGGAATAATGTACAGAAATAGTGATGCCAAATGTTGGAAATGCGACACGAACATGGGAAGCTACTACCACATGTGGTGGACTTGTAAAGTAGCAACCTCATATTGGGAAAGTATACATAAAGAAATTCAAATAATATTGCAAAGAAAATTCTCAATGAAACCCGACTATTATTTATTGGGCTTACTAGATAAAGAACTAAAGATAGATGGTAATGAAGATAAATTGTTTTGTTTTATGACGACAGCAGCACGAATGGTCTACTCTACGCCAAGCATTGGAAAGCCGACTACATTCCTAATGTTGACCAATGGCTAGCAAAACTTTATGACATAAAGAACATGGACAGACTGACATTCCTTTTAAGCAAGCACACAGGGAACTCAAGAAAACAAACAGATTGGAGTCTATTGGAGGAATACAGCAAAAGAATGGACTCGATAACTCAATAATTAAAAGCACTACAAAAATCGAAGCCCCTTTTAATTTCGTTCTCAGGCTGGAATCTGGGCTCTTTTTCCAGATCACAACCTGTTTTGTATTTGTATGTGCGATTTTATGTTACACAACTATTCACAAAACCAATAAAAATATTTTAAATAAATAAATAAATAAAATAAACCAATCGAAACACTGCCACATATTCCTCCCACCTCCACACCTCCGCTGCAAACACTGACTTTTATTATATGTACATAGATAGATAGATAGTAGGCATGAGAAAAATGAAACGGAAATTAGAAATTCTTAATTATTAATTAATTAATTATTGTGCTACTCACTTCTCCCTGTCTTCTCCCCCTCATTTCCTTCCCGCCTTCATTCAACTTCTTCTTTTTCCCGCATTTCTATGAGGAACTGGAAGTGACGCTGCTGCTAGGTAGGCTAGGCAATGCATTCTGGAAAGTGTAGTCCTCCAGGCTTCCCCCCCCTTCTCTTCCCCGTTGCTCTGCTGCCATGCCCCATCGCAGGGGCCTGCTTCACACACACACACGTGCGCGCGCGCTTCTCCTCCTCTCTCTCCCTGCGCTCTCTCAGATGCTTCTCTTCCCCGTTGCTCTGCCATGCCCCATCGCAGGGGCCAGCTTCAGCCCTCCAGGTACGTGTTTTGGACTTCAACTCCCACCATTCCTCACAGCCTCAGGCCTCTTCCTTTTCCTCTCAGCCTGGGCAAACTTGGGCCCTCGCTCCCTCAGGATCGGGGTGAGAGAGAGGCAGCGAGGAGCGAGGGGGGGGGGCTCCTCCTCCTTTTCTGTTGCTGCTTCCAAGAATAGAATACCCTCCTTCCCTCCCTCCTTCCTATTTGGAGAGTCCCATCTAGAATTCAGTGTGGTTTATTCAAGTTTTGGCCTACAACCCCCAGAAATCCCAGCCAATTTACCAGCTGTTAGGATTTCTGGGAGTTGTAGGCCAAAACCACCTGGAATGTGCATGCTCTGGCATACGAATTCGAATTACTAACAAATTTCGTTAGTACTTAAGTTACATTTCCGAAATTTTTGGGAAATTTTTTGTAAGTCTTTCTTTTACTAATAAAAAAAAATCCCCCAATTTGATATAAGAATCGCCATTTTAGGATTCTAAACCATGCCTAATAGATAGATATTATTATTCCTCAAGAGTATCTACAATGACACACTGGTGGCTGTAGCTCTAATGTAGAAGTGCCTCCAAAGAGGTCAATGGATTCCTATGGCTTTCTCTAAGGAAATACTTTCAAGAGGCTGGTTTCTCCCGTACAAGGGAAAACAAAAGATACAGTAGGCGCTTTTATCCTTGGGGATACGTGAATAACAGTGAACCCTAGATTTTGACTACATTTGGGCTAGAAGCATGCTCTAGAATTGCACTGGAGGATTTAGAATAACCCACAACACTGCTGGGGGTATATTGCCTTCTCAGTGTTGGTCTTTAGAAAAGCCTGCATTTACTATATCAAAATGGCCAAGTAGTAATAGTGATTTTTATTTTGTTTTACTGAGGCACAGCTGTTGCCTCTCCGTTTATTTTTATATCACCTCAATAAATTCTGTTACATTTTTTCAAAGAATGCTTAGAGGCAAATGCTTTCTTCAGCAGAGCACTTCATATATTTTCACAATTTGTTTATTTAACAACTTCTGTAATGAAGATAAATCCCAAGAAACAGAAAGCAAAATCCCACTATAGCAACGATGGTTCTCTCCTTTGAATCTCACTCCAAATGTTCCAGTTTGACAGAACTTTGATTTACATAGTAGGAAGACTTTAAGTCTAACTTTCTAGGCTTCCAGCTGGAACTTGAGGACCCCAAGGGTTACAGTAGAGCAGTGATTTTCAACCTTTTTTGAGCCGTGGCACATTTTTTACATTTACAAAATCCTGGGGGACACCACCAAACAAAATGACACTCTAACACAGTAATACATATAGTTAATATGTTTTTAAATGTATTTATACACTCACTTAGTGTGAAACCTGGGCCTGTTTCGATGAACACAAAATAGATATCCTGGCAGGAATGGTAGAAAGACACATAAGAACATAAGAACATAAGAAGAGCCATGCTGAATCGGGCCTCAGCCCATCTAGTCCAGCATTCTGTGTCACACAGTGGCCCACTAGTTGTACACAGGGATCTCTAGCAGAAAGGAGGGCAAAACCCTCACCTGCTCCCGACCCCCACAACCAGTACCCGGGAAATCCTGCCTGCCTCCATCAACACAGAGGTGGCACTTGGATGTCCATTTCAGTAACTACTGATTCCCTTGGTATCCACACACAAAGCTCTTGCTCAACAGCTGTCAGGCTCTCTCTGTTTTTAGTTTTCTTTTTTCTTTCGTCCACCCCTCATATTAGGGCCTTCATCTGTGTCATAATTTTATCCAGGGCCCTGTTCGGCATTTGCATTTTCCCTTCTCAAAAACTTCTCCATCACTGTCACTCGCTTGTCTTGCTGTGATCCCAAATTGATGCGCAGCTGCAGCACTAACTTTGTTTACTTAGCCACATCTGAGCAAATCCAAGATGGCGCGACCATAGCACTCTCGCGTCACTTCTTAGGTGACGTGAGAGTGCTATGGTTCCATTTCTTAAAGGGACAGATGCGCCTTATAGTTTATATATGAATGAAGTTCAAAAATAATTTCCCACGGCACACCTGATGATCTCTCATGGCACATTAGTGTTCCCGCGGCACACTGGTTGAAAATCACTGCAGTAAAGTATATGACAAATTCAAAGGATGTTAGAAAGATTTCCTTCAACCTTCCTTTGCCTCCTTTGCTGTAAAAAAAATGCAGCCTGGATCTAACAATCCCAAAGGAAAAGCTCTTTTGGTTCTCAGGTGCAAAGTGTTTGGGAGGGAAGCTCCATTATTATTTTACCAAAGAACGAAATGTCATTGGTGCATTTCACAAATGAAAACCAAGCTGCATGTAGCCAGCAGACATCAGAGTGTGGTCGAAATAGCAAAAATAAGGGGAAAGGCACCAGCTAGGAAAGTCTGAAGCAGCTTGCTTTTGCCTGAACCTACAGGGAAGAACAAGATTCTCCCTGTTTCTTGTTTCTGTTCTCCCTTTGAGTTTTTATTTTATGTGTCAGGAGCGACTTGAGAAATTGCAAGTCGCTTCTGGTGTGAGAGAATTCGCCATCTGCAAGAATGTTGCCCAGGGGATGCCCGGATGTTGGAGCTGACAAAAGGAACTCACCCGCTCTCCCCTGATTCAAACTGCTGACCTATCGGTCTGCAGTCCTGCTGGCAAAAGGGTTTAACACACGACAAAGGAGCAAGCTACCTATGTCACTAGAAAAGACAACAAAACGGGGACCAAAAAAAGCCAATTACGTGAATTATGTCCTTGATATCCTTATTGGATAGAATAATAAATGAAAGAGCTAAACCTTGATATAATTATGTCTGCTTATTATATATATTACTAGCTTGGGAACCCGGCCCGGGTTATTTGAGAAAGGCATTGTGTGCCAAGGTTGGTTCTTATCAGATGTTTACATGGCTTGCAGTGGTCTCAGGAAGTTAGTGAAGGTACTGCAAGTCCCATTGGCCATGGTCCATCCGGCTCCCAACAGCACCAGGATGTAGAGTGGGTAATGTGGACTCTGTGTGCCACTTTTGGTCTTGATCATTCATTGGATGAGGGTCACAGCGGTCTTGGAAGGTGAATTAAGGTACTTCAAGTCCCATTATCCATGGTCCATCCTTCTTCAAACGGCACCAGGATGTAGAGTGAGTCATGAGGGCTCTGTGTGGCAAGTTTGGTCTGTATTGGTCATAGGATGAGGGTCACAGTGCTCTCAGGAAGTGAGTGAAGGTACTTCAAGTCCCATCATCCGTGGTCCGTCCCACACAAAACTGCACCAGGATGTAGAGTGGGTCATGAGGGCTCTGTCTGTCAGGTTTGGTGTTGATCAGTCATTGGATTAGGTTTGCAGCAGTCTTGGAAAGTGAGGGAAGGTACTTCAAGTCCCATCATGCATGGTCTGCCCTCCTCCAAACTGCACCAGGATGTAAAGTGGGTCATGGGGGCTCTGTGTGCCAGGATTGGTCTTGATCAGTCAGTGGATGAGGGTAGCAGCGGTCTGGGGAAGTGATTGGAGGTACTTCAAGTCCCATCACTCATGGTCTGCCCTCCTCCAAACTGCAGCAGGATATAAAGTGGGTCATGGAGGCTCTGTGTGCCAAGTTTGGTCTTGATCAGTCAGTGGATGAGGGTTGCAGCAGTCTGGGGAAGTGATTGGAGGCACTCAAAGTCCCATCATCCATGGTCTGCCCTCCTTCGAACTGCACCAGGATGTAGAGTGGGTCTTGGGGGTTTTGTGTGCCAAGTTTGGTCTTGTTCTGTCATTGTTGGGAGCTGCAAAGTGTTTTGGTGTGAAACTCCCACCATGGCTATCCCCCCTCTGGCAGTTTAGAGTGTCGGAATGTTCGTGTTGGCTGGCTAATTAGAGGCGTTATGTAAATACTCCCTCACTGGCAACCAATCATGTTGTCAGAATGTAGAGGCCGGGAGCCAATCAGAACGCTGCCACATACATACATACAAGCATGCAAACATTCCGCTTTATTATATATAGAGAGATTAAACAGTGTAAATGCTGCTGGCATACATATGACACCATAGATTAATATGCATGTGTATTAAACATAAATATAAATGTATTGGTATGTAAACAACCCAACAATACAGTTTGAAACATCGATGTGCCAGACGAGTCCTGAAGATCATACAGTATAGCCAATGAAAGTCTATAATGAGGAACCCTTATTCAAACTGTATTGTTGGGTTGTTTACATACCAATATATTTGTATTTATGTTTAATACAAGTGTATATTAATCTATAGCATCATATGTCTGCCAGCAGCAGCATTTACACTGTTTAATAATATATATAATAAGCAGACATAATCATAATCAGGTTTAGCTCTTCTGTTTATTATTCCATCCCAATAAGGATATCAAGGACGTAATTCACGTAATTAGCTTTTTCGTCCCTGTTTTGTTGTTTTCTGGCAACTCAAAAGGAGTCCCAGGTTGTGGCACACCTGGTTAGAAGTCAGCTGCATTAAAATCATTACTGACCGAAAAGTCATGAGTTCGAAGCCAGCCCGGGTCAGAGTAAGCTCCTGACCATTTGTCTAGCTTGCTGTTAACCTTTGCAGCCTGAAAGACAGTTGCATCTCTGAAGTAGGAAATTTGGGTACCGTTTATGCAGGGAGACTAAGTTAACTAATTTACAACACCATAAAACTCTCCAGCAGCATGCAAAAGAATGAGGAAGTACTCCATCAGTATCACACGTGGACGGTGAAGCGACAGCTTCCCCGGTGGCCGGAAGAATACCTCATGAAGCTGGAAAATTAAATAGCCTCTGTGTGTCTGCAGGCCCGGATTACCCAAAAGGACACCCTAGGCCATGGACTATGGGCGTAGCCCTAGGGAGCGGCAGATCAAGCAATTTTTTTTAAAAAAATTTAAACGCCCCCTCGCAGCGCTCTCCCCCTGCCCTCTTCCGAGAGAGAGAGTCATCATATCACAGGAGACGGCGGGGGGAGAGCGCTGCGAGGGGGTGGGAAGGAGGGAATGGCGCCCTTCCCTCGCCATCGCCCGCCTGGGCCGCCCCCTTTTAAAGGAAGGAGGCGACAAGGAGGAGGAGGAAGGGAAGCCCTGCCCCACCAGGGCTGCTGGCAGGCATGCATGCATGCGCGTGTGGCAGGAGGAGGGCGCCTCTGCCTCTTCCGCCATGGTGGAGGAGGCAGAGGTGCCCTGCTCCTGCAGCACACGCATGCTCGCCAGTGGGCTTTCCTTCCTCCTCCTCGCTGCCTCCTTCCTTTGCAAGGGGGCGGGCCAGGCGGCGAGGAGGAGGCGGACGGAAGCTGCACAGCTGGGGCAGCAGCGCCCTGGGGGCGAGACTTCCCTCCCTCCTCCTCTCACCCTCCTTTAGGTCAGGGGAGGAGGAGGTGAGGTGAAGTCGCACGGCACCAGCCCCGGCCGTGGGGCTTCCGTCCGCCTCCTCCGCCTCCTCCCGTGACCAGAAGGAGGGCGCGAGGAGGAGGTGGACGGAAGCCACACGGCTGGGGCCGGGGCCATGCCGCTTTTGTCGCCTCCTCCTCACGTCCTCCTTTTGGTCGCAGGAGGAGGATGCGATGGAAGCCGCACGGCACTGGCCCCAGCCGTGGGGCTTCTGTCCACCTCCTCCTCCTCCCGTGACCGAAAGGAGGGCGCGAGAAGGAGGTGGATGGAAGCCGCATGGCCGGGCCGGTGCCGTGCCGCTTTCATCGCCTCCTCCTCCCGCGACCAACTTCTGGTCGCGGGAGGAGGCGGACGGAAGCCCCACACCCGGGGCTGCTGCAGCACATGCGCAGCAGTGCCCTGGGGGCGGGGTGTCTTTTGGCCTAGGGCAGCAAAAGATGTTAATCCGGGCCTGCGTGTCTGTCTATATATGTTGTATGTCTATGGCATTGAATGTTTGCCATGTATGTGGGCATTTGATCTGCCCCAAGTCCCCTGCGGAGTGAGAAGGGCAAAATATATATACTGTAAATAAATAAATAAATAAATAAATACTGTTGAACAATGACCTCAAGCTGCATCAGTTGAAGCACGCTGACGATCAAGGAGGGAAGTGGGAGGAGGTCACAAAAATAAGACATGTTTCATAGGCAACTTTGGGGGGTGGGGGGAGACATCACTCCAGTGGACTCCTCTTTGATCTGTGGAACAGTCTTGCCAGAAATGCTCACGTGTCACCTCTAAAAAAAGTATTTTGGGTGGAATATTAAAACTTTTTATCCTCCCTGGTCTTTCCTTTCCTTTTAGTATTGAGTTTAAATCATTTTTATTTTTGCAAGCAAGAGTTGTTTTCTTTTTTATACATTTGAAGTTTTATCTTGTGAATTCGTAATTTAGATATCTTGTATTATTTGCATTTTTAGTAGTGTATTTAGCAGTTATCCTTGAAAGAGAAACAAACAAATATAAAATAAAATGCAGCAGAAAATAAAACAGCAGCTGTAGCTATGAATCTGAATCTGGGAAGTTACGATGACGATATACAAACTCACTGAACATTATATTATGAATTCATGAACCCAAACAACATGTTAGTCGAAAATTTCATTCACACCTTGTTAAAATTTTGCATTTTACTTGAAAAGTGTGGTAAGATTTGGATTAGATCCAGCATTCTTCCATGGTCCATTATCTATACTGTTAACTATGCATCAATGTTTTTATTCTTTTGAAGCTACAGCTGGGAACCAGTGGCGTTGTTGCAACTATGACGGCAGTATGCATTTATCTGTGTCCCCCGTCCGTGCCCCCCACTGCAAGCATGTAACCATCTGTTACGTGATTACTAAGGCTGGGCCATCTGCTTCATGTCATAAGCAAACTGATTATTAGTCAATGTCAAAACAAGTCGTTTCTATCATGTGTTATGCTATAAAGCAATACAAAGAATCGTTTTGAAGTGAGTGAAGAGTGGAAACGGAAGGGCAAGGAGAATTCTGTTTTGAAAAACCTGGAAGTCTTCACCTGGAACTGGAGAACAATGGGATCTTTCTGAGTCTACGAGGTTTGAATGAAAAGTAATCCCTCCACCTTCATTACTTGGGTTTGAATGGGAATATTTTAATAAATCAAACACAGAAATAATCCTTAGGATGTGCTCTTTAACTACCACTATTCACTTTTCACATAATCACCAGAAAATTGGATACATTTCTGCCAATGATGAACAAGTTTTCTGAAGCCGTCACAGTTCCTGGCAAATTTCAAGTCTGTGTGCTTTCATTTCAGGCGTCAGCATCCTGGGTACCCATCGTGCACAGATCTTCCGATAGCCAAGCAAAGCAATAACCCAACTCTGGGGCTGGTGCTCATCTCCATTTCTAAGCTGAAGAGCTGGCATTGTCCATAGACACGTCCATAGTCATACGGCTGACATGACTGCATGAAGAACAAGAAAAGGGTACAGACAATGTAACACGTTAGGTTATATATGGTAAAAAAATGCTTTCGTTTCGATAATTTAAACGAGACTATGATCATGTGTACAGGTCCTTCTAAAAAATTAGCATATAGTGCTAAAGTTCATTGTTTTCCATAATGTAATGATAAAAATTAAACTTTCATATATTGCACACCAACTGAAATATTTCAGGTCTTTTTTTGTTTTGTACTGATGATTTTGGCATACAGCTCCTGAAAACCCAAAAATACTGTCTCAAAAAAATTAGCATATTTGGTCGGATGGAATATGCTAATTTTTTGAGACATGTATGCCAAAATCATCAGTATTAAAACAAAAAAAGACCTGAAATATTTCAGTTGGTGTGCAATAAATTGAAAATATATGAAAGTTTAATTTTTATCATTACATTATGGAAAATAATGAACTTTAGCACTATATGCTAATTTTTTGAGAAGGACCTGTAGAGTGCATCACAGATACAACTTGTTTCCCTAAGTACACGGGACAAGAAGGAGGAGGAATCCTGGACAATCAACAATGTGTATTTAAAGCAAATCAACAATATATATTTCAAGAATTGTGTGGATATTGATATTCAACATACGACTTAGTGTAGCACAAATCCTATACACCACATATAGATGGGAATGTGGCGCAGCTGGCTGGGAGTCAGCCGCATAAGATCTCTACTGACCAGAAGGTCATGAGTTCGAGTTCTGCCCGGGTTGGGATGAGCTCTTGATCAATTGTATAGCTTGTTGTCTATCTATATATGTTGTATGTCTATGGCATTGAATGTTTTCCTGTATATGTGCATTGTTATCCACCCTGAGTCCCCTGCGGGGTGAGAAGGGTGGAATATAAATGATGTAAATAAATAAATAATAATAAATATATACAATCACACAACCGGACAAATTATGCAATCACCTAATAATGTTAAAGATGTACCAATGCAGCGTTTCTGATACAGGAGTTACAAATAATGTGGGCCAAAGTCCGTCAATATAAATTATAGGAATAAGTCATCATATTACAAAACAATAATAAACAATCTGGAGATAGTTGGAAACTACCAAAGAGTGAATGTTTTGTATTGTTTAAATACACATTGTTGATTGTTCAGGGTATTTTGACGAGTGTCTCTACCCTTTTCTTGTTCTTGTACCAGTAAGGCTTCCCAGTGATTTGCTTTTTATGACTGTATGGAGCACCGTTGCCTGCCGGAGCGGGACCTATTGATCTACTTGACTGATTGATTGACAATGAATTGGTGATGAAGTGCAGAGGAGTTATGGTTTTATTATGTTTTATTGATGTTAATATGTATGTGGTTTTAGCTATGTGATTTTTATCTGTTTTTATATTGTCATGGGCACTGAATAGTGTTGCTTTGTAAACCACCACGAGTCAACTTCAGGCTGAGAATGGCAGTATAAAAATGAAGTAAATAAATAAATAAATAACTCACATTTGCATGTTTTCAAACTGCTAGGTTGGCAGCAGCTGGGCCTAACAGTGGGAGCTCACACCGCTCCTCGGATTCGAACCGCTGACTTTTCGGTCATCAAGTTCAGCAGTCAGCGCTTTAACCCACTGCACCACTGGGGCTTGTCTTATTTAGACAAGGTTTTTTGTGATTTTTAAACTCATATGGTACTATTGTTGTTCAATTGTTATTGTAAACTTTTGTAATATAGCATTTTATCTCATTTCTGCTATTTCCATTGCAGGAAAAAGGCAGGGTGGATGTTTGAACAAACAAAAAAAAAATCCAAGCCAACAGCTATTTGATCTAAACCTGCAAAATTCCTTTGGAGGACTCGAATGTAGAAAAACCTTTTTGAATGGTGCCAGAAGCTGTTCTCCATATCAGCAGATTCTATATTTTTAGATTCAACCATCCATAGCTCAAAAATAATCTCAAAAAAGTTTGCTCTTCAATACAAGGAACACAATTTTACTGCACCCAGGGCCAGATATTACCTTATGTGAAATGTGCGCCCGTGTGGGGCGCCACATATTCAGGGGCACATCCGCTCACCAAATGCCCCTTCTCAGTCTCCGGCCCCATGGAAGGCGGCCTGTCCACACCGCACCAAATGCGCATGCGCGGAACCACCTGGACCCTCCACAAGGCCGGAGACCGAGGAGGAGCGCCCGGCAGCCGGTTGCGCCCCCAAACATGTGAATAATATTCTACCTTTTATTTTTCAGTGATTGGGGGGGGGGGACAAAATAATGTTTGCTTACCATTTAAAATTACCTTAGTTCGGCCCTGGATTTGGGTATCCTTAGCAAAGTCCTGGAACCAAACAATGGCCACTGTATGTGAAAAACACATGGCTCTTTGACCAAGTAAGGAGGTACTGCACCATCATAGCAGGTAAAGATTCAGGTCATGCGATTAAGATGGCACGGTTGTAGAGCACCCTTTGGGTGTGCTCTGACTGTCCTCGCCAGATCTTGATGTCCTGACCTGTCAACAATACGGGGACCACCCTGATGGTTCCGAGTTAGACCTCCGACTGCCGATTGCCATTGTTGGTGGTCCTCGGTCGTCTGTGGGCCTAGATGGATCCGAAAACATTAAGAGTTCCCAACCATGCCTTCAGTCCTTGGAGACCCTGGTGTGGAGGGCAAGTTCGGAACTGGGGAGAGACCACTGGACAGGGTGCTGGGTCTACCGCCCAGTGACGGCGACAACGGCCAAAATTCTGAGGTCACTGAGCAGGAAGAAATTCCTGAATTCGACTCCCAAGAGCCGGGAAAGCTCATCTGAGTCAGCCCTGCGACCGATGGTGATACCGGCAGGACAAGGCGATGGCCCAGCCCCAGGATGCCCAAAGAGGTACCCAGGAAGGCTGGACCGGCCCATGGTGGAGCACCTGACCGAAGAGTATGAGAAGCTGATCCATCAATTCAAACGTTTCGGGGACCTACTGGCGAGAGCAGGCATCCTGCAGCCACCTGGCCCCAGCGAGACCGCCGAAACGGCAACCCCGGATCCCCCCAGCAAGAATCTCCCACACCCCCAGAACTGGATTGGGACCAATCATGGGACTTCCTAACTGGGGGATGCGGAGTCAGGGAAGAGAATCCTAGAGGAAATAAAGACACATGTGGCACTACCATAGGGTTGGCTGGGGAGACCAGCCCAGAGCGGAGACTCAACATGGAAGAAGCTGATTGCCTTGACTCGGTGCTGACGGGGAAGATATCCGAGGTCTTGACCCGTGCCCGGGAACTCCTTCCCTATCATCGCGACCTTCCGTTGGCAGCAACACAGATGGCTCGAGGGCCGCCTAAGATGGCGGACGGCCTTGAAGTCGCCGAAGTCGACCGGAGGTCTCCTTCTCCTTCACCCCACAGCGGTAACCGGAAGCGGAAACGACGTCGGAGGAAGAAGAACAGACCAGGCTGGACTTCCGAATGCCTAGAGGAGCGCCCGGACGCCCCTCAGTCCTCCCAACAGCAGCAGGAGCGGGTAGTAAACTGTCGTTCTCGGGGAATACCCAAACCCTTAGAGCAGTGTTTCTCAACCAGTGTGCCGGGGCACACTAGTGTGCCTTGAGCGATCATGAGGTGTGCCGTGGGAAATTGGAACCTCCAGGAAGGGGGGGGGGGGGGATCTAGTGTGTTGAAGTATAAAAACCCTAAGAAACCTACCTCGATAAAGGCACAAAATTACAAACACCCCCCTCCCCACCCGTTGTCTACTTGGTCTCTCCCTCTCCATGCATTGGGAAGGCCAGGCTCCCTTTCCCCAAGTAGAGACCTCCTCTTGCCTCCTAGGGGTTCTGTGTGGGAAGTTTGGCCCAGTTCTATCATTGGTGGGGTTCAGAATGCTCTTTGATTATAGGGGAAATATAAATCCCAGCAACTACAACTCCCAAATGTCAAGGTCTATTTCCCCTGAACTCATCTGCGTTCATATTTGGGCATATTGAGTAATCATGCCAAGTTTGGTCCTGATCCAACATTGTTTGAGTCCACAGTGCTCTCTGGATATAGGTGAACTACAACTCCAAAACTCAAGGTCAATGCCCACCAAACTCTTATAGCATTTTCTCTTGGTTATGGGAGTTCTGTGTGAGAAGTTTGTGTCTTTCTGCCATTCCTGCCAGGATATCTATGTTGAGTTCATTGAAACAGGCCCAGGTTTCACACTGAGTGTATAAATACATTTTAAAAAACATATTAACTATATGTATTTGTCAGATCTGGGAAATCTGAGCTTGGAAGAAGTTCAGGTTTCCAGCCTGCCATGAGGTGGTGCTGACCTTTGTCCCAGTTCTCCGGGAAGTAAAGTGACCTTTGCTCTAGTTACTGAAGGACTATGCTGAGTCAGTCTGGGAGTGATGTAACTTCCAGGTGTATCCAGGGGAAGTGAGGTAACCTCTTCTGGACTCGGACATTGGACAATGGAATAATAATGCTGACTCAGAGACTAATGAGGTCACATCCCTTTGGACTATGGGATTTGCTGATTCACCCGGATATGGTGCAACCCTGCCTGGACATTGCATGGGCAAGGGGAGGGGTTCGGGTAGAATAGGTGTGTTTGGGTGGCGGGACGGTGCTTTAGCTTTACAAGTGTTGTACCTGCAATAAAATCGTGTTGGACCGTGCTTCTACCTACGCGTGATCCTTACCGAAATTGGAGCGTCATTACAGAAGCTAAAGCCCCATTCAACTTTCCCAGCAATGGAGAGGTTGGCTTGGAAGGAAGAGGAGTATATCGATATGTGGAATATTGCTCCTGAAGAGGTCCGGAGAACCATGGATTGGGAGTGGACTACCATTGACCAAGTGGGGTTCCCGGACGAGTCCAGGGAAGCGACGGCGTGCGGTGCGTCAGCTCAGGTGGACGAGCTCCGAGAAGCGGAGAGATTGTGGGACGCTCAGGTGAGCGCTTTGAGAGGTGAATCCAGAGGAATGGGGCAGCGAGGCCCCATTCAGACGGGTGTCCGGATGGCCGGAGGAACCAGAGAAGCTGTGCTGAAAGAAGGGCCAGCTCAGGTGGATCCAGTGGAGTGCGGGACCAGAGAAGCTGAGGGGAAGAGTGCCCCAGCTCAGGTGGACCTGGCGGAGTGTGGTAGTGAAACCACGGAACCTGAACCGCTATCGGAATTGGCGGTGATGAGGTGTAGAATGGAGGCGATGGAGCATACCATGAGAAGGATGTCTCGGGCTATGTCCAGGAGAGAGCCAAGGGATTCGGCGTGGAGTGCACCGGGAGGAGGAGACTTCACTTTTTATTCGTGGATGGATGGCGAACTGTCAGCAGCTGAGCGTCCCTAGATCTCCCATGGGAGTGTGGACGGATGGTGGTCATCTTGTCAGAAGTGAATCCGGTCCCGGTGAGCCGCCCCTGCAGTCGGCAGGGATGGGAAGAGGAGTCTCAAGGCTGGAGGCCCTCAGGGGAGGAGAGTGCAATCTCAGGAGTTTGGTGGACGATTGAAGAAAGAACCTCTGAGGGTGGAATTTGAAGGGAAGCTTGCAAGGTGGCTTTCTTTATCGCCGCAGTGAGGGATCATATGGAGGACTACGGTCATCTCTACCCCAGTGATGGTAGCCGAGTTCGAGCCATTGGAGGAGTGTTTAAAGGAAGGGCCGCTGAATGGTATGTGCAGTGCCATGACCGTAGAGATCCATGTTTAACATCGGTTTGGGCCTTCTTGCAAGCTATTCGAAACCGCTTCCGTGATCCTCTGGAGAGGATAAAAGTGAAGGAAGCGCTGCGCTGTCTATCCCAAGGACCCAGATCGGTTACAGAATATGCAGAGGAATTTATGGGATTGGCGGGCAAAGTTGCCGAGTGGTTCCAGGCTACATTGCTTGAACTATTTAAAGATGGCCTGCAAAAGGAAATATTAGAGTGGTGTCTGCATAGAGGTGATCCAGGAGATGTAGATGGTTGGATCCAGTTAGCCGGCAGCGTGAGGGGATCCTGGCCCAGGTGCAGCGACGACGGTTCCAGTCGATAAAGTCCAGAGTTCAGGGGACGGGTTTTCCTGAGGGACGATTCCGGGGAGGAGAGCCTCGGCGTGGTGGCGGCGATGGCAGAACTAGCGCTATGAAGAAACCCGTGATGGGACATGGCCTTTGTTTCGTCTGCTCTCAGCCGGGCCATTTTGCGTCCCAGTGCCGGCAGAAGCAGGTGTCGGATCCAATCTGTTCGGATCCACTTAAAGTAGCATCCGCTAGGGTGGCTTTTGTGGACAATACAGATTCAAAAAGTGTTGGGGTGAGTCCCCAAGTGTACAATGCACCCTGGGTTTATTTAAAGGGAAGGAGATTATTGAGAAAAAGCATTGGTTGATTGTGGGTGTTCAGAAAATATCATGTCCCCGGGTTAGTAGATGATTTGGGGGGACGAAAACCCTGGCAACATCTGTAACTTTTACTCAGTTGGATGGGTCATCTATTGAGGGTGGACCATTTTCTTTGGGCACTAAGGATTTAAAAGGTTGGGTGGGATCTTGGGAAGGAGGTATAGATTTTGTAGTGGCTCCCATTAAAGGTCATGAAGTGGTATTAGGACTGCCTTGGTTAGAGCAAGTAAACCCCAAAATTGATTGGAAGACTGGGAAGGTGCAATGTGATCCTAATGTGGGGAAAGGGGTTCTGGGTGAGGTACAGGGGGTGCCTGTTGAGTATTGGGATTACGCAAATGTGTTTAACCCTATATTGGCCCAGAGTCTTCCCCCTTTCCGCAATGTACAGTGTGGCATAGAGGTCAAGGAGGGGCCTATCTTGCCGAAACCGAAAATATATGCTATGACGGTGCAGGAGAAGGTGGCGTTGAGGGAACAGATTGATGGATATTTGGAGAAGGGGTTTATCCAGAGGTCTGAATCCCCTATTGCGGCCCCAGTTTTGTTTCGGGAGAAAAAGGATGGGAGGTTGCGATTATGTATCGATTATCGGGGGTTGAATGCTATCAGCACTACAAATTGTTATCCCTTGCCTTTGATTAAGGATTTGTTGGGTCAGCTAGGGGCGGTAGGTTTTTCACCAAATTGGACTTGATAGATGTTCCATATGGTGCGGGTGAAAAAAAGTGATCAATGGAAGACTGCTTTCTCTTGCCCTCTCGGGCTGTACGAATGGACCGTGATGCCATTCGGTTTGGCAGGAGCTCCCGGTATTTTCATGCAGCTTATAAATGAGGTGTTGCACCCCCTTTTATATAAGGTTTTTTTTTGTGTATTTGGATGACATTGTGATTGTGACGCTGCACCGAGAAGAGCATGTTCAGTTGGTTCGAGAGGTGCTTGAGAGGTTGAGGCAAGCTAGTTTGTATGTGAAATTGAGTAAGTGTGAGTTTGGGAAGAGTCAGATTGATTTTTTGGGTTATAGGATTAGTGAGAGTGGAGTGGCTATGGATCCAGCTAAAGTGGAGGATGTGTTGAGCTGCTCCGCAAACCCGTAAGCAGTTGCAGGCTTTCCTGGGGTTGGCTAATTTTTATCGTACTTTTATACCTGGATTTTCAGCTATAACTCTCCGCCACGGAGTTGTTAAAGACTAGGGGAAGGGGGAGTCAAGAAGACTAAGTCCCCGGGTGCTAAGTTAGGCTGGAATAAGGAGTGTCAAGAGGCGTTTGAAAGATTGAAGAGAGCTTTCACCCGTGGTCCTCTGTTAATGCACCCAGATGTAGACAAGCCTTTTGTTGTACAGTGTGATGCTTCCGCTTGGGCATATGGAGGGGCGCTGATGCAAAAAGATGAGCAGGGGAATTTGAGGCCGTGTGCCTCTTTCTCCAAAAAAGTTCGGGGAGCTGGAAAGGAAGTGGCCCGTTTGGGAGAGAGAGGCTGTTGCTGTGAGGTGTGCTTTGCAAACGTCAGTCAGTTTCTGGAGGAGGCTGCTTTTCCTTTTGTGGTGTTAACGGATCACCAGAACCTCCAGTATTTGAAGAACCCTCAGAAGCTATCTCCCAAATTGGTGAGGTGGGCTCAGTATTTTTCCCGGTTTAATTTCTCATTACAGCATATAAAGGGGAAAGAAAATGTAGTGGCAGACGCGTTGTCCCGGTATCCCAATGTGGGAGAGAATTGTTTGGAGAAATCGGAGGAGGTGTTTACTAAGGAGCATTGGGGATTGGCAGTGCAGACGAGGTCTCAGGTAGTGAGAGAGGTGAAGAAGGAGGAAGGAGTGGTAGATGAATGGTGTTTGGAGTTACAGAAGGGTTATGAAGGTGATAGGTGGTTGTAGAGCCATGAAGATGAATGCAAGTTGTTGCATGGTTTATGGGTTATGGGAAATAAAGTGTATGTTCCTCAAGGTGTGAGGAGGAAGGTTTTACAGTTTAATCATGATCACAAGTCTGCTGGTGATTGGGGAGTCACAAAGAGACTTTTGGCTATAATGAAGCTATATTGGTGGCCAGGGATGAGAGCTGAAGTGAAGGAGTATGTAGAGCGTTGTGAGGATTGTGCTAGGAATAAGGATCCTGCCGCTAAACCGCAAGGGTTGATCCAAGTGGTGGCTTCTCCAGTGCGGCCGTGGACGCATGTCAGCACTGACTTCGTGGGGGAGTTGCCCTCTAGTCGGGTTACAGATATATCTGGACTGTGTTAGACTTATTTTCGAAACAGGCTCATTTCGTCCCTTTGAAGGGGCTACTGTCGGCAGAGAGGTTGGCTGAGTTATATGTGCAGCATGTGTATCGGTTGCATGGGTGCCCGGAGCAGGTTCTTAGCGATCGTGGGGTTCAGTTTACTGCCCGGTTTTGGGAGAAGTTTTTGGAGGTGTTGGGGGCCCAAAGGCGTCTTACGACTGCTTATCATCCTTGCTGCAATGGGGGGCGTGGAGAGAGCGCAAAAATCGCTAGGAGGGTATCTGCGTATATTTAGTAATAAGGAGCAGAATAACTGGTCGGACTTGTTGCCATATGCTGAGATGGCATATAACAGCTCAGTGCATTCTTCCACGGGAAGTCCCCTTTTGAGGTAGTTTACGGCCAGGATGTGGCTCCTTTGCCCCAATTGTTAGAGTTTGGAGGGGAGGAAAAGAGTGAGTGGAAGATGCAAGCGCAGGATGATTGAGGAAGTAACGGAAGCTCTGGGAAAGGAATGGGCGCACAAGCTGTTTGGGGATCGGCGAAGACAGGAAGGGAGGAGTATGCAGAGGGTGATCTGGTATGGTTATCCACACAGAATTTAAAGTTGGGACGCCCGTCTAAGAAACTAAGCCCGAAATATATTGACCTTTCAGGGTGGAGAAGGCAGCCAATAAAGTCTCTTATACCCTCCTTTGCCAAAAAGTCTAGGCAAGGTTCATCCTACATTCCACTGTAGTTTTTTGAAGAGATATGGGGCCCCTTCCGCCCAAGGACTGAATGGTGTTTTATTTCTACAGGGGAGGACGCGTGAGAAGGACGTTATGTCAGATCTGGGAAATCTGAGCTTGGAAGAAGTTCAGGTTTCCAGCCTGCCATGAGGTGGTGCTGACCTTTGTCCCAGTTCTCCGGGAAGTAAAGTGACCTTTGCTCTAGTTACTGAAGGACTATGCTGAGTCAGTCTGGGAGTGATGTAACTTCAGGTGTATCCAGGGGAAGTGAGGTAACCTCTTCTGGACTCGGACATTGGACAATGGAATAATAATGCTGACTCAGAGACTAATGAGGTCACATCCCTTTGGACTATGGGATTTGCTGATTCACCCGGATATGGTGCAACCCTGCCTGACATTGCATGAGCAAGGGAGGGGGTTGGTATAAAGGTGTGTTTGGGTGGCGGGACGGTGCTTTAGCTTTACAAGTGTTGTACCTGCAATAAAATCGTGTTGGACCGTGCTTCTACCTACGCGTGATCCTTACCGAAATTGGAGCGTCATTACATGTATTACTGTGTTAGAGTGTCATTTTGGTTGGTGGTGTGCCCCGGGATTTTGCAAATGTAAAAAGTGTGCCGTGGCTCAAAAAAGGTTGGGAAACACTGCCTTAGAGGCCACAGTAAAGCCATCAAGAAAAAGGAAACCCAGAATCTTTAGAGCAAGGACCTTCTGGGGTTTGACTCCAGGCAATTGGTCTAGATCAGACTCTTATAAGACAAAACTCGACCCCCCCAAAAGAGACCATGGGTTCTAAAACTCCACCTGGTTCCAGGAAGGCCAGCCTCCTCCTGTTAAGGTCGATGCCCACCGGAAGCCCCCTGAGAGACTATTAGACAGAATTACCTAGGCTAGCATCTCCCAAGATTTCTTGACCCTTAGGTAGGACCCTTACTATTGTACTGTATTTATATATTGTTGTTGTGTATGGTGTTTTATATATATTTCATTGCTATTATATTGTTGTAAATACGCACTGGTCTTGTCCAGTAACTTTGAGAGTCGCCCTGAGCCGTACGAGAGTGGCGACTAACAAGTTCAAATAATAAATCTGTATACCTTTATAAAGCGGAATGTTTGTATGTATGTGTGCGGAGGGCGGGAGGGCGGAAGGGCGGATATGTGGCAGCCACTTTCACAGGCCACAGCGATATGTGGCAGCTATTTGCATAAAGTCCTTTGATTGGCCAGCCTTGGCACTCCAAAATTCTAAGTGCCAGCTATTTGCATAAAGTCCTTTGATTGGCCAGCCTTGGCACTCCAAAATTCTAAGTGCCAGCTATTTGCATAAAGTCCTTTGATTGGCCAGCCTTGGCACTCCAAAATTCTAAGGCACCAGACAGAGGGCATTGATAGCCACAGATTAGCCAGCATCCCAGAATCCAGGCCTCTACATTCAAACAACAGGATTTCTTCCCACTGAGGGGAAAATGCACCATCAACATTCCCTCCCCACTTGGCTCTGTGAAAACAAAATGGAATCCTGTTTTCTCCTCCCCTCAGCTTTTTTAGAAAATGGCTGCCTGCCATTCCGCCTTTAAAGTTACCAATTACCAGCAGAACAGGCCAGAACATTACAGGCCCCAAAAGAGAGTTTAGGGCAGGATGGCCCACGAATGATGGGATTTGCATCCCAATTCACTTCCCAGAAAACACTGTAGCCCCTACAAATCACAGACCAGGCCCAAAATTTACAGTAAGGCTTCATTAACTTGATTTTCCTGACTAGGCCTCAGTTAATGGGACATTGTGTATGGCCTGAATTAACAGTAACCAACCTTGGCACACTGAGCCCCTATGACCCATGGTTCATTCTACTGCAGTTTGGAGTAGGGAGGACCATGGATGATGGGACTTGAAGTACCATCACAGGTTATGAGATTTGTAGTACTTTCAAACTCTTCATTCCCCACAGACCAAGGCGGCCCTGAACCACAAGACCAAACTTGGCACACAGTACCCCCATGTCCCACACTCCATCCTACTGCAGTTTAGAGGAGGATGGACCATGAAGGATGGGATTTCAAGTACCCAAGCCCGCTGCGACCCTCATCCAGTGCATAATCATGACCACACTTGGCACAAAAAGCCCCCATGACCCAATTGACGTCCTGATGCAGTTCGGAGGGCGGACCACGGATGATGGGACTTGAAGTACCTCCACTCATTTCACCAGACCATTGCCAACCTCATCCAAACACTGATCAAGACCAAACTTGGCACACAGAGCCCCTATGACTCATTCTACATTCTGGTGCAGTATTGAGGAGGATGGACCACGAATGATGGGACTTGAAGTACCTCCCCTCACTTCCCAAGACTGCTGCGACCCTCATTCAATGACTAATGAAGACCAAACTTGGCCCACAAAGCCCTCATGACCCACTCTACATCCTGTGCTGTTGGGAGGGGGATGGACCATGGCCAATGGGACTTGCAGTACCTTCACTAACTTCCTGAGACCACTGCAAGCCACATACACATCTAATAGGAACCAACCTTGGCACACAATGCCTTCCTCAAATAACCCGGGCACCGCCGGGTCCTCAGCTAGTTAATAAATAAAAGATACTTGATTTGCAAGCCACTGCATATCTGGATTTGGTTCTTCCCTTTCTTCTGCTAATGGAAGACTTCACTGGACCCAAGGCTGTTCCAGCAACAAAAGCTGCAAGTTGGCGGTAACCTTAACTATTTCCAAGTTTGTTTGTTTTTTTGACAAATATTCAGGGTTCATCATGAATAAATTTGGCAAATGCAGAGTTAATGAGCCTTTTGTCTGGTCTCATTCAATTCTTTTTCTTTGCATATCTTAAAGGAATACAATTTTACTTTTTAGCTATCGAAGGGGGGGGGGATAAATTGTAATTATTTGATTTTTTTCCCTTATTGTTTCACAAAATTTAAATTTAATCCCTTGCCTAAAGCATTCATTTTGAAAATCACTGTAAAAGAAATTTCAGACAAAGTTCATGACACTTCCTATTTGGTCTTTTGAAAACAGCTGAATGACATAAAGTGAATCTTACATTATCTCCTGCACTAAATAATCCCTTTTAGTAGGATTAGTCAGAGTATTAAATTAACAGAAGAAGCAATTAATTATACTCCTTTGAAACTAGGAGCAGCAGAGTCTTTGAAATGCTCGCTTCCCCCTCATTTTCTGTGGGGGTTTTTTTTGTAGATGTGGCAAAATCTTATTGAATTTCCCGTTTTAAGAGAAAGTGCTGGGAAATGAATGAGCGACAAGCCAAATTTAATTTCATTTTGCCTTTAGATCTACAGAAATAAATATTAATCTCCAATCTTAAAAGGAAATAAAGCTTTAATTGATAATTGTGAACAGGCGAGGCAAGGTTCTTGTAACTTGTATGTCGTGAATTAAACGTCTTCCCTATTCTTCTTTGGTTAAATACTGCTGAATGTGCTATTGGACCGGGCTGTGGCACACCTAGTTAATAGGCAGCTGCATTAATTCACTACTGACAGAGAGGTCATGAGTTCGAAGCAAGCCCAAGTCGGAGTGAGCTCCCGACCATTAAAAGTCTAGCTTGCTGTCGACCTATGCAACCCAAAAGATAGTTGCATCTGTCAAGTAGGAAATTTAGGTACTGCTTTATTATTTATTTATTTATTTATTTATTTATTTAAAGCTTTTCTACCCCGGCCTTCTCACCTCCAAAGAGGGACTCAGACCGACAAACAGCAAGTATTGAATGCTAACATTTAAAATCTAAAAGCATCATGAATTTACAATAAAATTTACAATAAAATACAATACAATAAATACATTTTAAAAGCCTTTCGCCAAAGTAAAATCAAGTCCAACTTGACCCATATATTCGGTCCGTATCAAGTCGTTAGCGACTTTAGTCGCTTCGCGATCTCCTCCTTCATTCTGCGAAGGCCTCATTCCAGAGCCACGTTTTCACCAGTTTCCTAAACGTCAGGAGGGAGGGAGCTGATCTAATTTCATTTGGGAGGGAATTCCACAGCCGGGGGGCCACCACAGAAAAGGCCCTGTCCCTCGTCCCCACCAGACGCACCTGCGAAGGTGGTGGGACTGAGAGGAGGGCCTCTCCAGACGATCTTAGCACTCTTGACAGTTCATAGGGGAGAATACGTTCGGACAGGTAAACTGGGCCGGAACCATATAGGGTTTTGTAGGTCAACACCAGCACTTTGAATTGTGCTTGGAAGCTAATTGGCAGCCAGTGGAGCTGGCGCAACAGGGGAGTTGTGCACTCCCTGTACCTCGCTCCCGTTAGTAGTCTGGCTGCTGCGCGCTGGACTAATTGCAGCTTCCGGGCAGTCTTCATAGGCAACCCCACGTAGAGAGCGTTGCAGTAGTCTATATGCAAGGAACATAGAGTCTAGCAGAAGGGAATGGTCTAAGAGCATAGATGCAAGGAGGCTAATTTAACTAATTAACAATACCATAAAACCTTCCAGCAGCGTGCAGACAAATGAGGAAGTGCTCCATCAAGGATTCGGTGTTACAAGTGGATGGTGAAGTGGCAGCTCCCCCTGTGGCCGGAATTGAGCATACCCTCATGAAGCCGGAAAAGCTGGAATGTTAAATTGCTTGTGTCTGCCTATATATGTTGTATGTCTAAGTGGCATTAAATGTGCATTGTAATCCTCCCTGAGTCCCTTGTGGGGTGAGAAGGGCAGAATATAAATACTGTGTCACGATGCACGGACTTGACCGGCCCCTTAATCACACTCGAAAACGAGAAATGTATTGAGACAGGGACAAGTCCTTCATCGTCAGCCGGGCTAAGTCACGCTCAGCCAACTCTTCATTCACGGGTGGTCCCCAGGTCACCCGGATAGCATCTATGAACGCCCTTAGCGTGTTCACATGGGGGGACTGGGCCCGGATCAACGAAGTAGCCCACGTCGCTGCCGTTCCCTCCATCAGGTTAAAAACAAACCCCACTTTGGCTCGGTCGGTGGCAAACTCTGTGGGTCGCAGCTCCAGATACAGGTCCACCTGGCAGAGGAACACTCGACTTGAGCGGGTTGCCCCGAAGCGGGCGGGCGGACACTCCCGGGTGGCGCCCAGCTCTGGTCCGCAGCTCTCCCACCTCCTGTTGCATCGCCGCCACTTGCGCGTCCGACAGGTTTGCCATGGCTGCCACCGCGTGGCCGCTTCCTTCGGCGTCCCGTGGTGTGATAAGGGGTTCTTGGAGTGCTCCGGCCAACTGTCACGATGCACGGACTTGACCGGCCCCTTAATCACACACACAGAGACGGACTGAAGGCTAACTACTTTATTGAATATAAAAACAGTTCAAAAGATATTGTCCAATAGAATATAAAAGCAATCCAACGAGCTTGAAGTAACAATGTCCAAGGTAACGTGGCAAATAGGCTGAAAGCTTAACAAGGCTCCGCAAATCTATGCGGATCAGGAAACAGGGCAAGGCTCCGCACAACCATGCGGATCAGGAACAAAACAAGGCAAGGCAAGGCTTGATGACCACGGGCTAGCTTAGCTTCCTGGTCCCACTCCGTTCACGCCTATTCAGGAAAGACGTGGCCGGAGCACTGAGGATTCGTTCCCACGGATCCTATATTTAATCTTCGGCCAAGGTCGCGACGCTCTAGGCTTCTTCGTCTCCAATCGCTGCTTACGGACCTCGGCCGGTCTATGCTCTTAGACCATTCCCTTCTGCTAGACTCTATGTTCCGTCTCCTATCAAAGGTTCGACCTTGTCTCTCCGCAGCTGTGTTTCTATCTCCCTGAGAGCTCTCCTCCCTAGCCGTTTCCCATGCGCTTTCTTCCATATCTTCCCGGGAGGCTCCTGAGAAGATCTCCCACCGGATGTTCATAACTCCCAGAATCGCTGTCCATCTGCACCTGGTTATCTAAATCTTCACTAGGGCCAAACAACATTTCTTCCCAGGCCAAGCTCTCTGTGGGTGAAAGAGGCCCCTCAGGGGAAAGCTGCCCTTCGCCCCAGTCATCTAGTTCATCCTCTGAATCATGTTCTGGCACAGCTGGTTCTAATGCTAATGGGACCCCAGGTCCTAACCCCTGCCCTCCAGGCACAAACGAGAACTGCTGTCCTACATACTGCAAATAAATAAATACATAAATACATAAATAAATAATGCTGAAAACGGGCTCATAAATCCTTCCTGACCCTTGCTTGAATATAGAGTAAAAGGATTCCTGGCTGAAATTGTTCACCTTAATTCATTTTAATCTAGTTTCAGGTCTGGTTATGGATCTGAGGTGGTTTGGTCCCCTTGGTCGGCAACATCATTTGGGAATCTGGACATAAAGTGTGTGACCTTGTTGTTTCTACTGGATGTCTTAATACCACTGTTATTTATTTATTATTATTTACTTTATTTATGTTCCGCTCTTCTCACCCCGAAGGGGACTCAGAGCAGATTACAGTACACATACTTGCAGACAATCCCTGTAGTTCAACATATATAGACAACATATATAGACATATTTACTAAACATATATAGATGAACAGAGGCACACTTCTGGCCACCAGGGGGAGCCGACGCACTCATCTCTCTCAGCCTTTTCCAGTGTCCCTTTGTTTTTCTTCCGCATTTCTCAGCGATTCCTGGAGTTCTTTTTATGGCCTCATAAATCAGTCAAAATTTGCCTCCCCACTTAATGTGGTACCTTTATCTCCTACTTGAGAAATGAACTGTCTTTCGGGCTGCAAAGGTCAACAGCAGGCTACACTTAAGGTCGAGCACCCACCTCGACCCGGGCAGGCCTCGAACTCATGACCTACTGGTCAGAGAGATCTTATGCAGGTGACACTTAGCCAGCTGTGTCACTTCCCGATGTTCGTGATAACTTTCTTGGAAATGCTGTTTCTCAGTGGCCTGTAATTGAGAGCCCAGAAGGTGGGGATGAAAAACTCCATGTGTGTGACATAGATTAATTTCATGTCTGCTCTCAGCATGGTTTGGCTTTGCTGATTTCCAGGCAAAGTTCTAAAGTTAGAAGAGCAACTTCTGTTTACTAGACAAGAAATCTGAGGTGCCAACTTGGCCAGACCCTCCTACCCAGATTCCTCCTGGTTTTTATTCCTCTCCAATTCCAAACATTGGATTAATAATCCATAAACTTGTGTGCCAACTGCGCCCGTACCTTGGGAAGTCTGACTTGGCCACGGTAGTCCATGCTCTGGTTACATCCCATATAGCAGTGTTTCCCAACGTTTTTTGAGCCGCGGCACACTTTTTACATCTGCAAAATCCTGGGGCACACCACCAACCAAAATGACACAAAATGACACTCTTAACACAGTAATACATATAGTTAATATGTTTTTAAAATGTATTTATACACTCGGTGTGAAACCTGGGCCTGTTTCGATGAACTCCACATAGATATCCTGGCAGGAATGGCAGAAAGACACAAACTTCCCACACAGAACTCCCATAACCAAAAGGAAATACTATAAGAGTTTGGTGGGCATTGACGTTGAGTTTTGGAGTTGTAGTTCACCTATATCCAGAGAGCACTGTGGACTGAAAAAATGTTGGATCAGGACCAAACTTGGCATGAACTCAATATGCCCAAAATATGAACGCAGATGGAGTTCAGGGAAAATAGACCTTGATATTTGGGAGTTGTTGTTGCTGGGATTTATAGTTCCCCTACAATCAAAGAACATTCTGACCCCCCCGGCCCCCATGATAGAACTGGGCCAAACTTCCCACACAGAACCCCCAGGAGGCAAGAGGAGCTCTCTACTTGGGGAAAGGGAGGTGGGCCTTCCCAATGCATGGAGAGGGAGAGACCAAGTAGACAACAGATGGGGAGGGTGGGGTGTTTGTAATTTTGTGCCTTTATCGAGGTAGGTTTCTTAGGGTTTTTATACTTCAACACACTAGACTCTCCCCCTCCCCCTTCCTGGAGGTTCCAATTTCCCACGGAACACCTGATGATTGCTCACGGCACACTAGTGTGCCCCAGCACACTGGTTGGGAAACACTGCCGTATAGATTACTGTAACTGCCTTTGAAGACTGTTCGGAAGCTTCAACTGGTCCAAAGGACAGCAGCCAGGTTGATAGCAGGAGCGGCACTCAGGGAGCGCACAACTCCTCTGTTGCGCCTGCTTCACTGGCTACCAGTTTGCTACCGGGCACAATTCAAAATGCTGGCTTTAGCCTTTAAAGCCCTTGATGGCTCTGGCCCAACTTACATGTCCGAACGCATCTCCCCCTATGAACCCTCAAGATGTTAAGATCATCCGGAGAGGCCCTGTTCTCAGTCCTGCCTGCTTAGCAGGCACGATTGGTGGGGACGAGAGACAGGGCCTTTTCAGTGGTGGCTTCTCAGCTTTGGAACGCCCTTCCTAGTGACATCAGATCAGCCCCCTCCCTCCTGACATTTCGCAAGAAGGTCAAGGCATGGCTGTTTGATCGGGCATTTGCAGATGTAGCATGATTATTAATTGAGACCTAAGGAACGACGCCGCCGCAATTGGAAATCAATTTAATAATGAGATGCTGATATTGTGTTTAATTTTAATTGCTAATTTGTATATGATGTGATTGTGTTGGTAACTGTTGATGTGTTTATCTTGGGCAGTCCTTGCCATATGTACACCGCCTCGAGTCGCCTTCGGGCTGAGAAGGGCCGTATAGAAGCAAAGTAAATAAATAAATAAATGGGTTTGGATGAAACAGAAAGAGCTCACCAATAGTAAGAGCATATAATTTGCATCTAAAGGTTTTTTAAGACAGAGTTTTATAAATTAGCAATTATTTAAAAGAATTTGCCTTGATGGTAATGTTAACTAGATTAAATATACTTCCTATCTATATATATAAAGGAAGAGTCGTCATCGAACGACCGTCCTAGGTAGAGAAACCTTACAAGGCAGAGACACCAAATTTGGCAACAAAAATAGGCCTCAGGCAAGGAAGGTTTTTAGCAAAGAAACTCCCCCAAAAAACCTAGAAGGCCCCCAAAACGATTAAAACTACATTTCCCAGCATCCTCTGCGGCTGCCAGCGAAACCCATTGGCCAACATCAGTGACCATAGTAACAGTGGGCAAAGCCAGCCAAGGCTAGATTAGAATGCTGGGTGATTTCAGTTTAGTCAGTTGGAGTTTGAGGGTTAAACTGACAAGGCCAAGATCTAGGAAGGAGACAAATAGGGCACCAGGGACACAGGCACCACTGACAAACACATACCCCGAATAACACAAAAGTAATACCTACACACAACACAATACGCACATAACACAACCTTGCGTCTACTGCTCAACCCATTTGTATGCCATTCCTTCCTTCCACACAGGCATAAGCTGACCCAAAAGACAAGCCATGCATCCTAAAAAGAACAGCATCGGACGACACACTCACAACGCTACATACATCACACAAAAAAGGGCAGAACAAACGCCAGAACAGAAAGACACTGCACTACACTAGCTTTTGCAATCACCATAAACAAGGCTCAAGGACAAACACTACAAATCTGTGGCATAGACCTTGACACAGAATGCTTCTCCCATGGACAACTCTATGTAGCGTGCTCCAGAGTTGGGAAACCACAGAACCTCTACATCAACACAGCAGACAGAAAGACAAAAAACATTGTATATCCACAAGCTCTGCAGAACACCAGCAACACCACACACCGACAACTCCACAGGACTTCAACATCCCACCCACCAGAACAACCCACAACGACACAGCCTTGACCCCACCAAGACCATAAGTAACATCAATTCCAACCCTTACACACTCAGACTTTCTTGCATCTCCTAAATAGGGCACAGCAACGCCTGCCTGGTACAGCTAGTTATTATATGAAACTTGAGTCTCTCAGGAACTCTCGATCTGAGTCTCTCATATTGTTGCCAGCTAAACAAAGGATCATCTATCTATTTCAAGTACACTTTTGGTCCAAAGTGGGGTTTTTTCTTAGTTCATTTCCCTAGGTAACCCATTTTACCAGCATAAAGTTGAAAAGAGAAAGTAAAGCTATCCTCCAGATTTTTAACATTTAGCAAAATGGGATTTCCCTTCTCCCCATGATGACCCCATCTTTGCTTTTGAAACAAAGGCACCACACGCAAGCAACAGGTTGTTTGTCTATGTCTTTATGACATTTAAGAGTGTTTTGATATGTCTCCAAGAATCCTCTTTCCATCTGCTTCTTCCCATTAGGGTATTTCATGTAGCCCTTCAAATCCAGTCCATGTATTTAACATGCAAACCACAGGAAACTGTGTAGTAAAGCATGTGGAAGTTTTATTAGCAGGCCATACTTTCTTAAATGCCTAACAATAAAGTTTCTAATTAAAATGGCCGTAATGTTTCAATGTCAGGCTCTTAGCATCTGCTGCAGGACCTGAGTGCATCTGGAATTGATTACTACTTCATTGAAAGCAACATATTGGGTGAGTACCTGAAACAAAATAGATCCTGGAATGGACAGTTTCTTTGACAATTGCATGTTTGACTCCGCTATTTATTTATTTATTTCAGGAATTTCTATCCTGTCCTTCTCACCCCCGAAGAGGAACTCAGGACAACTTACAACAGGCAGTCTTTAGATGCCAGAAAAGCAACACATTAAAACACACAGTTACAATTAACACAATTAAAACAATTATAATCATTCAATTAAAAACAGTTCGCTGGTTCAAAACATAATCCAAATCAGTCTATTGTGGTCCAATAAAACATTATTTTCCCAGTTGACCAATTTATTGCACAAACGCTTGATCCCAAAGCCTGGATTTGAGGGTTTTTCCAAAAAAGCCAGGAGGGAGGAGGAGGATCTAATATCATTGGGGAGGGAGTTCCACAGCTGAGAGGCCACCACGGAGAAGGCCCTGTCTCTCATCCCCTCCAGTCGCGACTGCAAATGAGGTGGGACCGAGAGTGGGGCCTTCCCAGATGATCCTTGGTGGTTCGTAGAGGGAGATACATTTGGACAGGTATACTGGGCCAGAACTGTTTAGGGTTTTATTGGCTAGCTGGAGCCTCCAAGCAGTCTTCAGAGGCAACCCCACATAGAGTGCATTGCAGTAATCTATCTGGAATGTAACAAGACCACTGCAAGCAGGCATGTTTCATTTATCACCATTTTTCCCACCAAAAAACCTTGGGGAGGTGGTGAGACAGAGATAAGGCTGCCTCCAGATGTATACTTATAGGCTCTTAAAGAGAGAGATGGTCCTTCAGATAATTTCAGCGCAAGCCATATAGGTTTTAGAGGGTTAAAACCAGCACTTTGAATTGTGTCTGAAATGGGTTGCTTGTTGCAACAGGGGAGTTATATGCTCCCTGTATCCAGTTGCACTTAATAACCTGGCTGTCACTTTTGGAACCAACTGAAGTTTCCAAATACCTTCAAAGGTAGTCCCAGGTAGAGCCCATTGCAACAATACAAACAGACTATAACCCAGGCATGAACTACCATGGCCAGATCTAAATTCTGTAGGAACAGGCACAGTGGGTGCACTAACTTTAACTGTACCAAAAAAAATGGGATCTCATCACATTAAAGTGGAGAAAAGTGGAGGGAACCGTCTTCTTTCGTTCCTTTTTAAAAATGTTTTTATTATAAACAACTATACATAACCACAATTACCATGCCTTTTGTCCTTTTTCATCCCCTTCTCCCTCCCCCCTCCCACCCCTCCCTCTTCCCTGTTGACAATGAAGTCCTTTTTTCTCCGTTACATGAGCCTTCTTTCGATTCTTTCAATTTTTTTCTTCCAGCTTTCATCATCTGGTTTAACGACCTGTAACCATCTTTTAAATGGAGTCCAAATTTCTTTAATTTTCTTCTGTTTGTCCGACCATGTCTTTTTGCTTCTTATGGTGTCCATAATATCTAGTTGTATTTGGTCCCACACATATCCATACCATTTTTCAAGTGTCCATTTCTTTTTTTCCTTCCAACCCCAAGCTATTACTGCATGTGCTGCTCTAAACATCATCATCATCAATTCCTGGTCTTGGTCCTTAAGTCTTCTATCACCATATATTCCTATTAACAAAATTTGCATATTTATATCAAATTTTATTTTACTATGTGATTCTACCTGGTCTAGAATTTGACTCCAGAATTTTTGTATCTCGTCACATTCCCACCATAGATGTGAATACCATGCTTCCCGACTTCCACAATGCCGGCATTTGGGATTTTATCCCTGAATCATGTGTGCCAGTTGAATTGGTTACCATTTCGTTATTATTTTCAGTTCTAATTCCTTGTATTTTTCTATTTTTATTTTATTTAAACCATTGATTATCTTTTCTGTTTTTTCTCTTCCTAGGCCCCCTTCCTTCTCCCACTTGTTTTCCATTATTCTATATATAGATTCCTTATCTTCTATCATTCTTCCATATATTTTGTTAAGACCTTTTTTTGCCTTCGAATCTCTCTTCTAATATCTTGTCTAGTATATTTTCTCCCCTACTACTTAATTTCTTTTTAATTTGTTCCCAAATTCCTCTTAGTGTTAACCAATTTATCCCGCCCCCTAATGTTTCCAATTGTTTCCATTCCATTAATTCCCTTTTTTCATTATATAAATCTTTGATTTTACTATATCCCATCTGTTTCAATTTTTTAGTGATACTTTCGTCTTCCTCATTTCTTAAACTACCTATTTCTTAAACTTCCTTTGATAAATATGGCATCCATTTCTCTTTCCATTTCCCCCATATTTTTAATGCTATTTTCCTTGGACCTATTGTTCTTTTTATTTCCTCTTTTAAATTATTTGTAAAGATTCCATAGACTCCTTGACCATTATTTGCTTCGTTCTCTATCCTTATCCACTTCTCTTGGTTGTCCTCTATCAATTCCAGAATTGCTTTCAGTTGGAATGCTTCATAGTATTCTTGTAACTTTGGTATTCCCCATTCTAATTCTTTATTTGACATATATAGCTCCTTATTATTTATTCTTGATTTTTTCCCTCCAAATAGCCACTTCCTTATTTCTCCATCCCATTTTTTGAATTTTTGTTGTATAATCTCCAGTGGTAGAATTTGAAACAAATACAGTAATTTAGGGAGGACACACATTTTAATTGCTCTAATTCTCATTGAAATACTTAAATTCTTATCCTTCTATAATAATAATAATAATAATAATAATAAACTATAATAATAATATAATAATAAATAATAATAAACAATAATAAACTATTGGAGTGGCAGACGGAGGAGGAAAGAGTCAAGACATGCATGATCCAGTGGGCCCAAGACATCGGTCACACAATCTCCCTAAACCTCTGGGAAAAAATGTGGAACAAACACTGTAAATACACGTATGCATACGACCTGAAAGAAAATGCAATGAAGATGTTCCACCGGTGGTATCTAACACCGGCAAAATTGGCCAAATATAAGGAGGGTAGTAGCAACAAATGCTGGAAATGTAGAAAGGAAATTGGGTGTTTTTTTCACATGTGGTGGAACTGTTACAAAGCGAGGAAATTCTGGAAAGGGATTCACAGGGAGATAAAAAATATGTTGGAATTTGACCTAGAGTTCAAACCTGAAATCATGTTATTAGGCTTAATTGACTATGAACTAGAAGAAAATAAAGAAAAACTCTTTGTATATTGTATAACAGCTGCGAGGATGACGTATGCGAAGAGATGGAAGGACAATGATATCCCGGGGTTAGCTGATTGGAGAAAGAAACTCGTGGATATAATGAACATGGACTCACTCTCTTTTGCCCTATCAGAGGAGAGACATAGAATAAAGACGGACTGGTCTCCCATAATAACATATATGGACAAATCTAAACTGAAATGGACGATCGATCCATAATTATTATACTTGATTGTATATGTATAAATAATTGTATACCCCACCTGGTCCACCCAGAGGAGGTTCGATTAGGTGTAACAAGACAACATGTAATTTCATTGTGCATATATTTCTTTTCGTAGAGATAAATATTGGACATACAACTAGGGGAATTAGAGAGAGTAGGAAGTACTCATTGTCCGTTTTCTTTTGTTCGTCGGGGTGCATGCGGGGGGGTGGGGGTGCGGGGGTTTGGTTGTTGTTACTGTATTGTATTTCATGCAGCTCATGTTGCTGCGTCTGTGTCTTTTATCACTTTGCAAACCAATAAAAACCATTGAAAAAATTCTTATCCTTCCAATTATTCATTTGTTCCTGTATCTTTTTCCATGTTATCTTATAATTCTAATCCCAAATCCCCATTGGTTTATTAGTTAAATAAATGCCCAAATATTTAATTTTCTTTTTTGCAATCTATATATTTTTTTCTTCTCAGAATCTCTTCTTGGATTCCTTTCCCCAAGTTAAACCCCAACAGCTCTGATTTTGTCATATTAATCCTTAAACCTGATATTTTATAAAAATCTTCCAATATTACTTCTAATTCCTTCAATGTATCCAGTGGGTTTTCTTTTATTATTAAAAAATCATCTGCAAACAAATTCACTTTTACTTCCTCCTTTCCCATCCTAAATCCTGTTATTCTACCGTTGTTTCTAATTCTATCTGCCAGATATTCTATAGCAGGGGTGCTCATTATGGTGATCGGGAGCACCTAGGTGATCTTCAGCCCTCTTCCAGGTGATCTTTGGGCCTCACCAGCCGAATGGCTCGCTCCTGTCATGCGCGAGCACGTGCGCTCCCACCGCCGCCTTCGCGGGGCTTCTTTTGCCAAAATGAGGCTTTAGTGGGCGGGCCCTGGCGCTCATCTTGCCATGCACGGTGTGGTGACATGACCGCCCATTGGTTGCTGCTGGGGGGGGCGGGAACAAGGCGAAGGTACATGCACGGACAGGATGCGAGGCTGTGGGAGGGATGGAGGGATGTGTGTGTGTGTGAGAGAGAGAGAGAGCGAAGGAGAGAAGAAAGAAATCCGGAGAACTTTTTCGGATCCTTTTGGCAGGCAGACAGGCGGGCGCTGGAAGGAGAGAGAGAGAGAAAGAGGTGAAGGAGGCCGGGCAAAGTGGGGCAAAGCCAAGCAAGCCCCGCCGCAAACCCTGCTGCTGCCCTCGGGACTCCCATGCCAAGCTGAGACCGGGGCGAGCGAGCTGTGTGGGGCTGCTTTCTTTCCTTGGTTGGGGGCGAGGAGGGAGGGCTCCACCGTGTTCCTGGGGCTGAACCCGAGGAGGAGGGGGCTGCGGGGATGGAGACTCCACTTGCTGCTGCTGCTGCTTGTGCCCTCGCCGCCTTTCTCTGCCTCGCCCTCCCTCGCCCTCAAAGGAGAAAGGCGGTGAGGGCCCACGGGAGAGAGAGAGAGAGAGAGAGAGAGAGAGAGAGAGGGAGGGTGGCTCTTCAGGGCCGGCTAGGAAGAGCCACCCTCTCTCCCCCCCCCATGGGCATGGACTGCCACCAATGGGAGGGGTCCTCCTTCCTGCCAGCCATCCACTTGGGCGTCCTTTCTGAGTGACACCCTCGAAAGGAAGGAAGCGCGCCCCCCCTTCCCGGGTGCACGCGGCAGCGAGTTCGTGGGCAGGCAAGAAAGAAGCCCCGCGCGAACAGAAGGCTGCAGTAGGAGCGTGCGTGCGCGCATGTGCGCACACGCTCACATGCACAACAGGTGATCTTTTCAACTGGATTGTTCATATAGTAGCTCGCATGATGAAAAAGTGTGGGCACCCCTGTTCTATAGCTATTGTAAATAACATCGGTGATAGCGGGCACCCCTGTTTGACCCCTCTTTCAATGTCTATTACCCTGGGGTATCCCTCGTTAACTTTCACTTTTCATTCCCTGCCATGCCTTTCCATCTTCAGGGGTAGCAGCCATCCCACATCCTTTCCACACGTTTCCCGTATTCTCTATGACTTCTGTAGTCAGAAAAAGGAGTCTTCCCTCCATTTACCTGAGATGCCACCATGGAGTCCCACAAGCAACCACTGAAAGTGGCCTTGCGCCATATGATGGGCTCTGTGGGACTCGGTTTTGGCAGCGCAGAGTAACTAAGAGAAGATGGTTTCAAGCCAGTGTGATATGAAATCATAAGTCACTTCTGAAACCGATATGGTCGGAGAGATAGCACAGCGGTAACAACAGCTGTGTTTGCAATCAAAAGGTTGAATGTTCGATTCCCAGGCTGATCTGGACACCCAGCTGTGAGCCCTGCCCAGTGTCCACTGTTCACCCAACAGTTCGAAAACAGCCCAACTGTGAATAGATAAGAACATAAGAACATAAGAAGAGCCATGCTGAATCGGACCTCAGCCCATCTAGTCCAGCATTCTGTGTCACACAGTGGCCCACCAGTTGTACACGGGGATCTCGAGCAGAAGGGAGGGCAAAACCTGACCTGCTCCCCGACCCCCACAACCAGTACCCAGGGAAATCCTGTCTACCTCAACCAACTCCGAGGTGGCACTTGAATGTCCTTTTCAGTAACTACCGATACACTTGGTATCCATGAATCTGTCTAATCCTGCCTTGAAGTTGTTCAGGCTGACAGCTGTCACAACCTCTTCTGGAAGTAAATTCCATAACCCAATGACCCTCTGGGTGAAGAAATATTTCCCTTTATTAGTCCTAATTTTCCTACCTTGGAGCTTCAGGGAGTGCCCTCTAGTCCTAGTGTTTTGTGACAAAGAAAATATTTTTTCTTTATTCACCTTTTCTATCCCATGCATGATTTTATACACTTCAATCAAGTCACCTCTTAAACGCCGTCTTTTAAGGCTGAAAAGACCAAGGCGTTGCAACCTGGTTTCATAAGGGAGCCGCTCCATCCCAGATAAACTGGGAACCACCAAGCGGGGAAGGATTTTTACAAAGGAAGGACTTACAATGCCTAAATAAAGTAAGATCGGCTGTCGGAAGGTGGAATGCGGAAAAACAGAGGCTCTCCGTCATGAGGATGAAGAAACAGCACCCCCTTGTGACGTGATGACGCAATCGCACCCTGTGACGCAGCCAGAAGAAGAAAAAAATCCTTCTAAATTGTACTTGTTGTATGTAATTGTATGTAAAACTGGCAGGGATTGTCTGCCGTATATGTGATGTAATCCGCTCCGAGTCCCCTTCGGGGTGAGAAGAGCGGAATATAAATAGAGTGTATTATTATTATTATGGTATCAAACAAATGGAGGGCCATGTTTCCATAACTCCCATAATGTATCAATGCCTCCTTTGACTGGTGTGGCAGGCCATGAGAATTGACCAAGTCATCTTGATTACTGTACAGCAGTCTTACTGTACCACAAGGGCAGAAAGAAAGTCTCGCTTTACCTGTTGGGAGGATTTCTGATTCTCAATTTTTTAGCAATAGGAGCAATAGCCAACCTATCTACCCTCGTTATGCGCTTGAGGAAGGCTTGGAGTAACTAGTATATTGGATGACTGAAAGCCCACATTAACTTCCTGGGCTCAAAATTATTTCATTCCGCATCCATATTTTATAAGTGACTCCTGGTACAAAGCTAATCTTGCAAGCCTGAAGTAGGCCTAATAGTTCTGTATGATGAACATTGAGGCAGGCTATATATACCTGTATATTATAAATAATATATAATTACATAATAGGAATAGGTAACTCTCATATGCTTTGCACATTTTGCTCACCTTAGATTCATGGCATTGTAGAGTTACCATGGAGGGAAAAACGGGTCCCTGCCTAGGGAATCATACACTCAATACTCATTTTAGAAAGTCAGGTAGGAAAAGTCCTGGGGAACTTGCCTCAAAGTTCATCATGCAGAGAGTGTTGGAAATTGGTTCTTTTGAATTACTAGGATTTTGGGAGTTGTGGTTTCAAAGGTAATTTGTCCAAGTGTAAGATTTGCATGAAAAATTCAGATAGGCAGTAGCCATGAAATAAGTAATATGAAGTCAGCAAAGAGGAGACGAGAGGTACAGGATTCCCCAAGATTGCATGTTTGCCATTTCTGTGCCAGTACAATTGGGCAATCACTCACGGATGGAGAAGTGTAGCATTTTATCAGTATTCGTTTTGAGCTACAGTATAACACCCAAGCAAGTAAAGCGCACCCCTGTCGTCCTTGCGTGTTCATGAAAACCTCATACTCTTTTTCCATGCTCTTATTTCCTGCAGAGAGCTGTTTTCCCCACTTTTTTTCTTCCAATGCTTGCAAGGAAGCTATTTATTTCTGGATGTGTCAGTGAGGGAGGAGGATGTTTAGGAGGGAAAGCTTCATTGCAAGTTGTTGCCTGGCAGTTCTCTAGGATGAAAAATGAGGTCAGGTAAACCCACTCTACTCCAATCATGAATTATATCTGCAGATGCTGGAGGCTGCTGACTATTTTCATCCCATTCCAAGTAACAGCCTTTGAAAGCTGCAGATTGAAGGGAATTTGGGTTCTACATCCACTCCAAAAGCATTACCTTCATGGCTCAATATCAAGCTTGGAAACAAATTGGAAATGCACCACAGAAAGCAACACAGTGGGCTCTCCACGTTCAAAATGTTTATTTCCTTTGACTGGATGATGCTATTTGAGCATTAGAGGAGTAACACTTTGATGTCTCAGTTGATTTGCAAGAATTAAGGCCACCTGAAGGGTACATCCACTAATGCAAACATGATTTCCCTTACATTGCTCAAAGATCTTATTTTTCTATAGAGAATTTGCTTCAGTAGCAGAAGAGGTTCACACCCATCACTCCCTTAGATGATTTCCTTCATTTCTGATAACAATTGGAGAGCAAATATGAGGTAGCAATTTGAGAACTGAAAGGGCTTTTTTTGGAAATGCAAGTTCAAATGTCCATTGAGCCAGAAATCTTGTGAGACAACCTGAGAACAATCACTTTCTTTCTCTCCCTGATCCTTATCTATAGGAGGATGTAGTGAGGATGAAGCAAGGCAGAGAGAGACATGTACAATCATTGGAGGAAAGGCGAGATAGGAACTTAATCAGAAAACAACATCAAAACTACAGTGCATTAGATGATACGGATCCCTTTCATGAAGTTGTTTTAAAGAAGATGAAATAGAGAAGAACGGTCAAGAAGAGTGGCCATTGTGGTGATTCATATTGTATCATTTTTCTGGTCCAGGACTCAAGGCAGTTTAGAAAAATTAAAACAAATACAGCCAAAATTTCATATCATATAAAAGGTATATGCACCCCCTTGTGACGTAATGGAGCGACTGCACCCTTCAGAATGTAGCCAGATGGAAAGATCCTTCTAATTGTACAAGTGTCTGCACCTGTTTGTCTGTCTGCACAACTGTATTGTAATCGTATGTCAATCCGGCAGGGACTGTCTGCCGTATGTGTAATGTAATCCGCACTGAGTCCCCTTCGGGGTGAAAAGAGCGGAATATACCGTATTTTTCGCACCATAAGGCGCACCGGCTGATAAGACGCACCTAGATTTTTTATAGGAGGAAAATAGAAAAAAAACATTTTTCCTATTTTCCTCCTCTGACGCGACACCTCTTCGCTCCTCCTCCTGCTCCTTTTCCTTCCCCCCCACCCTTTGCTCGAGGGAAGAAAGGGTGGGGGGAAGGAAAGGGACGGACCAGCAACGGACCAGAGAAGAGGAGAGGCGGCGACAGAGGCGGCAGTCTCCAGACACTTTTGGTGAGTATATCGCCGCCCCCCCCTCTGCTCCAGCGCCTCCCCCCCTCCCTGCCTGCATCTTCGCTCCATAAGACGCGGCTGATTTTTCTTCCTAATTTGGGAGGAAAAAAACTGTGTCTTATGGTGCGAAAAATATGGTAAATAAAGTGTATTATGTATTATTATTAAATCTAGTCTGGTCTGGTGGCTTTTCTTCATGAAGATTCAAATTCAAAAAGGACTCATCCCATGCTTTCTACAAGCGCGTTTGAGGTTGGATGTGTCCTTCGAGCCTGTGCAATGGACCTTTCTGGTGGAGTGCAGAGTGCACAGAACTGGCCTCACCCTTTAAACCAAAGGTTCGTCTGCCGGGGCCTAGCAAGCTTGGACGGTGGCAGCGAGGTCCTCAGGTCGTAGGTTTGGTTCGAGTTTCCTTCTCTAGATGGTTATCGCACCCCAGCGTAGACCTGGGCCCTTAGAATCCAAACACACAACTCCAGCTGAAAGAATAGTCTTTTATTGAAGCAAACAGCAAGCAATATAAGCAGTATAAATATATAAGAAGAGATATATCCAATCAATAGTCCAAGGAATAGTTCCAAAGGCCTAAAGGCAGTAGGTATGTTGCAGAGTCACTTAGTAAATCCAAAGCAGGCAAATTTCAGGAGCAGATATAGTCCAAAGGATTTCCATAAATCCATTGCAGGCAAAGTTCAATAGCTGATAAAGTCCAAAGGGTTTCCAGGAAGAATCAAAGTCCAGACTTGAGTACTTGAGCTAAAATTCAGGAGACTCGAGAATACATGAGGCTAAATGCATGGGCTAAAATACAGAAGGCTCAGAAACACATGCAGCTTATTGCAAAAGTTGACCTGATCTGAAATTCAAACTGCAAAGCATAGCTTATATCAAGAAACTAGATTTCCCTCCCTTACTTGCAAACCGAAAACCACTGCTAGAAGGAAAGACCTTGACATTCCTTCTTTCTATCCCAAGCTCCACATCCAGCTGCCTTATCTGTGCGCTGATGACTCTCAGTGAAACTGACCTTCCTAACAGCTTTTCCCAAACGCTCTCTCTGCAAAACATTTGCAAAAGTTTCCTCTCCATCATGAACTGTGGCTGCCACAATCCCTTGCACAGGAGATACCAGAATCCCTGCTGAGGACACAGGCCCAACACCGATTGACCTTACAGGGTTAGACGAGCACCTTCTGCCCGGGTTTGAAACTAGAGTTTGCCTTCTCCTAGGATGGTTGCCAAGAGGCTAAAGAGCCCATCCTGACCATTGACGCTCTTTGTGAGACCCTGTCTGGCATGGGAGGCCCTACCGGTGACTATTATGCCACCGCCAGCATAGCTCACAACTTCATTAGGGTACGCAAGCCTCTCCCCCGCAACAAGGGGGCGCCAATGAAGAGGTAAATCTAGTAGGCCCACATATTATTCATTCCAAGACTGTTTGTGTAATATGATTTTCATGTAATCTAGAATCTTACCTGAAATGGGCAATGCCTTGGGTTTCTGGCCAACCATACCAACAAAGAATCACAATTCTATTATCATTGGAACTTTTGACAGAACTGGAGAATAGAATAATGCTGAAGGTCTTGAGAGGACACATCTCTAGGTCCTCCAAAGCAATTCTATATTATTTGAAGCTATTTACATATAAATGAAACTGCATTTAATGAGCTCACATAATAAGTGGGTCTTCTGTATAATTAAACTATTATTAGAATTGCATGCAGATGAACACATAATCATTAAAAAGGAAAATAATAAATACAGATAGTATATAGTACATTATGAAAATCCTGAACCATCGCTCCCCCAAGGTGTGCTGAAACAAAAAAAAAAGCCTGCCTACAGAAGGATAGAAAGAAGGGCAGCGATCTAGGAAGAGAATACCAAAGCCTGGGAGTAGCCACCAAGCAGGCTCTCTCTTATGATGTGCCTGTGAAAGGCCTCCCTAGAACAGTGTTTCCCAACCAGTGTGCCGTGGCACACTAGTGTGCTGTGAGCGATCATCAGGTGTGCCGTGGGAAATTGGAACCTCCAATACCCTTTCTTCCCCCTCATGCCGAACACTTTTTCTTCTCCACTCAGGCTCCCTTCTTCCCAGCCTTGCTCTGCTCACTTTGCCTCACTTTGCTCTGGGGCGAGTCTGCACAGTAGCGCCCGCACGGGTCACGTCTTCCTCCCTCCCCCTCCCCTCCTGAACACGCTCACGCTGCCCCCTCGGATCAAAAGTGGCAGTGTAGAAGAAAAAGTAAGTGTTGGGCAGGAGGGGGAAGAAAGGGCGCGAAGGGGGAGGCAGAGGTCTCTGTCAAAAGCTGGCATTGGCAAACTTGGACCTTCCAGGTGTTTTGGACTCCAACTCCCACCATTCCTAGCAGCCTCGGGCTCTTTTCCTTTCCCCCCTCCAGCCATTTAAGCAGGAAAGGGCCTCAGGCTGTTAAGAATGGTGGGAGTTGAAGTCCAAAGCACCCAGAGGGCCGAAGCTTTCCCATGCCTGTATTCGAACCTTAAAGTGGTGAGCCTCCTTCCAACATTGTGATTCTGGATAGAAAACAAACAACAACATAACGTGACATAGTTTGAGTCCACAGTGCTCTCTGGGTGTAGGTGAACTTCCAAACTCAAGGTCAATTCCCAAGCAAACCCTTTCAGTACTTTCTGTTGGTAATGAGAGTTCAATATGCCAAGTTTGGTTCAATTCCATTGTTGCCAGAGTTCAGGATGTTCTTTGATTGTATGTTAACTATACATCCCAGAAACTGTAACTCCCAAATGTCAAGGTCTATTTTCCCCAAACTCCATCTGTGTTCACATTTGGGCATATTGAGTATTCATGCCATGTTTGGTCCTGATCCAACATTGTTTGAGTCCACAGTGCTCTCTGGATATAGGTGAACTACAACTCCAAAACTCAAGGTCAATGTCCACCAAACTTTTATAGTATTTTCTCTTGGTTATGAGAGTTCTGTGTGGGAAGTTTGTGTCTTTCTGCCATTCCTGCCTGGATATCTATGTTGTGTTCATCGAAACAGGCCCAGGTTTCACACTGAGTGTATAAATACATTTTAAAACATATTAACTATATGTATTTCTGTGTTAGAGTGTCATTTTGTGTCATTTTGGTTGGTGGTGTGCCCCAGGATTTGGTAAATGTAACAAATGTGCCGCGGCTCAAAAAATATTGAAAAACACTGCCCTAGAAGATCTCAAACCATGAATAGGAATAATACAGATAGTCTAGACCTGAGCCACAAAGAACTTTATACCTAGCATTGTGAATTATAATCAGGAGAGATTAAACCTCAGGCAGATGGGTGTGTGTGTTGTTATTGGAATCGAAAGGTATCTGAACTGAAGTTAGGGACCAAATAGCTGCTCAAGTAGATGGCCATGCATTGGCAATGCTGAAATTTGGAGAGCTGTATCCCATTTTTTAAAAATTCCTAGCTCGGTTAGGACAGTTATTTTGGCTCAAACAAACAATTGTGCCAGTGTTAGAAAGAAAGCCCCTTCCTCTTAATTTTAAAAAAAACCCAAATCAGAAATACTGTCTTGTTGAGAGAAGGAGAAATAACACTGTAATATAACTATTTATTTATTTCCTGACCTTTCTCCAAAGCAACTTACTTACTTACTTACTTACTTAGGCAATCTCTCGTCGTCCAAGTAAGATTTCCTTCCAAGTTTGGTGTCCTGGCGGTGGGTACGTAGATGACTGTAGAGCCCTATTCTTGACCCGCATGTTCTCCTGCAGTGAGGGCATCGGTTTCCAGGTGGAAGGCGGTCCCAAGTCACAATTGGCTTGGTGTGCCTTCCTCTTGGCACATTTCTCTCTTATGCCCTCCAGTCGTGCCTCTTCAAATTCTACAGGACTGCTGGTCACAGCTGACCTCCAAGGGCCAGAGCTTCCCAGTTCTCAGTGTCTATGCCACAGTTTTGAAGGTTGGCTTTCACCCCATATTTAAATCTCTTTTCCCGTCCTCCAACATTCCTGTCCTCCAACATTTCTGTTCTTGAGTTCAGAGTAGAGTAACTGCTTGGGGAGACAGTGATCAGGCATTCAGACAATGTCCGAATAAGTGACACCCACAATTTGAAAAACAAAACAACCACAGAAGGAGTTGTTATTAAAGTTCTCTTAACAGAAATGAAACCTAATCTGTGACCTTTAATGGTACTATGGTCAAACCAGGTAAGTTCAATAAACAAATAGTTGACAAACAGCATAAAAGCAAGGGATCTATTTGAAGGACAATTGTGGTAACATGTCTTACCTATACTGTATGTATTTTAATCTTGTATTGTTGTACGATGTTTTAATTTGTATTAGTAGCATTGAATCCTTGCTGTAAGCTGGTCTGAGTCCCTCTACGGAGGTGAGAAGATCGAGATATAAACGTTTAAAATAAATAATAATAAATAATAGCTGAAAGTCCATTTAAGAAGTTGTACCTAGTCTTAGACTCTTGTTTTCTCTCTCAATGTGAACTCCCAAGAAAATGAGTTTCCAAGCAGTCGCATGCCCTGTATGTGATCAGTTATTGATCCTGGCAGTGGACCTACATCTTGAAACCAAATGATTGGAAGCAACCAAGAAGCCACCAAGCCCAATTTGATATTAGGCCCAGGATCTCTAGTCGTTCTCATTCTGGACACTTCAGAGTATGTCATCCTGCACATGCCTACCAACATGTGTGTTAGCTCTGGGAAGCAGCAGATGATGCCTTTACAATACTTAACCAAAAAAACCCCCAATGGGATGTTTTTAAAACATTATCCTGCAAAGTAGTATAATACATTTCAATCCTTGGGGGGAAACACAAGTAGATAGACAGATAAACTAATTAGTTTAACTAGGCACCCTTCCCTCCCCTTCATTAAATACCCACAAGGCAACAGCTAGGTAATTTAACTTCAAAACTTTTTATATCACCTTTCACTCTCCAATCAAAATTATTCTGGAAAATAGCCTTGAGTGCTGATAAGTATGAGCAGCATTAATCAGTTTCTGCAAAATTGCCTGTAGGTTGACAATACATTAGCCACCATTCTCAACAGTGGCCAATAGCAGCTTTCCTCCCCAAATTTCTCATCTACCATTAAGAACAGCTATAAATTTTGATTATGGAGGAGACAGAGTGGGTCATCCGCTCCTTTCTTTGGCTGCATTATTCATAACCTGTGAGGGGGAATCCAATTCTGGGATATGATTTGGAATTAAGTAGTCTTTGAAATGTAAATAAAATTCATGAGTATATTCTGCCTGCCCCAAGAATGTGCCCTCATCAAAACCTTAAAGCATTTTATTTTTCTCCACTGGGTAGAGATTTCCTTTCCTTCTCTCTCAGGCGGAAAATCATCAAAACCAAGCTTTTCCCCTACAGATAGCTCTCAGCTGGTGTTAGTTTATAAAGCTTGCAACACTTAACTTTCCATATCTGTAACTTGTGGCCAGCATTAGAGAAACTCTTTCAAATTTGTTTCCAGCCTAATCAGAAGATACCATCTTTTATATTTATTGGGGGGGGGGTGTCTTTGTAGACATCTTGTTTTCCTATAGTTTTGCTCCAAAATGATGACTGGGTTTCTCTCTTGGGCCACGTGCATTATAGGTCAGAGTATGTGTATCACTGCTATATTTTTCTTTTGCCATCCCGCTCAGGATTCAAATCAGCCCAAAGCATGGGAAATAGAAATTAACCCTTCTGTTGTAACCAAAAAAAATTCTCCAATTTAAATTGCCTTCCCTATTCCATTGATCCTCCATACTATTATCTACAACAGTGATTTTCAACCAGTGTGCCGCGGAACACTAGTGTGCCGTGAGATATCATCAGGTGTGCCGTGGGAAATTATTTTCAAACTTCATTCGTATATAAACTATAAGGCGCATCTGTCCCTTTAAGAAATGGAACCATAGCACTCTCGCGTCATCTTAGATTCGCTCAGACGCGGCTAAGTAAACAAAGTTAGAGTTAGTGCTGCAGTTGCGCGTCAAGTGACAGTAGCAATTTGGGATCACAGCAAGACAAGCGAGTGACAGTGATGGAGAAGTTTTTGTGTCTTTCTACCATTCCTGCCAGGATATCTATTTTGTGTTCATCGAAACAGGCCCAGGTTTCATACTGAGTGTATAAATACATTTAAAAACATATTAACTATATGTATTACTGTGTTAGAGTGTCATTTTGTGTCATTTTGGTTGGTGGTGTGCCCCAGGATTTTGGAAATGTAAAAAATGTGCCGCGGCTCAAAAAAGCTTGAAAATCACTGATCTACAATAGTGTTTCTCAACCTTGGGGTCAGGACAGCTGGGGGGTCATGAGGGGGTGCCAGAGGGGTCAACAAAGACCATCAGGAAACACAGTTATTTTCTCTTGGTCATAGGAATTCTCTGTGGGAAGTTTGGCCCAATTCTGTCATTGGTGGGGTTCAGAATGCTCTTTGACTGTAGGTGAACTATAAATCCCAGCAACTACAACTCTCATATGTCAAGGTCTATTTTCCACAAACTCCACCAGTGTTCACATTTTACCATATTAAGTATTAGTGCCAAGTTTGGTCCCGATCCATCCTTTTTTGAGTTCACAGTGCTCTCTGGATGTAGATGAACTACCGGGAATGTGGCGCAGCTGGCTGGGTGTCAGCTGCATAAGATCTCTACTGACCAGAAGGTCATGAGTTCGAGGCCGGCCCGGGTCGAGGTGGGCTCTCGACCTATTGTGTAGCCTGTTGTCGACCTTTGCAACCCGAAAGACAGTTGCATCTGTCAAGTAGGAAATTAAGGTACCACTTAGTGAAGAGGCTAAATTTAACTGATTTACAAGGCCATAAAAAAGATCTCCAGAAAACACGCTGAGGAATGAAGGAGTGCGACAGCTCCCCCTGGTGGCCAGATGTTAAATTGCCTCTGTCTGTCTTGTGTGTTTGTGTGTCTAAATGTAATGTGTACATTGTAATCCGCCCTGAGTCCCCTGTGGGGTGAGAAGGGCAGAATATAAATGAAGTAAATAAATAAATAAATAAACTACAATTCCAAAACTCAAGGTTAATGCCCACCAAACCCTTCCTGTATTTTCTGTTGGTCATGGGACTTCTGTGTGCCAAGTTTGGTTCAATTCCATCATTGATGGAGTTCAGGATCCTCTTTGACTGTAGGTTAACTATAAATCCCACTAACTACAACTCCCAAATGACAAAATCAATCCCATCTCCCCAGCCCTACCAGTATTCAAATGTGCGTGTATTGGGTATTTGTGCCCAATTGGTCCAGTGAGTGAAAATACATCCTGCATATCAGAGATTTACATTAGAATTCATAACAGTAGCAAAATTACAGTTATGAAGTAGCAACAAAAATAATGTTATGGTTGGGGGGACACACAACAGGAGGAACTGTATGAAGGGGTCGTGGTGTTAGAAAGGCTGAGAGTCACTGATCTACAAAATGATAGGGTTGTTACAAGTGGTTGCTATGCTCCGTTTTGTGCTGCTCAAAATCATTCCAAGGGAGGAATTTACATAGAAAAATCAGAGACTAAAGGACCCAGAGTTAGCTTCTGCACTTCACACTATTATTTCAACAATGCTGCTTTTATCAAAATATCCACCAGATGATTCAGTAATACATTTGCTATGTAATAGCTTCAATTCTAAAATGTGTGTTTAGGATTTTGCTTTTCCTGCAATTCGCAATTCCTGCAATGTTTTTCAATCATTCTGTGCTGTTTTGAGAACTTCTAATTTAGATTTTCATGCCATGACTTACATTTTGACAGCAATAAACTCACTTGCATCCAGATTCTGACTCATGATTTCCCGGGGATCTGCCAGGCGAATGCTATACATCTCCGTTAGCTGCAGTGGCAGAAATTAGCCACAACCAAAGCTGTATTGTAATCCTGGAAAGCAAAAAACCGTTCTCAGCATTTCTACTTGCCAAGTAAATCTATTATTTCTTTCCCCAAAAAAGTAATGGTCCCTTGCTGGAAAGCCATTTACACCGTTCCATCGCCTTTCCTGAAAGCCTAACAAGCCAACGGCGTACCTCTTATCTTTATTAGAGGGATGCACATCAAGTCGCCTGTCAACTTATGGCATTACAGTTTTCTTAGGCAAGAAATACTCAGAGGTTTGATAGTTGCTTCCTCTAATAGCACCTGGTATTCATTGGCAGCCTAAGCAGTATACGCTTTTTTTAACGTGTCAGAAACTACTTGAGAAACTGCAAGTTGCTTCTGGTGTGAGAGAATTGGCTATCTGCAAAGATGTTGCCCAGGGGATGCCTGTAGGTGGCTTCTCTCATGTCCCACATAGGAAGCTGGTGCTGACAGATGGAAGCTTCGCCCCGTCCCGCAGATTCAAACCGCCAACCTTCAGGCCAGCAGCTCAGCCAGCACAAGGGTTTAACCCATTGCTCCACTGCGACACTTATAAGTAGTATAAGCTGAAACAGAAATTACAATAGATATGTGATGTGTAGGCTTACTTACTCCCATATAAGTGTTGCTTATAGAGGGAGAGTTGTCAGGAGCATCAGTTATTCCTTAACTCTTAACTTGATGTCACTGAAGAGCAAAGTGTATTCCAGAGAGTAAGCCATTAAATCTGCTAGTTACCACCAGCTCAGACAAACCAGACCTTAGAAGAGTTCTTTTTTGAATTACGGCTCCGCAAATACTTCATCCAGTATGACCATGGGGCCATGTCATTCAGGTATTGGTGAACTGCAGTTCTCAGCATTCCTTGCCATTAAATGGCTTGGCCCAACTTACCGGGCCGAGCAGATTGCGGCGCTGGGTGTCCTCGCCACCATTATGGATCGAGAAGCCCCTGGGTGGCAGGAGATTTTCCCGCCGCCAGAGCCAGTTGGCTAATGGTGGGACTGGCCCCGTCCTGGCCTGACTCATAGTTAGAGCCAGCCCTCTCTTCACCTGGGCAGCCTACTTAAGGCTGCCTGAGGCCTAGCAGCAGGCACTGGGCCTGCATCAGCTTTTCCACCCTCCCACCCTGCATGTAGCATTGCTTCACATTTGTTAGCTTATCTTGCTGTTGTTTGGTGTTCATCTTGCTCTGTATTTTGTTAGCTGATCTTGCTATTGTTGTGTGTTTGTCTTGTCACAACTGTGTGTGGGCATGTGGCATGGCCCCTGGATCAGGGTGGTGTATTGCCCCTTGTTGGAAGGGAGGATAACGCCCGGCCCTTTGGGGTGCCGAACTTGCAGGAAGCGGGGGTGTGCCGGTGGCACCCAGGCATGTAAGTATCTTCGGATAGCATCGTGCTGTCCGACCCCTGATCCAGGACCCATGCATGGCTGCCAACCCTTGTTCCTGTTATCAATAAAGGAGTTGTGGCCATATTTTACTTCAACTACTTGTGTCAGTGTCTTCTTGGTAACATGGGGGGAAGTGTATCACCCATACACTCGCAATTGCTGCTTATCATAACTTACCCTCTGGAATCAGACACAAAGGAATCATATTGTCAGGAGTTGGACTATCTGAATCCAAGTAGCTGTGTGGTGAAATAATTGAGGGGGATTCTCATCAGATGCTAAGGATGCACCTCCTTCCTCTGAAAATTGCAGAACTGCGAGAAGCTTTGAAGGTACCAGCAATAAGATAAGCACTGACTCATTAAGCACATGATACCCAGAGGCAGCTCTCTAAAACTCTCCCAGCTGGAGTCTTTGTTGCTTGCAACCACTCTCTTGGTGACTGGCTGTGCTTTAGGCATTTGTGTGCTCATGATCTTTGGATTAACAATGGTTGACCACTCTTACCCCTTGTTGGCTTTGTTCATTTAGATTGGTGTAACAACTCTTGAACCATCTGACAACCTTGTTTCTGTTTTCCCCTTCATTTTACTGGATTACGTGCCACAGATTTGTCCTGGGTTGAGAGCTCTTGCTTAACAGCCACTTGACTCTGAGGTCACTAGCAGGCGGCAGCATTGGACATCTGGGTCTTTTTTCACCCCTGCTTTACAATAAGATTAACACACAACTGAGAAATTAATCAAGTGATTCTGAGATGCATCCCACTTCAAGAAAATTAGTTCTAACAGAAGAACCTATGAAAAGAGACAAAGAATGATAAGCAGGATGAAAACCCACTGGATATCTTCTTCTTGGATTTTCTTCACGAATGAAGATTCAGGAAGGACTCATCCCACGCTTTCTACAAGTGTGTTGATGACTAAGAAGGATGTGTCCTTTGAGCCTGTGCAATGGATTTTTCTGGTGGAGCACAGCGTGCACAGAGCTGGCCTCACCCTTTCAACCAAAGGTTCATCTGCCGGGGCCTAGCAAGCTTGGACGGTGGCAGCGAGGTCCTCAGGTCATAGGTTTGGTTCGAGTTTCCTTCTCTTAGATGGTTGACCTTACATGGTTAGATGAGCACCATCTGCCCAGGTTTGAAATTAGAGTTTCCTTCTCCTAGGATGGTTGCCAAAAGGCTAGAGAGCCCATCCTGCCTGTTGACGCTCTTTGTCAGACCCTTCGGTTGTGACCTGTCTGGCATGGGAGGCCCTACCGGTGGCTATTATGCCACCGCCAGCATAGCTCACCACTTCATTAGGGTACGCAAGCCTCTCCCCCACAACAAGGGGGCGCCAATGGAGAAGCCACTGGATATCAAAATCAGAATTATCCATGACACGGTGTTCCAACTTTCAATTTATAGTTGTCAAAGCTGGGCAGTGAAGAATGTTGACAAGAAGCGGATCAATTCAATTCCATCTTCAAGAACAGATATCATCTTGCAAAAAGCCAAGATTAGAGGACATTCCATGACAATGAGCGAATAAAAGGCTGTACTGTATTGCATTTGGATTAAAATGACTAATTCCCCCAAAACATGAGGACAGAGAAGTTCCAGGTGTTTGCTCCTAAACCTCAGCCAGCACAGGCAATGAGCAAGAATCATAGAATTGGAAGAGACCTCGTGGGCCATCCAGTCCAACCCCATTCTGCCAAGAAGCAGGAAAATTGCATTCAAAGCACCCCTGACAGATAGCCATCCAGCCTCTGTTTAAAAGCCTCCAAAGAAGGAGCCTCCACCACACTCCAGGGCAGAGAGTTCCAATGCTGAACAGCTCCCACAGTTAGGAAGTTCTTCCTCATGTTCAGGTGGACTCTCTTTTCCTGTAGTTTGAAGCCATTGTTCCACATCCTAGTCTTCAGGGCAGCAAAAAACTAGCTTTCTCCCTCCTCCTTATGACTTCCCCTCACATATTTATACATGGCCATCATGTCTCCTCTCAGCTTTCTCTTTTGCAGGCTAAACATGTCCTGCTCTTTAAGCTGCTCCTCACAGGGCTTGTTCTCCAGACTCTTGATCATTTTAGACACATTCCAGCTTGTCAACATCTTCCCTTCATTTATGGTGCGCACAATTGGACACAGTAATCCAGCTGTGGTCTGATCACAGCAGAATACAGGGGTAGCATGACTTCCCTGGATCTAGACATTTTACTATTAATGCAGGCTATGGCGTCCCACCCAAGGCCTAGAAAAAGGGGCTTTAAGAAATGGAGAAGCTTCTATGGACCTTGGGAGTTGCATTCTAGCTTTCCCATAAAAGAAAACCTGGAGTCTATGAGCAATGAGTTCCGGACTCAAAATAGGTGAACTCAAACAAGGTTTATTTGCTTACAATCAGTAAAAACTGATGGTCCAAAAAGCTTGAGGTAGGTTGCAAAAGGGGTCCTTTAAACCAGTCTTTTTCAACCAGTGTGCCTAGGCACACTCCTGTGCCTTTGCAGAGCTCCAGCTGTGCCTCCAGAAAACTTTTGCCCCCTTCCTTCCCCCTCTTTTGCCGCCGCTATTATTTTGTCCTCCTCCATGGGAGAAAAAAATCTTCCCTTACCACGTTGGTATTAGGCTCTGTCCGCAGATGCCCCCTGCTGCGAGGGAAAAGCATTACGCAGCATGCAAAGGAGGAGAGGAGCCCAATGGACGGCTCCAAAATGATGCCGCGTCATTTTGGAACCGCCCACTGGGCTCCTCTCCCCACAATGGGTGGCTCCAAAATGACAGATGGCAGCATGCAAAGGAGCAGAGGAGCACAATGCGCGGTGGCTCCAAAATGACGGCAGTATGCGAGCGTCATTTTGGAGCCGTCATTTTGGAGCCACCCACTTGTGGATAACTTTTGGAACCGCCCACTTGCGCTCCTCTCCTCCTTTGCATGCTGCCCTCTGTTTGAACTTCTATATATTGCAGATTATCCAGTACAGAGCCTAATCCAATGCGGTAAGGGAAGATTTTTCCTTTTTCTCCCATTGAGGTGCCAACATTATGTGTGTGCCAAACTGTACTCCGTTTTTCAAATTCACTATATTGATACATTAACTTTATAAAACTTTTGTAATTGTGCATATTGCTAGTTTCACTATATAATTATTATTTTGCCTATTCTTTGTCCCCTGCTTATGCAGCCTGTTGTGTAAAAGAGGTGCCGAAATGCCATAAAACATTTTGTGTCATTTTGGTTGGTGGTGTGCCCCAGGATTTTGTAAATGTAAAAAATGTGCCTTGGCTCAAAAAAGGTTGGGAAACACTGCTTTAAAATGTGTTCACTTGCCTCTGTTGCAGAGTGAAGGTACCTTTCTTCTGATTACAGTGTTCCTTTGTTGCTCCCAAATGGTCCTCCGACACACGAAGTTCTGAGGTCCCCAGAGATTGCAGTCTTGGGTGAAGGGCTGGCCTTCTTTTCACTGCAATCCTGGCTTGAGAGCGTTGGTGGAAAGCTATATGTGGACAAAGATGCCTTGTCTAAGCGAGCTTCGTCCATAAGCTCTTCCTTGGAATGGAGGCAGAATGGAAGTCCAGCCCCCTAGGTAAACTCAGGAAGGGGAGGAGTTCAGGGTGGTGCTGCCAGGTATGGGCCAAGCACGACTCCTCCCATCACAGTCCACATGGCCACAACAAAAGGCCATGCAAGTAAAGGGCAAAATAGGTACACAATACAAATGCAAAACAATACAAATGCAAATCAAGCCCCGTTGGGGGTGCCATACAGGCCAAAATCTCATTGGCCTTTTTTGCTGCCACATGGCATTGTTAGCTCATGTTTAACTTGTTGTATACAAGGACTCCAAGATCCTTTTCACTTGTACAATTGTCGAGCCAGGCGTTCCCCATTCTGTATCTTTACATTTCATATTTTGTTCATTGCTGTGAACCACCCTGAGCCTTTTCGGGAAGGGTGGTATATAAGTCAAAATAATAAATTAAAAAAATATTTTCTGCCTAAGTGGAATATCTTGCTTTTGTCCCTGTTGGACTTCATGAATGATGAGAACTAGACTTCCGCTTCTGCATGGCCACATGTTTCCCACCTATATCTGTGGACTCTAGGAAGGCAAAGAGGCCAATAGAGGTGGGGACACAGGAAAGATCACCAAAGGCAAGCAGGCACATAAACACAAGCCAAGCACAGCGTAATTGCGAAGAGCAATTCTTTTACCATGGAAAGCAGCCAGAATGTTTCAAAGCACATTGGCCCCAAGTGACTTAGCTAATTTGGGGACAAAATCTTTCCAATTAAACTGATGGGATAGAAAAGCTTGCCCTGATTATTTTTAGAGATGCATGGCCTGCCTAAAGTCTGCGGCTCAGTAAATGTTTAATACAGAGTGCTGATTTTGTTTGCCATTCTCCATATGACTTGGTTGTGTGCTCACATGCTTCCACACTTAAAGCTCATTAAATACATTAGGAGATCAAGGGTGGAAGCATGAGCAAATTCCACTGTCTTTTCGCAGAGCTTTTAGTTAGTGAACTGCAGCTCTGGACTTTATTTTACAGGTCACTGAGTGAATGCCGTGGCCATAATTTTGCGCAGCACTAATTGCTAGTACGATCCAGACATTGTTTCAGCATGAACATTAAGGGTTTTCTGAAGCTGTACTTTCCCCAAAAGATGTGTTATTATACCTATTCCTTTATGTCAATGAGCTATAATAATTTTCCAGCTCTGTAAAGATGGAAAAAAATGCTTTCCAGCTTATAATTAGGGAGACACTTTTGGGCACGCATAAAGTCCCAAGCACAGCCCTCAGCGCCTCCTGATGAAAGACCGGGAGCACCACTGCCTTTACCCTTGAGATGTAGAAAGTAAGTGTCATAATAGGAGGTCAAATGGGCAAACAGACTGACATGGACTACAACAGCTTCTGACACAATTTTTGAAAGCAACTACTAAAAAGAAATGCTATTGTGTTCCTCAGGAGTCCAACATGTGTTCACCTGGTTGGCACGCTCCTTTAGAAACTAAGATTTCAAAGATTATCAAAGGAGCCAAATGCATTTTAGGGTCTGCACCAGAAAAAAATCTTGTACGGCATGCTGCCAAAGAAAGAAAGAGCAGTTGTCTCCATAGGCCAAGTAAGAGAGAACACAAAGTTATCCTTTTTGCTTCTCAAAATATAACTTTCATCATTTTGGTTTTTAAACCAACTATGGTTCCGATATTCCGCATTTCATTGTCCACTCATGGTTACATAGGTCAGAAGTCCAGTGAAGAATTGGAACTATTTGATGACTATTCACGGACCAATCCCAATAAAACAGTGAAGAGTAGATTCATTGCACTGGCAATCAAGATCCGCAATTGGACCCAGGCCCAGATTACCCATAAGGCCACCCTAGGCCATGGCCTAGGGCGGCAGCCATGGGGGGGCAGCAAGTCCGGACCCCCCCCCAAAAAGTTTTAATTTTTTTTAAAAAAACAAAAAAAATTTAAGTGTGCATGTGCCATCTATGCCCCCCCCCCGCCCCCCTTTGCTCGGCTCCAAAGGCTCTGCCTCTGCCCCCACCTCCGCCTCGCCTCCTCACCGGCGCGGCCGAAAAGGCCCTTTTCAGGCCAGCATGGTGGCTTTAGGAGGGAGGGAGGAGCCATGGGGAGACTCCCCACGGCTCCTCCTTCCCTCCTAAAGCTGGGGGTGGAGCCAGGGGCGGGATCAGAGCCTTTGGCCTAGGGCGCCAAAAGGCCATGATCCGGGCCTGATTGGACCCACTGCTATCGATGGAGACTCAGGTTAAAGTAGAATTGTTGATTTTGCAGAAGAAACGCCAGGAGAAAGTGCTACATAGCATAGGCATAGAATAACGGAGTCATCTTGCCAGCAGCAAGCACGAGAATTAGCCACTGTGATTGGTCTAAAAAGATACAGCTACCATTGGTTAGAAAAAGCCCAGCTATGATTAGTTCAAAGAACACCATGTGCCTTAGATAAGCGGCAGCCTTGATTGGCTTAGAGAATTGCCATGTGTGTTTGTTTACAAGTTAGTGATTGGCTTAGGAAACGTCACATAGGCCAGCTAATGAATTTCCCATTTTGGGAAGCTCCTGATGAAAACGCTGTAGAAATGTATCGCTTTCTGGGACAGCCTGTGCATGCAAAGATAGCATTAACAATTGAGTGGAAATTAAAACTGCGCAATGTTTGATGTCAGATCAGCTTACAGATGTCCAGCCAGTAGAAATGCATGAGGGAGGTGGAACTAAGAATTGCCTCCATTGCTGTATAAAATCTGTTTACCGGAAGAATGAGTGTGCTGTTCTTGCAACCTGTCTTGCTATAGAACAGACCCCTCAGCTGTTGTACTAAATAAACTGATTTCCTGGATCGCTGCCAAGTTGTCGCGTCGTCTTCGCCCATGCGCTCGCACGTAAACGCAGCCTGGCTTATAAGGTGTTGCCTGGGAGTTTTGGGGCTCCAGATTCTGCTACAAGGTCACCACGGTTAGCATGTCCGCATTCTTCCATCTCTGACAGGTTAGGCGACTGGCTCCTTACCTATCCAGGAATGACCTAGCTACGGTGATTCAGGCGATGGTCATCTCGAGGCTAGACTACTGTAACGCCCTCTACATCGGCCTTCCCTTGTCGACAACCCGGAAACTAAAGCTGGTGCAAAATGCTGCTGCTCGATTGCTGGTGGGAGCATCGACAAAAGAGCACATTACACCAATTCTACAGCAATTGCACTGGCTACCAGTAGAGTACCGGATTGTCTTCAAGGTGCTGGTTTTGACCTTTAAGGCCTTGTATGGTCTAGGGCCAGTGTACCTGAGGGACCGCCTCACCCCATACGTTCCCCCGAGATCGTTGCGTTCAGAAGAACAAAATCTCCTGGTGATCCCATCAATCCGTTCCTGCCACCTTTCAACAACAAGACAAAGAGCCTTTTCTGTGGTGGCGCCAACTCTAGGGAATGAGTTACCAGACAGAACCTGCGCCATCACAGAGTTAGCCCCCTTCTGGAGGGCCTGCAAGACGTTCCTTTTTAGGCAGGCTTTCAATCCAGGCGCTTCCTGATAATCCTGTCCATACCCTTGTGTTTTTACATATCCAAACTGTTTTATGTGTATTTTATTGTTTTATGTAAACTGCCCCGAGCCTGCAGGGAGGAGCGGTATATAAAACTGAATGATAGATAAATAAATATATTGTCGAAGGCTTTCATGGCTGGAATCACTGGGTTGTTGTAGGTTTTTCAGGCTGTATGGCCATGTTCTAGAAGTATTCTCTCCTGACGTTGCGCCTGCATCTATGGCAGGCATCCTCAGAGGGAAGGATATTAGAGGCAAAGATGAAGTACTTTGGCCACATAATGAGAAGACAGGAAAGCTTGGAGAAGATAATGATGCTGGGGAAAATGGAAGGAAAAAGGAAGAGCGACAGGCCAAGGGCAAAATGAATATATGGTGTCCTTGAAGTGACTGGCTTGACTTTGACGGAGCTGGGAGTGGCCACGGTCGACAGGGAGCTCTGGCGTGGGCTGGTCCATGAGGTCACAAAGAGTCGGAAGCGACTGAACGAATAAACAACACTCACAGATGTATAGTTTAATTATGTCCAATTAATTTTTTTAAAACAATATGTTATTATGGGCAAAGCTCTAAACTGTTTTTATCATCTGTTTTCTTTTATTAAAAGTTTGTTATGTTCAATGCATAAAATTCTCTTCAGATAAAATTCCATGTATAATTAATCCTTGCATAATTGTTTTAATCCTATCTACAGCTTTAAAGGTAAACTTACAACCTACTATAAGAAATTATATGATGTTGGTCTTTAAAATATTGTCTTTTTACTTTTATTCAAAGCCTTAAAAGATACATTTTACAAGCAGAGCTTTGTGTTGGGCTTTTGTTCTTTGGGTGAGAGCATAGTACATGTGAAAACAGGAGAAAATTTCAGGCAAAAGACTGTCTGCATGGTATAATGATTTGAGCATTAGACTACCAGAGTTTGAATCCCCACTTGGCCACGAAAGCCCACTGTTTGACTTTGTGCAAGTGACAGGGCCTTTCCAGGCAGGCCCCAAAATGTGGGGCCTGTCGAGTTTTTACCAGAGGTGTCCAAATGATATATCCAGTAAACGCGAATTAATTTGGGAGAAAGCAGGTAAATCCAGCTTTCTCCCAAATTAATTTGATACCCCATTAAATGTGGGCCTTCCTGAAAAGCCTGGGTCTAATGGAGTATTGGGTTTGTGGGTTCTCACCCACGAGTAGTTCCAGGACTACCCAGAGCTACCTAGGGGTGAGTCCCCACTTCCCATCTCACTTCTTCAGGCGAGATGGTTCCCACTAACCCCCAATCCTCCCCTCACCCCCAAAGCCCTTAAAAGAATAACATACCGGGTCACCATTAAGGTACCACTGGAGTCCTTCTGGCACATAGAAATGATGTGCCAGGAGATGGAGCCAGGAGCGATTCCTCCCCCCTTCCTGGCACATCATTTCTACACACCAGGAGGACTCTAGCAGTACTTAATGGCAGACCGGCATGTTATTTCTTATTTTAAGGACTTTCAGAAGGGGGGGGGGGGTTAAGCGGCCCCATGCCATCCCGGTTGTTACTGGGATGAAATGGGGACACCCCACCAAGAAAGCCCAGTTTTCTGAGGGTGGCATGAGGACTTAAACCCACATCGAAATGGGTTTCTTAAACTCACTTCAGCATGGGTTTAAGATCTGTCTGGAAGCGCCCACATTTTCTCAGAGGAACGCAAAGGCAAACCCATTCTGAGCAAATCCCAGAACATCCCACGAAAGGATTGTTTTAGGGTTGCCATAAGTCGGAACCAACTTCAAGGCACACACAACAAAAGGCTGTCTAAGGAACTTATTTCTGGATGATTTATTTCAGTCAAATTAGAGGAGGAAGGCAGCATATGCTGATAAATAAGATTTCAGGTAGAAATCTAAAAGATTAATGGTAGGCATGAAGACTTTAAAAATTACCTCATTTATAGTCCATCAGAATACGATTGGGAAGTTCTTGCAAACAGGTGACTGTAGAGCAGGGAGTCCACTGCGTGCAGGGCCGTAGCCAGGATTTTGTTTCGGAGGGGGCTGAGTTTGGTTCAGGGGGGGGGGGCTGAGACTGGGTGGAAGAGGGTCTACCCTAGCAAATCTTTTGTATTGTTATCCCAATAACCCCATTAATGTGGGATATAATGAGCATGGTGATCAGATCATGATATGAATAAACATAACAGTTTAAATAATGTACCAGTAAGGCCTTTGTGCGTGAAAAATACATCAAAGGTTTTGAAGTCCAACTCTTTAAGCTGCTCCTCATAGGGCTTGTTCTCCAGATCCTTGACCATTTTAGTTGCCCTTCTCTGGACACATTTCAGCTTGTCAACATCTCTCTTCAATTGTTGTGCCCAGAATTGGGCACAGTGTGATTCCAGGTGTGGTCTGACCAAGGCAGAATAGAGCATGGGGAGCATGACTTCCCTGGATCTAGACATTATACTCCTATTTATCTAGGCCAAAACCCCATTGGCTTCTAAAGCCGCAGCATGACATTATTGGCTCATGTTTAACTTGTGGTCTACAGGATCAGTATGTCACACAATGTAACCTTGTTGTATGAGATGCCAAAACATCTCTACAACACAAATGTTGTAGCAACTTATTGGCATCTTCACCAACCCTAGCTAGGGCTGGTGAAACTGATGATAGAAATAATAAGAAGGCCAAATTATTTTAAATTATGGTTGGAGGAAAAGATATCAAAATTCTCCTTTCTCTAGTACACACCTTTCCCCAATTTAGCCCTCAACAAAGAAAAATGTGTATGTGAGATGAAGGCTACAACTAATCCCCTTTTCTAATATGGGAGTTTTCTACTTGAAGAAATATTTTAATAACATTTTTCACTTACTCCCTTAAATTGTAGCCCAGTTCAGTTATGTACAGTAGGCCCTCTGTATCTGTGGCATCGTTATCCAACGTTTTACTTGAACTATATCTTCTCTAACAATTTTCTAGGTCTAGGGCAACTCTGATAACTTCTGGAAGAAGTCATTCATTTCATAAAATTCACTATTATCCATACTTTCCTGTTTTGATGGTTAAGTTCAGTAATATAGGCCTCATTGAGATGTGGAGACCAGGGGCAGATTTACCATTAGGCAAAGTAAGCAGCCGCTTAAGGTGCGACGTAGTCAAGGGCGCATCTGGCCGCCAGGTTCCATGCATGTGCCATTGCTGCAAAGGGACTCCAGCTGGACTGAGACGCCAATCGCCCAAAATGCCCCGGCTCTGTCCCGGCTGCAAAAAGTTCCTCCTTTTCAGCCTCACTTAGGGCGATTGGTATCTCGGTCCATCTGGAGTCCCTCCAATGGCGCAGCAATGGCGCATGCGCCAGAACTAGCTGGCTCCACGAGGCCGGAGAATGAGGGGGTGCCAAAATAATGTTCACTTGCCATTTTAAATTACCTTAGTCCGGCCCTGCTTATACCTGTTGTTATCAAGCGATTTGGGGGGGGGGGACAAAATAATGTTCGCTTACCATTTAAAATTACCTTCGTCCGCCCCTGGTGGAGACACACTATATGTAAATTTATTTTGCAGCTTTGCAAAATCTCTGTGGCTTCAGTTTGAAAGACATTGTTTTAAGCACAAAAAAGCCTTTAGTTTGATACAACATAAATGTGGCTCTGAATATACTTTTTTGTTGTTTGGCACACACCAAGCCTTTCTTAATGTTTCACAATCTCTTAAGTTAGGGTTGCCACCTGTCCCGTATTACACGGGACGTCCCGTATTTTTGCTCTGAATTTCGTGGCCCATATTTTCAGCTCCTGTCCCATATTGACAGGACAGGACAGGTGGCAGCAGGAGGCGAGGCCGGGCCAGCAGTGAGGGAGGAAGGAAGGGAGAACTCTACATGAATGCCCGGTAGCTGCCGCTCTCCCCACACAAACACTGGGCCTGGTCCAGCTTACTCACCGGAGTCAACAGCACCAGTATCTTGGCACCATCCCTGGCTGCTCTAGCCCTCCCCCTTGAGCATAAAGAGAGGTGAGCGCAGAAGGGGAGCAGAAGGGGGAGAGGTGATTTGGTTGCGTGCGCCGGGAGTGATGGACCAGAAGAGACAGGCCTTCCTGGAAGGAAAGGAGAGCAGAAGGGGCAGGGTGGCGGCAGCAGGAGGCGCTTGCAGAGAGAGGGAGCCAGAGTGAGGTTCGCGCACAGAGCCAATTGCGTCTCAGGCCTGCTGGGGATTCTGGGCCTTGTTTAATGGTCGCGGCGGCAAAGGAGGAGGAGGCCCCGCGGGAGGGGATGAGGTACCGGGTCTACGGAGGTGGCGTGGGAGTTTTAATGAAGTGTTCCTTATTGCGGTGAAAAATCACGTATTTTTAGGTAAATGTCCCTTATTTCTTATATCAAAAAGTGGCAACCCTATCTTAAGCGTACATTTTTTTCCTATAGCTAACCTGATCTTCCACTTTTAAAAGAAGCAGTGAGCTCCACTGTTAATTAGTTGGCTTTGTTTTTATTCCTACTCTGTTTCTCCCTAAAGCAGGAAATCATTTAAACATCCAATTTCACTCAACCTATGCTAATTAATTAACATGTTTCAGACTTGACAATAATAATACATTGATAGATCTCTGGGTTTACTTCAACTCATCCCAAGAGAAACTGACCTATTTAACAGGCTAAACAAAACATGCCCAGAGGACACCATATGTACTTCCACCTTGCTACTGCATTGTCTTCCTAGCTATATGCTATCAAATGTACATTTCTGGTTGTCTTTATGCAGTCAAGGCTGAACTGCTATGCACCAGTAAGTCCTACTGAATGCAACAGGAGTTTCTTCTGAGTAACTAGGTTTAAGAGGAGGGTACACAAGGCATATCAATTCCCCAAAAATGTACATCAAAGTCATTTCTAAAGGAGTAACTTGTCTTGCCTTCAGGGACTTTTAATAAAGACTACATCAGTAATTTCCCTCTAATGTGAGTGATTAGAAAAGATCTAAAGCAGAAGGCAAGATCTTGTCATTAAATTCAAAGACAAAATCAAGAACCAGAATGACGCATCAATGTTATCTATATTCACATGGAAATCCCAGCCATTAGAAACAAGAATATTTTCTAGCTCTACAACAGGGCTGTCCAACTTCTACCGGACCGGGGGCCTGAATTCCAGTCACTGATCACCTGGGGGGCCTTAGGGTCTGCCTCCGCCCCCGGCTCCGCCCCTCCCCAGCTCCGCCCCTGCTCTGGCCCCGCCCCCTCCACCAGCTCCGCCCCCTCCCCGGGCTCCAATTTACTTACAATTACTAGTTGCATTATTAATTATAAAATTAAAAAATGGAACTGAATAAAATAAATATAAATAAATATCAGAAGAGAGATGGATTGAGGAAGGGAATATATATGGGAGGGAAATAAATATAAATAAATATCAGAAACACACAAAGAGAGATGGATTGAGGAAGGGAATATATATGGGAGGGAAATAAATATAAATAAATAACATAAAAGCAAGAATTAAAGCAAGGAAGAAAGGAAGAAAGAAGCCCAAGAAAACAGCCCTCAGTTCCAAATTAAATACATTATTATTATAACAGGCCCATCTTCTTATTTCCAAATTAAATACATTTATTATTATATTATTTTTGCCCCATATATTCCCACCCCCATCTTCCCCTTATTTCCAAATTAAATACATTTATTATTGTTATTATTATATTTCTGCCCCATGCATTCCCACGCCCATCTTCCCCTTATTTCCAAATTAAATACATTTATTATTGTTATTATTATATTTCTGCCCCATATATTCCCACCTCCATCTTCCCCTTATTTCCAAATTAAATACATTTATTATTGTTATTATATTTCTGCACCATATATTCACAACCCCATCTTCCCCTTAAGCCCCCTGCTTCGGCCTACCTTTCCAAACGTGCTGGATCCAGAAGTAGCCGGACCACATGCGAGGCGGCGGGCAAGGCGGCGGGCTAGCGAGGCAGCGGGTGGGCTGGCGAGGTGCCTGTGCCATCTCCGTGGCGGATGCGCCATCTCTGCCGCGCCTGCGCCATCTCCGCTGCGCCTACGCCATCTCTGCCGTGCCTACGCCATCTCCGCCGCGCCCGCGCCATCTCCGCCTCACAAAGACGGAGCGCGCTGATTGGCGGGGGGGGAAGGGAGGAAGGAGGAGGAAGCCTGCTCCTCCTCCATGCCCCTCCCTGCCCCACCCCGCCCCGCTGCGAAAAAATATATTAAAAAAATAATAATAAATAATAAAAATAATAAAAATAATAAAATATATAATTTTTTATTTTAAACAGCCGATTTCTTTTTTAAAAGGGTAGGGGGCTGTAGGGAAGGGGCTGGGGGGCCGTATACGGTCCTGCGGGCCGCCAGTTGGACAGCCCTGCTCTACAACATTGCCTTGGAAATGGAACAAGAGTACCTTCCCATGGAAAGAGTTGAGCACCGCCCCAGAAAGCCAGAGATGAAAGGGGAACAAAGGTCAAGGCTTCCCTTTCATCTCTGGCTATCTGGGGGCGGTGCTCAACTCTTTCCATGGGATGGTACTCTTGTTCCATTTCCAAACCAATGAGCCTGTTGTCTGTAGACGCCTTTTACTACCTTCCCAGCTGGAGCGGTAACTATTGATCTAATCACATTTAGATGTTTTCTAACTGCTAGGTTGGCAGGAGCTAGGGCTAACAGCGGGAGTTCACCCCGACCTGTGGCTTTGAACTTCAAACAGCCAAAGAACAAAAAAACCCATATATCTCATGTTTTATTGTTCTCTTAGCCTTTAGAAAAAACAAACTCTTATAAACAACCGCCTGGAGTGGCGCCCTCCCTGCCCAACTTCGATGGTGCCCCCCTTCATCCATCTTCCACTGTTAAGAGCTTGGGTATCGTCCTGGATTCACAGTTGACTATGGAGGCCCAGATCGCTAATGTTAGTAAGCAGGCCTTTTTCCATCTCCGGCAGGCGAGACAACTGGCACCTTATCTTTCAGAGGAAGCCTTGGCTACAATCATCCATGAGACGGTTACATCTAGACTGGATTATTGTAACGCCTTGTATGTTGGCCTTCCCCTGTCAACTACTCGGAGGATCCGCATTATTCAGAATGTGGCTGCCAGGCTACTTGCAAAAACACCTTTGAGATGCCACATAACTCCAACTCTGTTACACTTGCACTGTTCCAATGGAATTCCGGGCCCTGTTTGTTGTTGGTTCTGACCTTTAAGGCGCTTTATGGTCAGAGGCCAGCATATCTCAGAGACCGCCTCGCCCCTCTTCACCGCCAGTGGTCGCCACGACTCCTCCAACTGAACATACTGTATGTTCCAGGCCCCAGGGAAGTACGTCTCGAGAGCACAAGACGCAGGGCCTTCTCCATCTCTGCCCCTGTCTTGTGGAACTCCCTTGCCTCCCCACTTGAGGGCCATAAAGCGTGACTTAAAGAGCACCCTGACCCTTGCTCAGGCACTCAAGACCTGGGTTTTTAGCAGAGCTTTTAATGCTTAATGCAGTCTATTTGGTATTGTGTATTTTTAATGCAATTGTTTTATGTAAATTGCCTGGAGCATTTTAATGGAGGGCGATTAACAAGTGAGAAACTGATGATGATGATGATGAGTAAATTACTTTCTCTATGCCTAACCTTAAAGGAAATGGAAGATTTATGTTTAATATTCGGAGGCACTTGCTCTCTTTAGATTAAAAAATGCTGAAGATGGCTCTATATAAGAAGTACCAACAGACAAAGATGATGCAGCATAACAATTAATGGATGATTTTTGATGCAGGGGAGTCAAGTGGAGAAACGTCATCACATTTCTATGCTCCCTCATCAACTCAATTTAGAGGCTACTTTCTGCTCAAAGCAACCTGGTGACTATGTCAGGATCATAGAAACACTGAACTGGAAGAGACAAGCTCTTTGACTCTAACACAGGGCCATTCAATCCCATTTTGCCATGAAGGAATACACAATCCAAGCACTTTCAAGAGACAGGCATCCAGCCTCTGCTTAAAATCCTCCAGAGAAGGAGACTCCACAACACTCCGAGACAATGTATTCCACTGAAACTACTCTTACCATCAGGAATTTTTACTAACGTTTAGGTGAAATATTTTTTTTCCTTATAGATTGAATCCACTTCTTTGTGTCCTACTCTCCGGAGCATCTACCACCTCAATTGGACATCTTTCAAATGTTTAATGGCATGGCCCAACTTACCGGGCCAGGGATGTTGCGGCACGGGGCATCCTCCGCCGCCATTATTGCCTTAGAGGAGCTTCTTCTTCCCAGAAGCCCCCCTTGGTCGGCGGGAAAGTTTCCCGCTGACCAGCCGGATGGCCAATGGCCTGCTGGCCATGCCTCTCATCAGGAGAGGCCAGAGCTGGCCTCTCCCTCCTCCCAGGCAGCCCATTTAAGGCTGCCCCATGCGCCCCAGCAGGCACTTTGCCTGAACCGGCTGACCCATCCTGCCCACCCTGCATGTGGTTTGCGTTTGGTTTACGGTTAGCTTTTTTTGTTAGCATGTCCTGGTCAATCTTTGCTTTGTTGATTGTTATGGTGCTATCTGTCACAACTCCTTGTTGGCATGGGCATGGGCCCTGGATCTGGCCTGGTATCCCCCCTTAGCAAAAGGGGGTGAACGCATGTTGGTCTCAGTGGTGCCAAGTTACGTTGTCGGCACCCTGGGAATGTTTATCGGTATCGGACAGCAGTGGGCTGCCCGATTTTGATCCAGGACCCATGCGTGGCTGCCAACACTTTGTTCCTGTTATTAATAAACGAGTTGTGGCCAATGTTTATCCCAAAAAACCTTGTGTGTGTGTTCTTCCTTGGGTTTCGCTGCGGCAGGTGTATCGCCCATGCACATGCAAATCATATCACCTCTTAACCTTATCTACTCCTTCTGTAGAGCTGAAAGAGAAAAGTGATCTTCTATTAATACTTCAAGATTGAGAATCACTGGATGTAGTTAATATATAGAGCTCAGCTTTCTATTATATATAGAGTGAGTAGAGAAACCTAAGTCTTTCCAATTCTGCCCATAGACCCAGTAAGAAATCCTTCACCTAATATTTGCATTTCAAGCAAAGCATCTGCTCAGGAGTTTCCTCACAAACAATTTACATTTTTAAAACTAGCATGCATGTTAATTGCATTTCCCAGTTACCTCTGTGTGATTTGAACCAGAATCTCTCAAGCTGTAATCCTATCTATTACTTCACTCTAGCTCTACATCCTCCTGCTTTTGGGAATACCAATGAAATGCACCGCACTTGTTTCATATCCGTTCAGCTTTTCAAACCAAAACAACTATTAATAAACAAGACACTTCATACACCAGTGAGTACCACAGATTATAATCAGAAGAGACACTGAAAGTCATATGCTTCGAGTACTGGGCCCAATACAGGGATTTCTCTACCACATCCTTGCCATCTGACTTTTCTGCCTTTATTTAAATACAGGAGAGTCTCGCTTATCCAACATGAATGGGCCGGCAGAACGTTGGACAAGCAAAAATGTTGGATAATAAGGAGGGATTATGGAAACGCCTATTAAATGTCAAATTACGTAGAGATTTACAAATTAAGCACCAAACATTGTTTTACAACGAACTGAAAGAAAAAGCAGTTCAATATATGGTAACGTTATGTAGTAATTACTGTATTCACAAATTTAGTATCAAAACATCGCAATGTATTGAAACAGCTGTGGATCCAGGCAGGAGGCAGATGGTGTTGGATAATACAGAAGGTTGGATGAGCCAAGGTTGGATAGGCAGGACTCTATTGCAGCTCTATAAATATATCTGTAGTAGATGGAGAGCACATAAGCTCCAAAAGGCTGCTAGTTTTACTGTTGAACAACTCTTACCATTAGGAATTTCCTCCTGCCAAATAAGTGAATAGCATAATCCAGGGCTGTCCAACAGGTGGCCCACGGACCGGATCCGGCCCCCCAGCCTGTTGGACATGACCCCCGCTACCCCCAGCAAGATTTTTTTCAAAAAAAAAAATTTCACATTTTTTTGGAAAAAAAATGGCGGCCGGGGGGGGGGGGAGGAGGAGGCGGGACAGGGAGGAGAAAGAGAGCTGGCTCCTCCTCCCTGCCTGTATCGCCCCCTCCGTCCCTCTCTCGGCGGTGCCGATGCGATGCAGTTTGCATTGGCGCCGCGAGAGAGGAGAAAGGGGCGGTACAGGAGGAGCCAGCTCTCTTCCTCCTCCCTACACCGCCCCTTTCTCTCTCTCAGCGGCGCTAATGCAAACTGCATCGCATTGGCGCTGCCGAGAGAGGAACAGGGGGCGATACAGGCAGAGAGGAGCAGCCAGCTCTCTTCCTCCTGCCTGTATCCCCTTTTCCCTCTCTCGGCGCCGCCGTTGCAAGGCAGTTTGCAGCGGCGCCACTGAGAGAGGGAGACGGAGGCGATACAGGCAGGAGGAAGAGAGCTGGCCCCTCCTCCCTGTACCGCCGCCTTGTCCCTCTCTCGGCGGCGCCCGATGCCTTGGAAGGGAGAAGGGATGCCCCGTGGCTCCTCCCTCCTTCCAAGGCACCCTGGCAGCAGCTGAAGGTGGCAAAATCGCCGCCTTCAGCTGCTGCCAGGGTGCCTTGGAGGGAGGGAGGAGCCACGGGCATCCCCGCCCTTCCAACGCCTCCCGTTTGGGATGCCGCCCGGGAGGAAAGGAAGGACGGAGGGGCCTGGCAGGGAAGAGGCAGCGATCCGCTGCCTTCTCCCTGCGGGGGACGCCTCCCTCCCTCCTTTCACCCTGGAAGCGGCGCGCCCGTTTGGGACGCCAACGCCGGGAGGAAAGAAAGGACGGAGGGGCCTGGCAGGAAGAGGCAGTGTTCCGCTGCCTTCTCCCTGCCAGGACGCCTTCCTCCCTCCCTCTTTCCCCCTGACCAGAGGGAGGCGAGATCTGGGCGACAGACAGCTCTCTCGCAGGCTTGGATGGCTCGTGGGGGAAGCGGCGCCTGGTTCTCGCTTCCCCACGAGCCACCCAGGCCTGCGAGAGAGCTGTCGCCCGGCTCACGCCTCCCTCTGACCAGAGGGAGGCGAGATCCGGCGAAACCCCTCCTGCAAGCTTGGATGGCTCACGGAGGAAGCAAGAACCCGGCTTGCGGGAGTTTTCGCCTGGATCGCCTCCCTGGGTGACGCTTCAGCTGCTGCCGGGGCGTGGCCGGGGGGGCAGGCCAGGGCGTGGCGGGCCGAGCGGCCCCCAGGTCATCAGTGACCAAACATCCGGCCCTCCGTCCGGTAGATGTTGGACAGCACTGGCATAATCAGTTAGCAAGGGCATCTGCATAGAAGTAGCCTGGCCTTTGTTCCCTTTGAATTGTTTGCTGCTAGAGACATCCTTTATCTGGGTGGTGTTTACTAGCCCTTCACTACTTACTGTTTGGATACCTCCTGTGGTTGGGTGTTTATTAGACATTGTCATGATTCTGCTGTTTCTGGGTAGCAAACAATTCAAAGGGAACAAGGCCAGGCTACTTCTACGCAGTTGCCCTCACTATGCTATCTTCATGGTTACTCACATAGTAATCCCACTCAACACATACAAATCTAGCTTGCCATTTGCACCATTTACTCTTGCTCAACAGACAACAAGATTGTGCATCCAGGGTAAACCCTGACACATTTTTTGGGAGCCTCCCAAAATCGGGAGGGCAGATATTTGCTTTTACCCTCTGGTGCTGAAAGATCATTTTTTTATCGCCCCATTATGGGGGGGGGGGGCATCCAAGCTTTGCTTCACAGCACATGCTTTAAGGAGACGACTTACCTGCTCTTTCTACTCTAGAATAAGAGGTATTCAGCTGCATGCCCTGGCAGGCACGGGTGCTTCTGCAAGCCATGCACTCTCTCATTGGAAAGAGAGTGCATGTGTGGCAGGCAGGCAGGCCCAGAGTGCTTGCACCTGCCAGGGCCTACAACCAAGCCCTTCTTATTCTAGAGCAGTGCTGTCCAACTTCTGGCGGGTCCAGGGCCGGATAAGAGGTCACTGATGACCTGCGGGGCCACTCGGCCCCGCCCCCAGGCCCCGCCCCCAGCCCAGGCCCCGCCCCTCCTAGAGCCGCGAAAAAGGAGTAGTAGGCGGCGCCAAGAGCAGTCACAGGCCTGGTGTGACGCTGCCCTGGCACCGCCTACTCCTCCTTTTCGGCGCCCCTCCTCCCTTCCTAGGCGGGAGCCGCGAAAGGAGGAGAAAGGCGGTGCCAAGGGCAGCGCGTCACAGGTCTGGCGTGACGCACTGCCCCTTGGCACCGCCTACTCCTCCTTTCGGCGCCCCCTCCTTCCTAGGCCGGGGCCGCCGAAAGGAGGAGTAGGCGGCGCCCAGGGGCAGCGCGTCACAGGCCTGGCGTGACGCGCTGCTCTTGGCACCGCCTACTCCTCCTTTTCGGCGCCCCCCCTCCCTTCCTAGGCCAGGGGAGCCGCCGAAAAGGAGGAGTAGGCGGTGCCAAGGGGCCTGTGACGCGCTGCTCTTGGCGCCGCCTTCTACCCTTTTTCGGCGGCTCTCCCGCCCTCGGTAGGGAGGGGGCCCGAAAAGGAGGAGCTAGCTCTCTTCCTCCTCCTACCCCGCCTCCCCCCCCGGCCGCCATTTTTAAAAAAATCGATTTTTTTAAATTTAAAGATGGCGGCTGAGGGCATAGGTGGGGCCATGTCCAACAGGCTACGGGGCCGGATCCGGCCCCGGGGCCGCCAGTTGGACAGCCCTGTTCTAGAGTAAGAGGCACTCAGTTGGCTGCAGGCCCTAGGAGGCATGGGTGCTCTGGCCCGGCCTGCATGCCACACATACTCTTTCCTAGGAGACTGTGTGTGTGGCGTGTAGGAGTGCCCATGCCTGCCAGGGACTACAGCCGTGTGCCTCTTACTCTGTGATGCTGAAAAGCAGGCCAGGAGATGGGACCTGCTCCTGCTTGCTTTCATGTCGAGCTGATTTCCGTAGTGGGAGGGGCTGTCCTGTTTCGTGCTCCCAAAGAAACGAAAGGCATGAAAGAAATGAAAGAAACGGGAGAAACAAATTTCTTGCACAACTCTAACAGACAATGGTTGTCTTCACCCACCCTGGCCATTCCACATCATATATACTCCACTTGCTTTACTACCATCAGATCCTCTGAAGATGCCAGCCACAAATGCAGGCAAAACATCCACAGAAGATGCTGCTAGAACACAGCCATACAGCCTGGAAATCACGCAACGCCCCAATGCATTAATCATTCTTGTTAACCTGCTACAAAGCAGCATGAGGTAACATAGCACATTAATAATGTTATAAGGGCTGATAACTTTACTGTTGTGCAAATCTCCCTTGGCTCTTCTTTGGTTGCACTGGAGAAAAGTAAACTTCAGTATTTTTCAAAGCAAAATACAAGCTGCGTGGGACACATGTCGCCTTTCTACAAGACAAAAGCATCCCAGGAGGCTTCTCAGCAGCACTCTCAGGTTTGTAAGCAAAATGCTCCATCAGAGGGATCACCCTTTCTGTTTTCCTGCTAGCTTTCCAGCGGTCCTACTTTAAAAGCTTTCAGCCTCCTGCCCTCCCTCTTCAGACATAATGAGGAAAAGTATTACCATTATTCTACAAAAAGGACTTCATGACTTGATATGTTAGAATTGTACAGTAATGTTGTTTTACCCTTGTTGTTTTTTTTAAGTACATTGTTCCCTGTTGGGTTTGGGTCTGGAGTTGCAGCTTCTACTGGTAGTAGGGAACAAGGTGGGGCAGTTTATCCAGCATCTAACTCTTGGTTGGAAGTGGCTGGGACAGCTGATGCTGATTCTGTGGGTCAAAGAAGGGGGGAAAGGCTTTCTCACGACTGTAGTGAAGAGGATCTTTTGCAATACAAACGAATCCGGCAGATACTTACACAGCCTACAGAGGATGAGTCTTTTGAAGGCTTCCCTAGGGAAGAGGGAAGCCAAGGTATGGGAAGCACGTCAGAGGAAAGTGATACTGGCATGGACTGGACTCAATTGCGGGAGATTCAGGACATATGTAATGAGCCTACAAGCAGTGACACTTTCATGGGGTTCTCAGATGACAATGACTGGCCTTCAGGGTACCCAGAGGATTGGGGTGATCTAAGTCTTGACAGAAGGTGGAAAAGCTGGAGGGCCAGGCAAGAGGCTGCAGGTGGGTCTGGGGCAGCAGCCGATGCAAGTGGGGAGTTGTCTGATTCGGGTGGAGCTGAGGACTAATATAAGGTGGGCTTTTGGGGCTTATCCTTGTGGCTAGCAAGGTGTTGCTTTGGGATTTTGGGACTTTTTGGCTTCTGTATCCTAATATACGTGAGTTATGGGCTTTGCTGCTCTCTGCAACTGGCACTCCAGTTGTGGATGATGGGTGGATCAATGGGATCCTCAATGTTATGCTTTTTGTGTTTAGCTGCGGCTGTCCGACTTTTCCTTGTGGCGTGGTTTGAAACTCTACAAGCTCCTGTGAGTGAGAGACGTAGCCTGCCTTTGAAGATGGGGTATTGTATAGGGAGGGGGGCTGGAAGGTGGGGACATTGCAGGGTCTCCGTTATGTGCTATCTCCATGCATTAGCTCCGGTTTTGGGACCCTTGGACTGTCTTAATGTTTCTCCGCCTGCCTTCTCCCTCTTGGATGTGTTGCGGAATTTGGCTGTTGGTGCAGTGTTTTGGGATTGCCTCTTTGTGTCGACCTTCGGAACCGCCTCCTGACTTCGCCTGCGTCTTCAGCTCTCGTGTATGACTTCTGGACCGGCCTATGACAATGTCTTTGGATTCCATCTTCTTCTGTGCACTACTCAACGTCTATTGAGGCGTTTGGACTGCTAACGCGCTTCAAACGGCAGGAAGATCCGCGTTTGGCGGAAGTTGTTTCTTTGGGGGGGGGGGGGGTTGCTGACTTAAGCACCTTTTTTTTTTATAGATGTGTTGAATTTAAGCCTTTTGAGTTAAAGTTTACTGTGGATTATAAAGTCTTTGTTTGATTCTTCTCCTGGCTTGGCGTTTACTGGGCTTCTGTCGTAACATTCCCTCGCTACTATTTATTGCATACTCGCTGTTTCGGGGATTTCAAAAAACATTACTTTAAAATATATATCATGCTATTTTCGCTGTTTTGAGGGGTTTTGCCGCTCTCCAGGGCACTTTCCCTCTTTAGTCCTCCCTCCCTCCCTCCAGCCTTGAATGGCCTTTCCTTCCTTTCCTTCACTTTATTTTAAGTTTATAATTATAAAGACTTCAAATAGTGTATAACTACAAAAATTTTGCAGGATCTGCCCTGGCTTCCAATTGAGCACCGGATCACCTTCAAAGTGTTGGTGCTCACCTTTAAGGCCTTATGCAGCCTGGGGCCAATGTACCTGAGGGACCGGCTTTTCCCATATTGCCCTACGAGATCACTGCGGTCAGAAAATACCAACTTGCTGGCCATTCCATCTACGAAGTCAATCAGATTAACTGCAACCCGTAGGAGAGCGTTCTCCATGATTGCCCCAACGTTGTGGAACGCTCTCCCGGCCAAGACGCGGGCTCTCCAAGACCTCATGTCATTCAGGCGGTCTTGAAAGACATTCCTTTTACAGCAGGCTTTCAGCCTATAAGATGTCCTCAGCGCCTGGTTCGCCTGTTATCGCTGCGTTACATTGCATTGTGTTGTGCCTTGCATCCTCTACAGCACATCGTTGTTTTAATCTTAACTCTGAGATTTTATAGTTGTATTGTTTTTTTAATTGTGTTTTTATTGTATCTCGCTTTACCGTGAGCCGCCCCGAGCCTCCCGGGAGTGGCAGCCTAGAAATCAGAGAAATAAATAAATTTTAAAAAAAGTATAAATATTAAAATAGAGCATCTCTACATCGTGGTTTTTCACTTATTGCGGGAGGTCCTGGAACGTAACCCCAACAATAAGTGAGGGAACACTGCATTGCAACATGTCATTTCCAATCTTTACCATTGTCATTTCAAATTCACACATTTGTTCTAGTTACGGGCTCTGGAGTAAGTGTGCTCTAAATCAGGGCTGTCCAACTTCTTCCGGCCCAAGGGCCGGAAGAAGTGTGACTAATCACCTGGGGGCTGTAGGTGATCAGTGAGCAGGGGGCAGGGCTGCTCGCGGGGGGGCGGGGCAGGGGCGGGGCCACTCGCTCACGTAGCCCCTCCTCCTTCTCCCCGGGCACGCCGCTGCTCGGATCCCGGGCGGCGGCGCGAGCGGGGAGGAGGGGCTACGGAGGAAGAAGGCAGCCGGACACCTCCTTTCTCCGAAGCCTCTTTTCTTTCCCCCCGGGTGCGCCGCTGCTCGGATCCCGGGCAGCGGCGCGAGCGGGAAGGAGGAGGGGCTACGGAGGAAGAAGGCAGCCGGCCGCCTCCTTTCTCCGAAGCCTCTCCTCTTTCCCCCTGGGCACGCCGCTGTTCGGATCCCGGGCGGTGGCGCGAGCGGGGAGGAGGGGCTACGGAGGAAGAAGGCAGCCGGCCGCTTCCTTTCTCCGAAGCCTCTCCTCTTCCCCCCTGGGCGCGCCGATGCTCGGATCCCGGGCGGTGGCGCGAGCGGGGAGGAGGGGCTACGGAGGAAGGCAGCCGGCTCCCCCGCCCTTCCTCGCAGTCGGCGGTGCCAAGGGCGGCGCGTCACGCTCGGCCTCTGACGCGCCGCCCTTGGCGCCGCCTACTGCTCCTTTTGGCGGTTTCCCCTCCCTAGGAAGGGCGGCGTGGAGGGACAGAGGGGGAGGTGCTGGGGAGCTGGCTCCCTTCCTTCTCCCTGCCCCGCCTCCCCCCCCCGGCCGCCATTTTTTTAAAAAAATATTATTTTTTTAAAAAAATCTTTCAGGAGGGTAGCGGGGGCCGTGTCCAACAGGCTGGGGGGGCCATGTACGGCCCGCGGGACGCCTGTTGGACAGCCCTGCTCTAAATGACAGCTCCTCCAATATTTGGAGACAGTTATCATGTCCCTTATTTTTCCCCTTCTGCATGGCCAGAGTATTCAACTATGTTTCATATGACTTGAGCTTCCAGGCTGCTCTTTATCCCAGTAATTCTCCTCTCAACAAGAGTCGTTCTAATGAGGACTTCTTTAGAATAGAAAAGAGGCATACAGGTATTTTTAAAAGCAACAAGGTTAAGTAAAAGACTTCTGGACTAATATTGCGTAAGATCTGTATGATGTGCAGGCGTATTAATAGTTAAATATAGCCTGCAGAAAAGTATAATTTACAAGATATTCTTGATGTTTTTCTTCAAGAACTTCAATTTGTTCACAAAACAGTAGACGGGGTCACTCCTGTTTTCAAAGCAGATGTTCAGGTCGGGCCTTTCAGCTGTGTACACCAAAGTTAAGCTATTTCATCTTTGCACAGGTCAAAGCACAACTATTTATTTACTTTCAAGGGCCTCCAGGTTTTGCTTGAAGGAGTCCAATTGCAGCAGTTCTTGAATTTTTCAAATGTTAGCGGCACAAAAGAGAAGTCTTGGCCTAACTTCTATATGCCAGAATAAATTTTTAAAGATGAAAAGTGGCACAATCCTTTAATCTATGGAATGGGATGACTCCCCAACCAAGTGCATTTGATACCGATTTTCCAGGAAACACGAAGTAAAAATGATTGAGAGTCAATATACTGTAGAAGTTTGAGTGTTGGACTATAACTAATTTCAACTTCCACTCAACTATGGACAGATCGCATATGCTAAACCTTGGCTGCGGTGCCGCAGTAAACTGCTAGCTGCAGGAAAAGCTGCTGACCAGAGGGTTAGCAATTCGAAGCTGCGAGATGGGGTGAGCTCCCAACTGTCAGCCCTAGCTTCTGCCAACCTAGCAGTTGGAAAGCATGAAATGCGAGATCAATAGGTACCGCCACGGCAGGAAGATAAAAGGGCATCTCATGGAGACATGCCTGAAAAACAGTTGGAGATGTCTATGGACAACAGACACTTTGGCATGGAAAACTGGAACAAGGGCACCTCTCCACTGCTGGAGTTGAGCATCGCCTCCAGATGCTGGAGATGGAAAGGGGAAGGCCTTTATCTTGACTGTGGATTGTATTGTATGCCATTGTGTAAAAAGGCATTGAATATTTGCCTTATATGTACTGTAATCTGTTCTGAGTGCCTTCAGGGAGATGAAGCAGAATAGAAATAAAGTTTATTATTACTGTATTGTCGAAGGCTTTCATGGCTGGAATCACTGAGTTAAGTTTTTCAGGCTGTATGGCCATGTTCCAGAAATATTCAACATACATATTTATATTTAGACTGATAAGTAACAGCCTGTTTTCCCTTAGCGCATGTGTGAAACTCAAGGCCTATGGAGCAATTGTGGCCTGCTATGTCATTTTAAGACCCCCCCCCCTCCCGCTTTATGCTGGACTACAACTCCTGTATTACTTATCATTAGAGGTGATGGGCGTTGTGATAGGTCCATATGGAAGGCCGCAGTTTGTTCTGTTTAGTCAGGATAGTGGGTTTTGAATTTAGATACAAGGCTTGTGGATATGTCTGACTTTAAAATGTCCTTTATAATGGCCTTAACCTCAGAGCCACGAGTACTGTTAAGTTGAAATTCCCGTTATCCCCAGTTCGCATGGCAGATAATAAAAAGCGATGGGAATTGTCGTTCAATATCATCCCCACGTCACCATAGGCAAATCTGTGCTTAAGTCCATCCAGCAGTTCACCTACCTGGGAAGCATCATCTCTTCAGACGCCAAGATTGATAAAGTGATAGATCACAGATTAGCAAAGGCATATAGTGCATTCTGTCTGGCATGGGAGGCCCTACCAGCATAGCTCACAACTTCACAGACAGGTCACAACTGAAGGGTCTGACAAAGAGCGCCAATGGGCAGGATGGGCTCTCTAGCCTTTTGGCAACCATCCTAAGAGAAGGAAAACTCTGATTTCAAACCCGGGCAGATGGTGCTCGTCTAACCCTGTAAGGTCAACCATCTAAGAGAAGGAAACTCGAACCAAACCTACGACCTGAGGACCTCGCTGCCACCGTCCAAGCTTGCTAGGCCCCGGCAGACAAACCTTTGGTTTAAAGGGTGAGGCCAGTTATGTGCACGCTGCGCTCCACCAGAAAAAATCCATTGCACAGGCTCGAAGGACACATCCAACTTCCGAAAAAGCCCTGTAGCGATAGGCGAGGGACGAAACGGCAGGTGTAAAGATGCACTGGAAGCCGCAGACCCAACTCTGCATGCAGGCGGTTCAGGACTTTGGTCGCTCGAGACTGACCCGGGAGATGACAGTCTTGTTCGACCTGAACGACCTGAACGACCAAGCAGCCTTTTTAAAGGAGAGCACTGCTTGCTCCATAGTGAGAGGGGCCTAGAAAAGGTGGCCTAACGAAAGCTCATCCCCGTCTACCTGGTTGGCTAGCCAACGGGCATCTTCATCAACGCGCTTGTAAAAATCGTGGGATGAGTCCTTCCTGAATCTTCGTTCGCGAAGTAATGCCGAGAGATAGTGCATTCAGAAGGCTTCACAAAAGAGTCTGGAGCAACAAGCACCTAAGGCAAAGCACCAAAATATGTGTGTACAGAGCTATTGTACTATCTGTTCTCCTCTATGGGTCTGAAACATGGGTCAGCTATCGCCAAAACCTACGACTCCTCAAACGCTTTCATCAGTGCTGTCTTCGCACAATCCTAAATATACACTGGACTGACTATGTGACTATGTGCTGTCCTTGAGCAAACAGGGATCACCAGCATTGAGGCCATGCTATTGAGAACACAGCTGTGCTGGGCAGGGCACATCTCTAGGATGGAGGACCACCGCCTCCCAAAGATACTACTCTACGGTGAACTCGCCATGGATCAGCGTAAGAGAGGCGCCCCAAAAAAGAGATATAAGGACTCCCTGAAACAAAATCTCAGGCTTGGCCAGATTGAACACCAACAATGGTCTACCCCGGCCTCACATCGGGAGGCATGGAGATGCACTATCTATAATGCCACACTATCCAGACTTTCTGCTGTGCTTTCTGCAACCGGACTTGCCTATCTCGGATTGGCCTTTTTAGTCATCAACGCACTTGTAAAAAGTGTGGGATGAGTCCTTCCTAAGAATCTTTGTTCGCGAAGTAATGCCAGAGAGAGAGAGAGACTATGTAACCCTGTATCCCCACTGTTGCTCCCCTGTATCCATGGATTCTCTGTCCATTGGTTCAATGTCACTTTGAAGGCAACCAAAAGGCTGATGTGGCCATCAATGAAAATGAGTTTGACACCCCTATCTTAACGTGAAACATTGCAGCAAAGTAACACTCACAATTTTTCATACCCAAATAAACAGGTGCATAATGCACTGAAAAAGCCGTATTATACAGGAAGGTCTTTGAATTTTAATTACACAGTATCATGTGTGTATTTTTATTAGTAATTCTGTTTTAAATATGCATTCAATGTTTTAATTGCTTTTAATTGTTTGGTTTGGTTTTTTGAAAAATATATAAATACATGGTAAGCATTCAATTATTTAGTCAACAAGAACTACATCTTGAAATATATACCTGGTTCCTGGAACTGCCCTTCAGCCAAGATGGCTTTCCGAAACACATTCTTGCTTCTAAGAGCACATAAATAACCTTGGAAGTCACACATAATAGCTTTAAAGGTACTGAAATCTAATGCACATTATTTTATTATCAAATACAATAATGCATCAATGGCCTAACGTTTATACAGCTCTGTCGGTAACAAAGTCATAGCATTATAGATCCTGTGAATTCTACAAACCACCTTTTATAACATCATGGCTTCTAGCCCATCTTCCATGAACTTCTTATAGAGGGCCATGAACTTTGCCACAAAGGCTTCCAGGTGGTATATAGCCTTGTTGCCCAGCTGCAACCGGTGCTCATAGAAAGCTGCCATCTGTGCAACCTCCCCTTTGAGCTGCCCGTCACAGTTGTTCAGAAGTTCACACAGAAGACCCTAAAAGAGAAATGATTAATATTTAATATTGCAATAATATTCAAACAAGTAGGCTGTTCTGGAAGGTGCATCTCCAGAATAGATAATGGAGAATGTCAGCCATTCATAAAGCTTACTTTGTCAGAATCTGGCCATGGTGGATTTGGGAGAAAAATATTTTGACTAAATAAAGTAAAGTTTGGTTGTTTATCACAGTGTTTCCCAACCTTTTTTGAGCCGTGGCACACTTTTTACATCTGCAAAATCCTGGGGCACACCACCAACCAAAATGACACAAAATGACACTCTAACACAGTAATACATAAGAACATAAGAAGAGCCATGCTGAATCGGGCCTCAGCCCATCTAGTCCAGCATTCTGTGTCACACAGTGGCCCACCAGTTGTACACAGGGATCTCTAGCAGAAAGGAGGGCAAAACCCTCACCTGCTCCCGACCCCCCACAACCAGTACCCGGGGAAAATCCTGCCTGCCTCCATCAACACAGAGGTGGCCCTTGGATGTCCATTTCAGTAACTACTGATTCCCTTGGTATCCATGAATCTGTCTAATCCTGCCTTGAAGCTGTCCAGGCTGACAGCTGTCACAACCTCTTCTGGAAGTGAGTTCCATAACCCAATGACCCTCTGGGTGAAGAAATATTTCCTTTATTAGTCCTAACTTTCCTACCTTGGAGCTTTAGGGAGTGCCCCTAGTCCTAGTGTTGTGTGACAGAGAAAATATTTTTCTTTATTCACCTTTTCTATCCCATGCATGATTTTATACACTTCGATCAAGTCACCTCTTAAACGCCGTCTTTCAAGGCTGAAAAGACCAAGGCGTTGCAACCTGGTTTCATAAGGGAGCAGCTCCATCCCTTGGATCATTTTTGTCGCCCTTCTTTGTACCTTTTCCAGTTCCGTTATATCCTTCTTGAGGTGCGGTGACCAGAATTGTACACAGTACACAGATGTGGCCTCACCATAGATTTGTAGAGAGGCAATACAACATTTGCCGACATATTTTCGATTCCCTTCCTGATCATGCCAAGCATAGAATTTGCTTGTTCACTGCTGCTGCGCACTGGGTTGACATCTTCATTGAGCTGTCCACCAAAACCCCAAGATCCCTTTCCTGGTTTGTCTCAGAAAGCTTTGATCCCATCAGTTGATAAGTGTATTTGGGGTTCTTTGCCCCGATGTGCATGACTTTACACTTGTTTAGGTTAAAATGCATTTGCCACTTTGTTGCCCATTCACTCAATTTCGAGAGATCTTTCTGGAGCTCTTTACAGTCAGTTTCATTTTTTTTTTTGTTAAATAGTTTTTATTAGAGGTTTAACAAGTAGTGGGGTTGTGGGGAAGAGGAGGGCGGGAGAGTGGGGGTGTGTGGGCAGCTGGGGGGAGGGAGGGGGTGGCTGGGGGCATGTGGTGGGGCATGGGGGGGAGAAAAGAACTGGGTGCACTGAGGGGGAGGGAGTGGAGTTGGCTGTGGGCAGTCTCGGGGGGGGGGGGAGGGTGAGGAGTTGGTGAATGTCCTTTCTTCATCGTTACCGGCCATGCGTTCCTGGTTATTTGTATTCCCTCTTCTGTTGTCAGTGTTCTCGGAGCCTATGTTGTGTCGTTCTTGGCTGGCAATGCAACTCTGATTTTCACTCATCCAGTGCTGCTCCGGGCTGTTAGAAAGTCTTTGACCGGTGACCAATCGGTTTTTTTGAGCAGGTGTCCGCCCGCTTCGTTTAGAAGGAAAGTGAGCTTGTCCATGCTCATAATTTCCCCTATCTTAGTCAGCCAATCCTCCGTGGTGGGGGTCTCCGTGTCCTTCCACTTCCTTGCATATACTATCCTCGCTGCCGTCGATAGGTATGTGAAAAGTCTCTCTGAGTTCTCCTCTGGTAGGTCTTCTTCTGTTGTCAGGCCCAGCAGGTATGCTTCCGGTCTCCGCTCAACGGAGCGACCAAGGATCTTTTGCGTCGCTAGGTGGATCTTCTTCCAGAAGTTCACTGCACACTGGCAGGTCCACCACATATGGTAGAAGGTGCCTGTCTGGGAGCCACACTTCCAGCATTTGTTTTGTGCTTCCCCGTACATGAGACCCAGTTTATGTGGCGTCATGTACCAGCGGTTGAACATTTTGTGCCAATTTTCCTTGAGCTCCATCGCATATGTGTATTTTATTCTCTTCCTCCACACCTTCTCCCATTCGTGGAGCGTGATTGGTCGGCCGATGTTGTTGGCCCATTTTATCATGCAGTCCTTCACCACTTCTGTTTCGGTGGACCACTCCAACAGTCTGGAGTATAGTTTGGTAATTTGTTTTTTGCGGGCCTTCAGCAGGGGTCTCCACAGGTCTTCTTTCTCCTCGAATCCCACGAGTTCGTCCTGCTTGAAGCGTTCCCTAATTTGATGGAGGTGGAGCCACATCAGTTTGCTGAAGTTGGCCCTGATCTGGTCTGTGTCTTTAGGCGTCTTTTCCCCCCTACGTTAGTGGTGAGGTCTGTATAGGTGGGCCATGCACTCCCTCCCAGAAGTCTTTTCTGGCTCGCTTCCAGGGGAGAGACCCAGAGGGGGGTGGAGCGGTAGAACCTCCTTTTATACTTCTGCCAGACTCTCATTAAGGCGGCTCTTAGTGGATGTCTCCTGAGGCACTTCCCCTCTTTTGTGGTAGCATACCATAGAAAGTTGTGCCACCCAGATTGCAGATCGAAGCCCTCCAGAGCTAACAACTCATCTCTTTTCAGGTCCATCCAATCCGTCAGGAAGGACAGGCTGCAGGCCTCGAAGTATAGCTTCATGTCTGGAAGGCCCAGGCCTCCTCTTCCTTTGCTATCTATCAGTGTTGAGTATTTGATCCTCGCTTTGCTCCCCATCCATACGAATTTCAAGATGTCTCTTTTCCAGATGTCGAATGTTCGGTTTGTCTGTATGACCGGGATGTTTTGGAACAGATAGAGCAGTCTTGGGAGCACGTTCATTTTAACTGCCGCTATTCTCCCCATAAAGGAAAGACCTGCCTGTCTCCAGCTTTCCAGATCTGCCTGCACCTTTTTCCATAGAGTCTCGTAGTTGTTTTTTTTACCAACTGGGAGTTTTGGGCTGTCAGGTGTATCCCCAGGTATTTGATGGATTTTGCGACTTGAATGCCTGCCTGGCATTCCAGTCTTTCTTGCCGGGCTTTGGGCATATTCTTCGTCAGGATTTTCGTTTTGGTCTTATTTATCTTCAGCCCCGCTAGTTTGCCGAATTCCTCTATGTCTGTTAGCCACGCCTGCAGATTGGTTACCGGTTCCTCTATAAAGCAGATCAGGTCGTCTGCGAAAGCTCTGACTTAGAACTCATGCTTTCCTATCTTCGGGCTGCACAGCAGCCGGTTTGTTTTGAGCTTCCTCAACAGGATTTCTATTGAGAGCACGAAGATCAGGGGAGAGAGGGCACCCCTGCCTCGTTCCTTTTCGGATGTCAAATCTCTCTGTTGGTTGCCCGTTGATCCAGATGTTCGCTTTTTGCCTTTCGTAGATCGCCCCAATGGCCTTCATGAAGGGCTCGCCCATTCCTAATTCCGACATTAGGAGCTGAAAAAAACTCCAATTTAGATTATCGAAAGCCTTTTCTGCATCCAGAGCGAGAAAGGCCACTTCCTTTTTGGGATGCGTCTCATAATATTCAATGAGATCCAAGACCACTCTTACATTGTCTCTGGTCTGTCTGCCTGGGAGGAAGCCGTTCTGGTCCGGCCCCACCCACTCGTGTAACCAGGCTTTCAGTCTTTCTGCAAGGATGCTTGCTAAGATCTTATAATCTGTATTGAGAAGGGAGATGGGCCTGTAGTTGGCTACGTTGGTGGCATCCGATCCCTCCTTATGGATTAGAGCGATGTTGGCCTCTCTCCACGATTCAGGAATCACCCCTTCAGTCAGCACTCTGTTAAAAATCCTCTGCAGAAAGGGAACTGTTTCGTTGGCCAGTGTCTTGTAAAATTTCGCAGTCAGCCCGTCCGGGCCTGGAGCCTTGTTGGTTCCTAGGCTCTTGATTGCCTTCCTGATCTCCTCTTCCGAGATTTCCTTATTTAGGGAGAGTTTGTGGTGGTCCGGAATTTTCCCTAATTTCTGTTCCCTCAGGTAGCACAGTATGTCCTCCTTCTCCCCCTGGTCTCTAGAGTAGAGGCTGGCGAAAAATCCTTGAAATTCTTTCGAAATATCATCATCTCTTGAGGATAAATTGTCACCGCATCTGATCTTGGTAATAAAACCCGCTTGCCGCTTCTTCCTAATCCTCCTCGCTAGCCATTGACCTGGCTTATTGGCATTTTGGAAATTCTTTTGTTTCAAGAATTTCAAGTCTTTGAACATTCGCTCCAATTCGAGGTGATGTTTCTGTTGTTTCAGAGCAGCTAAGTTGTGGACCAACTCCCGGTTCCTCGGGGACGTCTTTAATTTTGCTTCTTCCACCTTGATTTTCCCCTGTAGCTCTTGCATCTTCTCTCTGCGGACTTTATTCTTGAGTGCATTGTGCTGGATAAGATGACCTCTCAGCACTACCTTGTAGGCATCCCAGATGATTTCTGGCGGGGTTTCTTGTTTGTCGTTGTGTTTAAAGTAGTCGGTTGTTGCTGCTCTGTACCAATTGATGCCTTCTTCTTTTTTCAGAAGGTTGTTTAGTCTCCATCTTCTTGTGAAGGGCTTGTGGTTTATCAGCATCTCCAGTGGGCAGTGGTCGGAAATATCGCTTGGAAGTATGGTGATCCGCGAGATCGTTGTGATCAGGGAGTTGGATACCCAGACCATGTCGATTCTCGACCAGCTCTGGTGACTGTGGGAGTAAAAACGTGTAGTCCCTCTCCCCCAGTTGCTGGTGCGCCAGGCGTCCTGGAGCCCCAAATTATCTCTAAGTTGTAAGAACGTCTTTGGGAGCATGCCTCTTGTGTCCAGGCTTGGATCTGGTGTTTTTTTCACCCCCGGTGTTCTGTCAAGTCGTGCGTCAATCACTCCGTTGAAGTCCCCCATCAGGATTAGGCTGTCAAACCGTTGCTCTTCGATGCGATTCTGTAATTCCTTTACAAATTGCGATTTGGGGCCATTTGGCGCATAGCAAAAGAAGCAAAAGAAGGAACTACCACTTCCTGACGGAGAAATTAAAAAATAGAGGAATTCGCTTCAGATGGGAGAAAACGGAGGGGGTGATGGCCACACATGAGGGTCAAAGGTATTGGCTGACCTCCATCGACAAGGCCAAAGCCTTCATGGATAAACTAAAATCAGACCGGCGGCAAAGAACACCTACGCAATCCACCCAAAGCGACTTCTCGAAGAAACGGCGTTTCAGCTCCCCAGAGCAGGAGCTGCCCCCAGCCAGACGAGACCCACATGGCAAAGGTAAAGAGGATGACACACGAGCTACAGAGACAGGACGCGGCGAACCGGACCACACAATAGAGATGCAAGATGAGTGACCTCCACATCCAGATCTCTTGCTTCTTAAACAATATCAATGGACTGAACTCGGCTCCCAAACGGAAACGGCTATTTAACTCCCTACGAAAAAAGAGATACGATGTAGTGGCACTCCAGGAGGTGCACACCAAGAAACCTCATGCGCACCACCTGGAGAACAAGCGCATCGGCACTCTCTTCCATTCACTAAATGAGAAGAAACGGAATGGAGTGGCCATCTACGTGACCAACAAACATCCGGCGGAGTTAGCCTTCAGTGATGAAGAGGGCAGAATGGTAGGAGTGATGGTCAAGGTGGGTCTCCAGACTGCTATTCTGTAATATCTATGCGCCAAATGGCCCCAAATCACAATTTGTAAAGGAATTACAGAATCGCATCGAAGAGCAACGGTTTGACAGCCTAATCCTGATGGGGGACTTCAACGGAGTGATTGACGCACGACTTGACAGAACACCGGGGGTGAAAAAAATACCAGGTCCAAGCCTGGACACAAGAGGCATGCTCCCAAAGACGTTCTTACAACTTAGAGATAATTTGGGGCTCCAGGACGCCTGGCGCACCAGCAACTGGGGGGAGAGGGACTCAGCCATTTGTGCGTAAATTTCATCCACCATACTTGCCGTTTCACCCTCTCGAACCGGAAGCTGCCCAGCTCCTGTCGACTTTCCCCTAGGAATCAGTTTAAAAGCTGCTCTGAAGCCTTTTTAATATTAATACATATATTAATATTAATACATAATACATATAGTTAATATGTTTTTAAAATGTATTTATACACTCAGTGTGAAACCTGGGCCTGTTTCGATGAACTCAACATAGATATCCTGGCAGGAATGGCAGAAAGACACAAACTTCCCACACAGAACTCCCATAACCAAGAGAAAATGCTATAAGAGTTTGGTGGGCATTGACCTTGAGTTTTGGAGTTGTAGTTCACCTACTGTATATCCAGAGAGCTGAAAAAATGTTGGATCAGGACCAAACTTGGCATGAACTCAATATGCCCAAAATATGAACGCAGATGGAGTTCAGGGAAAATAGACCTTGACATTTGGGAGTTGTCGTTGCTGGGATTTATAGTTCCCTTACAATCAAAGAGCATTCTGACGCCCCCCCCCCCATGATAGAACTGGGCCAAACTTCCCACACAGAACCCCCAGGAGGCAAGAGGAGGTCTCTACTTGGGGAAAGGGAGGCGGGCCTTCCCAATGCATGGAGAGGGAGAGACCAAGTAGACAACAGGTGGGGAGGAGGGTGTTTGTAATTTTGTGCCTTTATCGAGGTAGGTTTCTTAGGGTTTTTATACTTCAACACACTAGACTCTCCCCCTCCCCCTTCCTGGAGGTTCCAATTTCCCACGGCACACCTGATGATTGCTCACGGCACACTAGTGTGCCCCGGCACACTGGTTGGGAAACACTGGTTTATCACATCTGAGGTATTCCACATATACCTGGAATTCCTCACATTCTCAAGTAATTATGTTAGATTCATTAAAATTCAGAGCCTCATGAATACTGAAAAATAAAAGGCACACCAAATATTTTCTTTTACCTCCTAATACCCCAGATGTTTATTATCAAACAAATTAAATGTTAAAACAGTCCGTTACCTTTATTATAATCTCTGGAGGTATGCAATGGGTTAAAAGTTCATAAAGCCTTCCACGAACTTCAAACAGCCTATTGAAATAAAACCAATAACATGTTTTTTTCACAGTATTATCTATTAAATTACTAACAATCATTTCATAGGTAGATGCTTATAACTCTATTTTAGAAACCTTTCAACCAACAAATATTCTAAAGGAATGACTTGCGATGCCTTGCCTTTTTCTATCATTTTTGTATATATTTTGCTGCTTACACTGGCAACAGAAACATCACTGATAAATAAATTCAACATTCCTGTGGCTTACATACATTCCCTCGAAGTTTGTTGTTTATTTATTTATTAACTTTATTTATACCCCGCCACCACCTCCCCAAGGGGACTCGGTGCGACTTACATGAGGCCAAGCCCAATAACACATAATAAACTGGTAAGAACAGATACTACACTTGATCTTAGCCAAAAGGCCGAGAAGCGATAACATAATAACAACACTACAGCAATTATAAAACAATACAACCAATAAAACAAACATAAGCAAGAACATACAATTTAAAACCATTTCAGGCGGGCCAAATGTGAATATTAAAATTTTAAAATAAACAAACACGGGATGCAGACAGAGGTAGACTGTATATAACAGGAAGGTTTCAAGGACAATGTGGGGCAGACACCCCACCAGTAATTAAAGTGCTCCTGAGGACATTTGCAGAGATTGAACACAGCAGGGTGTTATTTACTTTATTCAGGGAAGGCACATTGGGACAGCCACGTCTTCAGGCTCCTCCTAAAAACTGCCAAAGTGGGGGCTTGTCTGATATCCGTGGGGAGCGCATTCCAGAGTCGGGGCGCCACTACAGAGAAGGCCCTCTCCCTCGTCCTCACCAAACGCGCCTACGAAGGTGGTGGGAGCGAGAGTAGGGCCTCTCCAGATGATCGAAGAGGCCCAACTTGGGCAAAGTTTGCCCATTCTTGCCATCAGACATGATAGGAATATTACAGCCATCCAAATGTTGCTGGACTGCAACCCCATGCCCCTATCCATTACCATTGGTTCAACTGACTGGGAATGCTGGTGCATGCAGTTCAATCATTTCTGGCAGGCATGATTCCCATGTCTTACGGGATCCAGCTATTACTGTTGGTGAAAATTCTGGTTTGTGCCTTCAAGCTGTTTTTCACTTACAGCAACAGCACCACAGGGTTTTCTTGCCAATATTTGTCCAGAGGGATTTGCCATTGCCTCCCTCTGAGGTTGAGAAACTGACTTACTGGTTCAAGGTCATCTAATGGGTTTCTGTGGCTGAGCAGGAAATCAGCCACAGAAACCCTGTTTTCCCAGTGTCCTTGTGCAGCACTCAAACCACTGCACCACTCAACCTTTACTTTTATATTAGGTCATCCCCCCCCCCCCCTCTATATATATATACACCTGTATATCTATCTTCAGAAAGGGAATGTGTGTAAGGCTCTGCAACCACACAACACATCCAAAAATTACTACTGTTCAAATTTGAAGGATGTATTTTAGAAATAAGGCATTGCTAGTATCTTAACAAATATTTTCATGTTAAGTGATCATAATATCTTATTTTTCAATGCCTACAGTCACATATATGAACACAAAACTTCACATTAAAAAGGATCAGTGAGATGGGAAACTATGTTTAGAATCTAATCATTTTGTTGCCATATTCTAGGAAGCTGGATTTGTACAAAGCAACAATGTAAGAAAAACAGAAAGCTCTTCTAGAGTTTTATTAAGATGAGCCGCAAAAGATGTGACTAATAATATCACCCTTTCCCAGCAGTGATGATTAAGCGCTCCAAATTCACCATGACAGGCTGTCATTCTATTTCTGCCAACGCAACATAATCTACAGCCAGTCAAATGCTTGGCAGCCATAACAACGCTAGGACAGCAGTGAATCAGCATCCAAACCACCGCACTTCATAACCGAAAGGGAAAAGTTTTATAGCAGTACACAAAAAATAACAAAGGTGCCCTCTCATCAGTTACAGCTGGAAATTCCTCACTGCACTGAGCAAGCAAGTTTGCTTTGGGATAGGTTGGTTCAATACTGCAATACAGAGAATATACAGAAGATGTTTACTAACATCACAGGCAAAATATTATATTCCATTTTACCCAACCATAATTTCCTGCCTGAAAAATCTATATATATAAAAATGGACATGTCGTGCTTAGGGGCTTATAGACAGCAAAACCACAAAACGCAGAAACACCAAATTAACCCACTAAACCCCTCACGGAACAAGGTGTGTTTAGCACCCAGAAAATTCAAAAAGGAATTAAACAAAACAGTAAAAAACACAAAGAACCAATTCCCATGATCCCCCACACTACAATTCCCATAATCCCCCACGCTACTGCAGCACTGAGCATGCGCGGAAATACTTCCCCCGTGCACAAACCTCTTCTCCCTCCCCCACCCCACCAGCACAGAGAAAAGAAGAAGCCCCGCCATCTTCCCCAAGGCCCGCAGCTCGATTGCTGCCTCGGCCCAGCCTCCCTGTCTCCTGCGGACACCAGGCCAGCGGAGAAAATTTATCTCTGCAGGGTGGCGCTGCCGCTGGCTGCATAACACACAAAAGGAGAAGGGAAGCCCCCCATCCATGCCAAAGCCAGGGCGTCGATTGCTGCCGCGGAGGCCTCCGGAGCAACACCAACCGAGGCCCCGGCTTCGCAGAAGATAGCGGGCCTCCCTCCTCCTTTTAGGTCTTCAGCTGCCAGCAGCGGCGCCACCCCACAGAGAGACGCATTCCCCCGTTATCAGCTTTTCGGTCCACCGCAGGAGAAAGGAAGGCCGGCCCGAGGCAACAATTCCGGCCTGCTCCAATACCCCACCCCCCTAAGGAAGGACAGAAGGATGGAAGGATGGAAGGAAGGAAGGAAGGAAGGAAGGAAGAAGGAAGGAGTGACAGTACCCCCCAAGCCGGAGGCAAGCACATCCTCCAAGATGTCGGAAATAAGATGGGAACAACTGCCTTTAACTCTGTCTGTGTTTGTCTGCCCTTGTTAAGTGTGTAATTGGCATTTAATTTTGCTGTATGTGTATATTCTGCATGTGTATATTCGTAAGCCATTCTGAGTCTCACCTTCAGGGTGAGAAGGGCGGGGTATAAATACTGTAAATAAATAAATAAATAAATAATGTCTCCATCTCCCAACAACTGCCACCAAGTGAGAGCTTTCCCTTATCCCCACCCACTCCAGGGCCTTTTCCTATTCTTGGGGCCACAAAATGTGGAAGCTTCCTAGATACCACTGTGGTTCTTGCGTGAGATTTTATTCATCTTTTATCTTCATCAGACACTACTAATTTTTACTAGCTGCTACCACCACAGGCACCATATCTGAACTCAACTTTCTAATATGCCGCAGTAATGAAGGCAGAAACGTATATTACTAAAATAGTGGTTTATTAAACAAAATTTGTAATTTACTACCTCTAAACCAGTGTTTCCCAACCGGCGATCATCAGGTGTGCCGTGGGAAATTGGCACTCTTCCCTCTCCTAGCAGCTCTTTCTCCCTCTTTCTCCCCCCAAAGATCCTCCCCGAGGCAAAGGAAGGACTCCACCGAATGCCAGGACCAGGCCCGCCTTGAGGAAGCCTTCAGGAGCCTCAACTCAGCATGGCTCCAGGGCAGTAAGTGAACCTGGGAGTATAAGGAGGCTGAAACATTCACAGGTTTCCAAAAAAACAAATTAAGCCTCTCTGCTTGGAAATGGGTTTTTTAAAACTATTTTACTGGATTTTTTTGAGAGTGCCCCCCCCCCCCCCTCCGGAAATGTTTATAACAGCTTCATGACATCCATAGTTAACTGGAAGCAAGTTTCACTCAGGGTGAAATTTCACAAGGGTCTGGAGAACAAGCCTTATGAGGAGCGGCTTGAAGAGCTGGGCATGTTTAGCCTGAAGAAGAGAAGGCTGAGAGAAGACATGATAGCCATGTATAAGTATGTGAGAGGAAGACATATTTATGTTGTGTTCATCGAAACAAGCCCGTGTTTCACACTGAGTGTATAAATACATTTTATTAATTATATGTATTACTGTGTTAGAGTGTCATTTTGTGTCATTTTGGTTGGTGGTGTGCCCCAGGATTTTGTAAATGTAAAATATCTGCCACAACTCAAAAAAGGTTGAAAAACACTGCTCTAAACAACTGTTTCTTAAAACTGCGGGCCTCAACCACAAATGGTCAATGTTAAGATCACAAAAATTTGACAACCGTAAAAGGTTTCTGAATACCACCCAATTACACAAATCTGTGCAACAACATTCAGTGTTAATATGTAAAAAATGCTTCAGCTTTACTCCACAAAAAGAAAAATCAGCCTGTTTATCAAGCATTGTAAATCCTGGTTTATTTTCATTAAATGTTTGATTTTTTTTATACCTATTTTATATACCTATATATTCAGGGACAGATAAAAATCTCGAGTGGAAAGGAGTTGTGAGTGGGAAACATTTAAGAAGCCCTGCTCCAAGTCACATCTCTCACTCGCTAACTCTGACCTTCAATCTAATTCTCTAATTACGCAAACTGCAAACAAATGGATGGGCAGCTTGTGGCCTGCCACATGATACTGGACCACAACCCTTATGAGATTTCATCACTGATTAGGGCTAATTAAAGTTGCAGTTTGACAACATCTAGGGTGCCACATGACCCACCCCCTTCCTCCAGCCCCGATGTTGACATTCTCCTGAGGCAGACGCGGCATTAACATTCTTCAGCATACTCTGAATGTCAAATAATGTCACATGTTTTACAATACGATGCACACCCACTGCATCCCATCATGCTTGCCTACCTCTGTGGTGTCTGCTCACTAACGATGGCATTTGCGGTTTCTCTCAGATATACCTCCCAGTCTGTCTCGGAGATGTCTTGATCCGGAGTGAACGGATGCCTGCGTGACAAACAAGAAAGAGCAGCTCACGACAACTGCCTAACAAAAAAGAGCAGCCTGCATCCATTCAGCCTTCTTAACTTACTGTTGTACTCTGCAAGCCTCACACATCAGAAGAGCCTTTCGGAGATTCCTGCCAGACTTTTCCGCAATCCTCTGAGCCAGTTCTTGAGGAAGAACCAGGCCCTCCTTCTTGCAAACATTGGACAATACTGTGCAGATCTAGAAACACAATAGAACAATTCATAGCTGAGCATGAAAAATGCTTTTCAACAAAATGACTCTGTACGAAGCCAGAAATACTGTAGGAGTCATTCGTAGAAAGGTTTTTACCAGCAAGCTGCTGCATTTTTACCACCAGACATAATCTCTCGAAACGGTACACTGGGCAAACGTGAACTTACGTCTCCAATGCTGGGCGCAGGCACTCGCACTGCAAGGCATCTGCTTCTGATCGGTGCAATGACTTTTGAAGTAGAATTGCAACAAAGAATTAATCTGCATGTAGCCATGTATTTCTCCATTGTCCGTCGCAATGCATGCTGGGCATCTTTTGTCAGTTTGTCCACCTCTGTCAACAACACCACTAGATCAAAGGAACAAAAAGTTACCTTTAAGCATATGTATTTTCACGGAATGAATCTTACTTTGGGGTTTAACTTCAGCTAAATATATAGTGGGGTAGATTTATTTATTATTTATTTACTTTATTTATATTCCGCTCTTTCTCACCCTGAAGGGGACTCGGAGCGGATTACAGTACACATACTTAGCAGACAATCCCTGCAGTTCAACATATATAGACAAACATATTTAGACATATATAGGCAGACATATATAGACGAACAGAGGCAAACTTGTGGCCACCATGGGGAGCTGACACACTCCTCATCTCTCTCAGCATTTTCCAGCGTCCCTTGTTGTTCCTTCCACATTCCTCAGCATTCCTGGAGTTCTTTAATGGCCTCATAAATCAGTCAAAATTTGCCTCCCCACTTAATGTGGTACCTTTATCTCCTACTTGACAAATGAACTGTCTTTCGGGCTGCAAAGGTCGACAGCAGGCTACACTTAAGGTCGAGCACCCACCTCGACCCGGGCAGGCCTCAAACTCATGACATACTGTTCAGAGAGATCTTATGCAGCTGACACTTTCCCAGTGCTGCGCCACATTTACAAGACACCTTCCTACTCATGGCTCAAATCCTGTTATTTCACTGTGCCCGAAGCCATGGTCCAAGAGCAAGCTACATGAATACTCTAACCCAGAGTTTTCCAGTGTTGGTGACACACTTCTTAGATTTCAGGACAAAGTAGTTCAATTTTACTAGCACACCAAAGGCTAAAGCAGCCCCTTTAAAGAAATTGGGACATATATAGTGTTCCCACACTACTTCGCGATTCGCTTATTGTGGACTCGCTGTTTCGCGGATTTCAAAAAATATTAATTTAAAATATATATCATGCTTTCCAAGGCGCTTTCCCTCTTTAGTCCTTCCTCCCTCCAACCTTGAAGGGCCTTTCCTTCATTTCCTTCACTTTATTTTAAGTTTATAAAGACTTAAAATAGTGTATACTACTAAAATAATGTATAAATATTAAAATAGAGCATCCCTACTATTGCGGTTTTTCACTTATTGCGGGAGGTCCTGGAACCTAACCCCAGTAATAAGTGAGGGAACACTGTACATAAACTTTAATAACAAAATCTATGGGGACACAAGGTATCTCCTGAAAGCTTTTTACGTATATTTTTGAAAGTATATAATTTGTAAGATAACAGAAATTTTCAAGATTGTTGCCATTTCTTGTTATGTTCACAGTTTGGAAAGCTCTTCTCTAACCACTTGGGTTAAGTGGAAGAAGTATCTAGGCATTCAGTCTCTTTCGTTTGGGTACAGTGCATTTGTAACTGCTGCTTTGTGGTATGGCATCAAAGCATAGTGAACTGGCTTCCATAATGTTCTAAGAAGGAAACCTGACATGTATTTCTTTGTTTTGTTTTTTAATCACATTTGCCAATCCCATTGCCAGCAACAACTTTGGCTAATTTGGTTTCTCCAGTGGGAGAAAAATAGTAGATTAGAACAGAGTCAGGTGTCAAAACATCATTGTATATCTGTTTCACACTTCTTTCATTTTCAAAATGCCGAAGTAATAATGATAGTGATGACACTGTTGCTGTTAAGAAACGAATATTGCAAATCAATGTGGATTTGAATTGCTTACTAGCAAAATGGATGATAAACAAAACCTCTATATATTGGGATCTATATAGCACTGGAACCTAGCAAGGTGTGTGGGTACATTGCACAAGAGTGTAACGTGGAAGTCTGCCAACTGTGTTGCTCCTGCAATGTGCTGGCAACATCTTTGTGCAATACATTATTGAACTCAACATGTCTCAGATTCCCACCATAATCATAACAGGAAAACCACCATAGACTATTTGAAAACGCTCATACAAAATGTGTGAAGATTCATACTTCTTAAATCCAACCCAACTTAAAATTTTCTGGCTATCACGAAGCACAGTAAAGATTAAAAAACGAATAGTTACAAATTATAGGCAGGCCCCCGAGTTACAAACATTCAACTTATAAACAAACAGGAAGTGGGGGAAATCTACCCTTAGGAAGGGATATTTACTCCTGGAAGAGTTATCATAGGGCAAAAGGTGTCTCCGCTGAAGCTTGTTTCCACCACAAGCCAAAATGTTGAAAATTCAATTGTCATATGGAGATAAAGTGACGTGAAGTCTTCTGAACAGGAGTACAAACAGCAAAAGAAAGGTTACAGAGATGTTAACCTTTCCCTATGCTATCCAAAACTAAAATAGAGACATTTTCAGATGAAGTTACACTTTAAAAATATACATGTTCTAACTGACATATAAATTCAACTTAGGAAGAAACCTACAGAACCTATCTTGTTTGTAACTACCTGTATTCATACAATACCAAATATAATTTGAATCTACATTTTACTTGGTGGAAAAGGTGCACAAGAAAACAGTCCCAGCCCCACTTTCTCATTACTTCAATATTTCTTGAAAGTTTTGTCTCCAAATATAAGATAGAATGAGCCACAAACTACAAACACAAACTAAAAACCGATTACATGTTTAAACATATGCAACGTATTAATATTTATTTATCTTTTACAAACCTTTAAAGTCTCGCTGAGTGCTTGTCTCAAGCTGTTGGGACTGTGCTACTGTCTTCAGTAATTCCTGAATAACTACCCGGTCATGGATTCCTGCATCACTGGGGGAAAAATCAACTTTATTTAGTTTTACCCCAAACCCAGCCTGCAAATAACTATAAAAGTATTTTCATAAAATCACATTAACACAAACAACAGCTACTGTCTTGTTATACAGCAAATATATTATCTGATTTCTTTAAAAAGAAAGTGCAAAACATCTATACAGATGCATAATTTCTACAGGCAATTACTAACAATTGTGAACTGATTGCCAACACACCTTGGGTTAACTTCAAGATGATAGTTGCTTGCAATAGTGCTAATTTCAATTTTCTTTTTAGAAGGTGCCTGAAAAAAAAGTAATATTGAAGAAAATGAATGAGGACAGCAATGCTGAAGAACCCTGACTGACATAACTGAAGATTTCTTTATGCAGAGCACAATTTCCAAAAGGACACACTGATACCATTCTAGCATGCAATGATTTGAAGTGATGTAAAGACCAAATGGCACTAAGGACATAATGTACAAAGGAAATGGCTAAACAAAGAAATAGACTGCAGGTGGAGTTGAACGCAGGGACAAGGTAACATCACAGATTCAAATATATAAAATCCAACAGCATTCTACATTACAGTACTTGGAAACAAAACCAGCATAGGAACTAGTTATATTCTGACTATGTATCCCCCCCCAAAAAAGACACAGAGGTGCAGAAAATTTATATGTAGTAACTTATATGTACACATGCATATTTGGAGAAGGACAATAATTCACTGATAGGGTACATGATGTGCATGTAGTTCAATCCCTGGCATCTCCAGATAGGACCACTGGAAGGTTACTGTCAATATCTGTCTCAATTTGTATTAGACAGACCAATTATCTGAGTCACACAAATCTCTAATGTTCTTTCAAGTCATGTTCATTCAAGTCTTTTGACTCACCGCCTTGCAGTGGTTGGAGTGAGGGGGACAGCCCTAAATTGGCTGTCCTCCTTCCTCCACAATCGGATACAGCGAGTGAGGTGGGGAGAGTTGACCTCTGGGGGTTCCCCCCTGGTTTGTGGGGTCCCTCAGGGGGCTATACTCTCCCCGCTGTTATTTAACATCTATATGCGACCACTTGCTCAGCTGGTGCGTAGCTTTGGGCTATGCATCAGTACGCTGATGACACCCAGCTCATTCTGAGGATGGAGGGCCAACCCGACTCTGTACCCAATAATTTCCATCTGCGCCTTGAAGCCGTTACTGGTTGGCTGCGAGCCAGTAGGTTGAAGGTGAATCCAGCGAAGATGGAGATCCTTTGGTTGGGCCGTCCAGGCGATAGGGATGTCCAGCTACCGACCCTGGATGGAGTGGTATTATGCCCGTCATTATCAGTAAAAAGCCGGGGTGTCCTTTTGGACCCTCTGCTGTCCATGGAGGCTCAAATCTCCATGGTCAGCAGAACAGCATTTTCCATCTGCGACAGGCTAGATGGCTGGCTCCCTATCTGTCTCGGAACGACCTGGCCACGGTGATCCAGGCTATGGTCATCTCAAGACTTGACTACTGTAACGCTCTCTACATTGGCCTGCCTTTGGCGGTGATCCGGAAACTCAAGCTAGTGCAGAATGCTGCAGCCCGGTTACTCGTGGGGGAGCCTGTGAGTTGTCACATCACTCCGGTCCTGCGGAGACTGCACTGGCTACCAATTGAGTACCGGGTTACATTCAAAGTACTAGTCTTAACTTTCAAGGCCTTACATGGTCTGGGGCCAGTGTACCTGAAGGATTGCCTGTTCCTATATAGTCCCATGAGATCGCTACGGTCTGAAGATCAGAACCTTTTGGTCATTCCTAGTGAGAAATCCTATCATTTTACAGCAACCTGACGGAGTACCTTTTCGATCATTGGCCCAGTCCTCTGGAACAACCTACCATCCGAGACTCGGGCTATGCGAAATCTGGTAACCTTTCGCAAAGCTTGCAAAACCTTATTATTCAAACAAGCCTTCGAGTCATAGTGTGATGTTATTTTAATAGGCATTGTTTTACTGTGTTTTTACTGTTTTACTGAGTTCTGTAAACCGCCCGAGCCTCTGGGAGTGGAGGTGTACAAGTCGAATAAATAAATAAATAAATAAGTCAAGAATGAACTCTATTGTTCATTCAATTAATAAAAAATATGTTTCTCACCCACTTAGGGAGGACTGTGACCGGATAAGTGGCGAGCCTGCTTAACCTGATGCTTAGGTATCAACTGTTGCTGGGTCCCTTCAACAAGCCTCCCCTCCATTCCATCTTTAAGCTAAACCTGGACAAGAGGCGGTTCAAACAGCAGACACCTCAAACAGGATATCTTATCTGTAAAGTAGTAGCATGACTATGCATAGGTAACATATCACAGTGAATAACCTGTGAATTGGGATTAACCTGCCTTTCTCCCAGAACTGGAACTTGAAAATGACTAAAAACATGACTGCTGAGATTTGGTTCCAGGTCCCCCAAATATACTAAAATCTGTGGATATTCAGGCCCCACTATATACAATGGAACAGTACTAAAATACGTAGCAAGCCTCTCAAATGCATGCCGGAAAGAGTCTAAGGATCTATGAAATGACAGGTGATTACAGCAGGGCAGGCCTACACAACAGCATATTGTTCCATCTGGCAAAATCAAATTTACTTTCCGGATTTTCAAGCTGTGGTTGGTTGAATCTGTAGATACAGAAACCATGGATATGGAGAATTGACTACATGTTTCATACTATGAACCCTAAGCTATGGATCTAAGGCCCCTTCTACACTGTCCTTATATCCCAGGATCTGATTGCAAGGGATCTGCTGTGAACTGAATTATATAAATTTCCACTGCCAGATAATCTGGGATAAGCAGATAATTGGGAATAAACAGATAATCTGAGATCAGATCATGGGATATACGGTAGTGTAGAAGGGGCCCAAATGAAGCTATAATGATACCAAAAAAGTGAAGCAAAGAAAATGTTAATAACAGACCCTTCATCTTAGGTTAACGTCAAGGTACAGCTGTTTGTAAAGCAACTAATTGCAATACCTGGGCCCCAAGATAATCAGGAGAGACTCTTCTTTCAGCCTCAACACCATCATAAGCAGTTGATGCAGAGGCAAGAAAGGGCCTTCCCAGGCCAGAAGGCAAGAATTCACTTCCTCTTACTACAATTGCACTTCACGTAATTTGCATCACTCAATTTATCCTCCCCCCCTCCCCCCCCAGTAATTCTGTCTTACATCTGGATGATAAGGCCCTTTATCAGCTAGCTCTAGGCTAAAACTTTAAAGGCATCCAAGACAGGAAGCATCCAAGATTTTGAAGAAAGAGGCGGTCCACTGTAAACTGTTGGTAGGTCTTCTCAGTATTTCTATCAGAATCTGTGTAACTTTGCTAGCGTAATAAACAATTGCACTTTCCATATGTTATCAAAGGAGCTCATTACTACAATTGAAGAGGTGAAGTTGGACTTAAAAAGTCAAACAAGAAACAGGAATAAAATAATTTGTATTCACTCTGCTCAAAGCTTTGAAAAGCAGAAACAGTTTCCTCCAATAACTCTGCCAATTACGAAGCCCACTGGTGCGCTTTTTTTTTAGTTTGGTGATTAAAATGCAAGCCTTTCCAAAAAGCCTTTTCAACTGATACAGAACTGATAAAGAAGGTGAATTTTTAATAACAGGATTTCCAATGGATGCTCTGCTCCCCAGTGGTTATTTTATTCCCCAAGCTGCTTGCTATGCAAAGAATTCATTGCAATTGTTAAAAACATGACTTGAGAAATATTTCTTATCTTGTTATTACTGGCATGTGTGCAAGCAGCAACAATTAGTGAGCGAGGATCACAATAAAGTTAAATTGCCTTCTTTACACAAACAGTAGGATCCACTCTGAGGCACTGGGAAATCTAAGTGCTAGTCTAAATTATTTTCAATATCACGCAATGGAAGGAAAACAACGAAATTTAACATGTTCTTGGTAATGATCTGCCAAACAGAGCTCACACAGCACAGTGTCTATAGACCAGTGGTTCCCAACCTTTTTTTGACCAGGGACCACTCTCCAACATTAGCACCATAAGGATCTGTTTTTGGTCAACTTTAGATTTGGTTTGGTTATTTGTGATACTGATTCAGAAAATTGCACTGGATAGACCACATCAGCTCTAGTTTCTGATAAGAACATATGCCATCCAGTAGTCACCATCTGCTCACCCACAGAAAACCATATTTAATAAGCCTCGGCACTATAAGATGGTTTCACGAGACCAGTCAATCTCGTTACAACGGTGTAGTAACTGTGAGGCCGTGGACCATATTTTAGTTCTTGGGGACCAGTGGTGGTCCACAGACCTCATGTTGGGAACCACTGCTATAGACTGACCAAGCACTGGTCCTTGATATGTAGGTGAAAGAAGTCATAGGGTAAAGCAATCCATGATGGACCCCTTACTAGCTTGGAACTGCAGCTCCAACGCCAGAGCTCCTATCACTCATCAGGCCCTTTCACTGTTAAGATCACTCCCTGACTTTGGCTTTCAGGCTTCAAGGTAACTTTTACATTGGATATATCATTGTGCTGATCAGTGGCTTCAGTGCACAAAGATGTCATCAGATTTCCTGGTTATTGATTAAATTTAAATATCCAGAGGTGTTAAAATAAATATATAGTTGGCCTTTCATATCCACAAATTCCACATTCACAGCTTGAAAATATTCCAAACGAATTCCCAAAACAAACCTTGGCTTTGCCATCTTATGGAAGATACCACAAGTAGTCTTAAACCCAGACTACAATGAACCCAGAGCCTAGATTGGGTCCAACACCATGCATTTCAGTATGTTGCTGACCGTTAACACTTGCTTACAATGTTCTTCCAAATTCTATGGAGATTTTCAGGAGCAATAGTCCCTTTTCTGAGAAACCTGAGATCAGTTCTTCTCTTAAAGATTTAAACTCTTTGAAGTTTAAAGAGTTGACTATTACCCGAATTCAGACAGTTGTCTCTTCTTCCCAGGTATACTTTGCTATGATGTGCAAGGATTGAGAAATATGTTGCTGGCTAAATTATAACTAGTAGCATGCCTACATCCTCAGACTCCAGCTATCAACAAGGACCAGACAAAGCTCAGAGCGACGCTCCTCAAAATGAAACAGGCTTACGGTTATGATCTGATGTTCAATCCTCAGCTTCTCCACTCCAGAGCCATACAGCTCTCTCAGCAGGCACATTATTCTGGTCTTTTTTCCAGCTCCTGATGGTCCATAAACTAAAAGATGCGGAAAGTCCCCACACTGAACCTGCCAAACAGAATCCAACAAAAAAAATTTTTTATAACAATTTAATTCCTTAATATGCTTGTAACAATACCGGACATTTGATCACAATACATACCTTGGTATATACCTTTCCATATTAGTTTTATAGTCCTTCGTAACTATTCTATGTAGTTTCCTTTTGAAACCAACTGGTATTTAAAGGAAGATAAAAATATACAATGAGAGAAATTTCGTGAAGATGTACCACCATTAAGAGCTGTTCCTGTAAGGTTGTAGCAACCCCAGGACTGGCTCTCTGTGGGTTAAGATTACTTATAAAGGCAATCCAAAGCAGAAAGTAAATTCCACCTCATGTGAGATACTGCACAAATCCAATACAAAACAAGCAAACGAAAAGAAGTTTGAAGGCCACACAGAGACTAATCGATTCAGTGCTGTCATCAATATACTGATCTCACTGATTTTTGCAGGAAGTAAACCCTACTGAAGATGTATAGCGTAATACGTGCTAAGCATGAAAAATGTCCCAAATTCACCTCTGGCATCTCCAGCAAGGACTACGAAAGACTTCTGCTTGGAATCCTGGAGAACTGCTGAGTTAAGCAAATCAATGGTCTGAGTCAGTGCAAGCCATTTTATTGTGCTGCTAGCGAGATTTATATCTGAGTAAAAGCTGCCATGGTTAAACTATAATGGTTTTACAGACAACTTTATTTTGCTCCCTCATTTGTTTCTATCAAACAAGGGCACCAGTTTCCTCTAAGTTGCTTACAAATTGGAAAATTTATTTATTTATTTATTATTTGCCATATTTTTAAAACTATCTAGTCCATGAGCTGCTTTTTGCTGACGATGCTGCCCTTGTCGCCCATTCAGAAGCAGCTCTGCAGTGCCAAACATCCTGCTTTGCAACAGCTGCAGGGCTGTTTGCGCTGGAAGTCAGCCTGAAGAAAACGGAAGTTCTCTGCCAGCCCGCATCACAGGAAGAACACCATCATCCCAACGTCAGCATAGGCAAATCTGTGCTTAAGTCAGTTCAGCAGTTCACCTACCTGGAAAGCATCATCTCTTCAGATGCCAAGATTGACAAAGAGATAGATCACAGATTAGCAAAGGCATAGAGTGCATTCGGAAGGCTTCACAAAAGAGTCTAGAGTAACAAGCACCTGAGGCAAAGCACCAAAATCAGTGTGTACAGAGCTATCGTACTGTCTATTCTCCTCTATGGGTCTGAAACATGGGTCACCTTTCGCCAACACCTACGACTCCTCGAACGCTTTCATCAGCCCTGTCTTCGCTCAATCCTAAATGTACACTGGACTGATTATGTGACAAATGTTGCTGTTCTTGAGCAAGCAGGGATCACCAGCATTGAGGCCATGCTATTGAGAACACAGCTGTGCTGGGCAGGGCACGTCTCTAGGATGGAGGACCACTGCCTCCCAAAGATTCTATTCTATGGTGAACTCGCCATGGGTCAGCGCAAGAGAGGCGCCCCAAAAGAGATATAAGGACTCCCTGAAACAACATCTTAGGCTCGGCCAGATTGATCACCAACAATGGTCCACCCTGGCCTCACATCGGGAGGCATGGAGACACACTATCCACAGTGCTGCGGCCTCTTTCGAGAAGACATGCCGAACGGGTCTCAAAGAGAAACGCCAACGCAGGAAGAACTGCAACTTGGAAACATCATCACCCAAGGAGACTTTCTGCTGTGCTTTCTGCAACCGAACTTGCCTATCTCAGATTGGCCTTTTTAGTCATCAACGCACTTGTAAAAAGCGTGGGATGAATCCTTCCTAAGAATCTTCGTTCGTGAAGTAATGCCGAGAGAGATACCTTTTTCAACCCGAGGGCGACTCAGGGCGGCTTACAAATTGCACAATTTGATGCCCCCAATAACATAAAAACAACATATGAAGCAGTAAATCCATCGATCCATCATGCCACATCATGTGCATCCCTCGCACTGATCCGACTTTGTTTTGGGAGACTATAGCTGCATCTACAGTATAGAATCAATGCAGTTGGAAACTCCTTTCACGGCTATGGCTCAATGCTATGGGATGACACTTCTAGTTTTACAAGATCTTTAGCCTTTTGTGTCGAAGGGTGCTAGTGCCTCACCAAATTTCAATTCCCAGAATTCCATAGCATTGAGCCATGGCAATTAAAGTGGTGTCAAACTGCATCCATTCTGCAGTGTAGGCGCACCCTTTATCGTATATCCTGTGCTCCAAACCAAGTCTGTTTTGGGTCAAAGAAGCCAAGGCTTGACATCTGTGCCAGAACTTTTTTAAACAAAGCAAGAGGTCAGTTAACCAAACAGAGCATTGTCTGAAGTTAGAGCCCATTTTAGCAAGTGACCTTAGCTTTATATCTGATTTCTAGAAATAAAAGTACTTGAAAAATGTTTTGCAGTTCAGCCAGCACAAGGGTTTAACCCATTGCGCCACCGTGGCTCCTATCTTTCTCCTAAGTTCACTGTAATGGAACTCTACCCATTGTTATTACCAATTGCCAATGCTGGAAACAGAAAATATGCTTGGGAATATAGGAAGCTGCTTTGTGTCGAAACGTTTTCCTTGCTTGCTGGGTGATTCTGGGTGTTACAGTCCTAAAATAAGGTACTATGGCATCAAGGCTAACCAGAGGAAGCACTTCAGGAGTTTCAACAGCACAGCTTTCTAGTTGCATGTATTCCTTTATTTGCTACCTAAAAATCATGCAGGGTGAGTGTCCCTGAGATAAAATGTTTGGGACTAGAAGTGTTTTAGTTTTGTTTTTTTTATTTTGAAATAACTGAATATCTCTCTGGCATTACTTCGCGAACGAAGATTCTTAGGAAGGACTCATCCCATGCTTTCTACAAGCGCGTTGATGACTAAAAAGGTCTATCTGAGATAGGCAAATCTGGTTGCAGAAAGTACAGCAGAAAGTCTCCTTGGGTGATGTTGTTTCCAAGTTGCAGTTCTTTCTGCGTTGTTTCTCTTTGAGATCCGTTTGGCGTGTCTTCTCGAAAGAGGCCGCAGCATTGTGGATAGTGCGTCTCCATGCCTCCCAATGTGAGGCCAGGGTGAGCCATTGTTGGTGATCAATCTGGCCAAGCCTGAGAGGTTGTTTCAGGGAGTCCTTATATCTCTTTTTTGGGGTGCCTCTCTTGCGCTGCTACGTGGCAAGTTCAACATATAGTATCTTTGTGAGGCAGTGGTCCTCCATCCTAGAGGCATGCCCTGCCCAGCGCAGCTGTGTTTTCAATAGCATGCCTCAATGCTTGTGATCCCTGCCTGCTCAAGGAATATACATAATAAAATGGGATCCAAGTCTGAACTCAAAATGTATGTATAGTTCATATACACATCACTGAAGGATATCTCGGACTTGGCAATGTTTACACAGCCTAAAGATGCAGACCTTCTAGGATGTTTTTAGGTTTTTATACGTAGATAATCTCAGTGGCCCGAGGCCCAGGGAATTTTTACTGATATTTGTTACATTTATTAAGTCTGTTGTATATGGGTTATGTAATGTGTTATTTGTTTTACTTGGGGTCATGATGTGGTGTTTTTGTATCATGTAATTTCTGTTGTTATAGCCATTGTTCACTGCTTTGAGTCCTACTCATGAGAGAAAAGAGGAATAAAAATAAATGGATGAATAAATAATACACATACCCAGAAGGCAATTTTAGATACAGGCTGAATGCCCCTTATCCAAAATGTTTGGGAATATAGGGTGTTTTGGATTTCAGATTTTTCTGCAGCCCAATAGTCCACAATCAATGACACAGCACTGCACTTTCATCCCATGCCTTGTTCCTTAGCTACAATTTGCACTATCCCAGGGCTGTCCAACTGGCGGCCCGGGGGCCGTACACGGCCCCCCAGCCCCTTCCCTGCGGCCCCCTAAGCTTTTTAATAAAAAATAAAAAATAAATTAAATAATATTTTTTTAAATTACCCACTTCTGGGTTCCAGAGCAAGTATTGCGAAACTACGGAAGCCACACGGGATTTCGCTCTCAACGCAAGATCATGCCTGCGTTGAGAGCGAAATCCCGTGTGGCTTTCGTAGTCTTGCGATACTCCTGTTGCCGAAATCTCGGCTACTTAGTCCCTGCAGCCCACGCAGACGCGATTTGGACCTTCTCGGCTGCTGCCTCGGTCGGTCGTCGCCTCTGCTCGAGGTCCGGCTACTCCTGGATCCTGCGCGTTTGGGAAGGTAGGCTAACCTTTATGTTATTATTATGTAATTGTGTATGGATGCCCCTTATGTATTCCCCCCCCTGCATTTCCCCTTAGTAAAAGATTATATTTGATTGTATGGATGCCCCTTATGTATTCCCACCCTGCATTTCCCCTTAGTAAAAGATTATATTTGATTGTATGGATGCCTCTTATGAATTGTAAGTAAATTGGAGCCGGGGGAGGGGCAGGGGGTGGGGCGGGGGAGGGGCAGGGGGTGGATCCTTCGGCCCCCCAGGTCATCAGTGACCGGAATTCAGGCCCCTGGGCCGGTAGAAGTTGGACAGCCCTGCACTATCCCATTCCCTTGTCTTGTTTACAGTTTGGTTATGTCTCTCGTCCCCGTCAGCCGCAGTTGAGATGCTGGAGGAAGCGAGAGCAGGGCTCCCCGGATGATCTTAAGTTACGAGATGGGACGAAGAGGCAGATGCGTTCGGACATCTGGGCCAGAACCGTATAGAGCTTTATACGTCAAATCCAGCACTTTGAATTGAATTGTCTTGTATGTATACTTGTGATCTGCCCTGAGTCCCCTTCGGGGTGAGAAGGGCGGAATATAAAGTGTTGTTGTTATTATTATTATTATGCTATAGTTTTTAGTTTATCGCATTGTACTGTGAGTTTATTTTATGCTTTGCCTTGGCACTATTGTGCCATACGTAAGACGACCCGAGTCCCTTCGCGGTGATGGAGGCGGGACACAGAAATAAAATTTTATTTATTACTACGGTATGTACAAGATGATGTGTCCTGGAAGGAAGATTCAAGTAAACACCAAATTCATTTATGTGTCTTCTTCGTATGCATAGCCTGAACAATAAGTTATATTTTGAATAATGTTGTGCATGAAACAAAAGTCTGTATATGCAGAACCATCAGAAAATGGCTAACCCAAATGTGATTGGCTCGTCCTGTCTCAGTAAAGAACTGTAGACCTGTTCCACCTCGGTTATGTACCATGTTTTTACCATGTGTTTTTACCGTATGTTTTATTGTATGCTGTAATTGTGATCCGCCCCGAGCCTGCAGGGAGGAGCGGAATATAAAATTGAAGAAACAAATAAATAAATAAATAAAATAAAACAAAGGTGTCACTATCTTTGGATTTTGGAGTAATTTGGATTTTGAAATGTTACCCTCAAGAGTCCTGGAATGAGTAAAGTGCAGCAGAGCATGTGCAGAGTGCAAGGGGGAAGGTGAGTATATTCAGAATGCAGAGATGGGACGGCAATGAATGCATCTACACCAGGCATTGGCCAACTTGGGTTCTCCCTCCAGGGATTTTATTTATTTATTTATATTATTTCTTTGTCACGTTTCTATACCGCCCCTCTCAGCCCAAAGGCGACCCGGGACGGTTTACACAGGCAGTCTCTGCCCTCAATACAACACAGCAACAAGTCAACCCCCCACCCAGAAAAACATAACAATTTAGCAATTAAAAACATACAATTGCAGCCTTAGCGTCATGTTGAAATCAGTTCCCATCGCATCGTCATCATTCCATATATCCAATTAAGCCTTATATTTCATCAACAAATGCCTGCTCAAATAGCCAGGTCTTGACTTTCTTGCGAAACGTCAGGAGGGAGGGGGCCAATCTGATGTCTTTAGGGAGGGCGTTCCAAAGCCGGGGAGCCATCACTGAAAAGCCCCTGTCTCTCATCCCCGCCAGTCGCGCCTGCGAAGAAGATGGGACCGAGAGCAGGGCCTCTCCAGATGACCTTAAACATCTTGATGGTTCATAGGGAGAGATGCGTTTGGACAGGTAAGTTGGACCCGAACCGTTTAGGGCTTTAAAGGCTAAAGCCAGCACTTTGAATTGTGCCCGGTAGCAAACTGGCAGCCAGTGGAGCTGGCACCACAGGGGAGTTGTACGCTCTCTGAATGGCGCTCCTGTTATCAACCTGGCTGCTGCCCGTTGGACCAGTTGCAGCTTCCGAACAGTCTTCAAAAGCAACCCCACGTAGAGAGCATTGCAGTAATCTATACAGGATGTAACCAGAGCGTGGACCACCGTGGCCAAGTCAGACTTCTCAAGGTACGGGCGCAGCTGGTGCACAGGTTTTAACTGTGCGAATGCACAGTTAGCAGCCTCAGGCTCTTTCCTTTTCCCCCTCAGTCACTTAAGAAAGGGGCCTGAGGCTGCTAAGAATGCTGGGAGTTGGAGTCCAAAATCCCTGGAGGGAGGACCCAAGTTTGCCCATGTCTGGTGTAGATGCATTCATTGCTATCCCATCTCTGCATTCTGAATATACTCACCTTCCCCCTGGAACTCTGCACATGCTTGACTGCACTTTACTCATTCCAGGACTCTGCAGGGCCCAAGTTGTCTAATTAATAAGCTAGCTTGGCCTACTAATTTGCATATGGTTTCTGATTGGCCAGCCTCAACATTCTGGCATTCTTAAGCGGCTGAGGGAGGAAAGGAAGGGGCCTGAGGATGTGAGGAATGCTGGGAGTTGGAGTCCAAAACACCAGAAAGGCCCAAATCCGCCCAGGCCTGATCTACACTGTAGAACTGATACAGTTTGAACTGCCATGACCCAATGCTGTGTTAAACATCGGATTTGTAGTTCCACAAGGCCTTCTCTGCCAAGCCACCGAACTACGACCTCCAGGACTCCACAGGACTCAGCCACGGCAATTAAAGCGGTGCCAAACCGCTCTAACTCCGGGGTGTAGACGCGTCCGAGTCTCCCCCTCCTTCCCTGCCCTGGTCAGGATGCTGCCCAGGCCTCTCACCAGGTTCCGGAGCCGGGCGGCCTGCTCCCGGTGGTAGTCCAGCTTGCCCAGGGAGCCCGGCCGGTGCTTGTCCACCCAAAGGCTCATGGCGGCGCCTCTGAGGGGAGAAGCGCGCCTGGGTTGCGTCGCCGGAGCGCGCGAAGCACGTCGCCCCAATGCGCATGCGCAGCTCAAGGCTCTTCTTGCTCGGAAGCTTTTCACTTCCGCCTTTCGTTGGCGCCAGGTTGTGGCTTGCGGGCCACGCCCCTTCTCTGCTACGGTGGCTGCTTTGGGACTAAAAGCCTTGCAAAAGCCAAATGGTACAGTGAGAAGGGGAGAGGGTCCAGAACACTGGGTGTGATGATAGGACAAAGTTTGGATGTTGCAGCCACTTTGAGTCTGGGAGAAGAACAATACATAATAATAATAATAATAATAATAATAATAATAATAATAATACAAAATTACCACCTGCCAGCTGCAAAAGGCCACCTTATTTGGATCTTCACGCATTATTCACTAATACATCACACAGACCTCGACACTTAGGAAAAGTCTTCTCGATGACTAAAAAGGCCAATCTGAGATAGGCAAGTCTGGTTGCAGAAAGCACAGCAGAAAGTCTCCTTGGGTGATGTTGTTTCCAAGTTGCGGTTCTTTCTGCGTTGTCGTTTCTCTTCAAGACCAGTTCGGCGTGACTTCTCGAAAGAGGCCACAGCATTGTGGATAGTGCGTCTCCATGCCTCCCGATGTGAGGCCAGGGTGGACCATTGTTGGTGATCAATCTGGCCGAGCCTAAGATGTTGTTTCAGGGAGTCCTTATAATATCTCTTTTTGGGGGTGCCTCTCTTGCGCTGACCGGTGGCAAGTTCACCGTAGAGTAGTATCTTTGGGAGGCGGTGGTCATCCTAAAGGGGAAATTGATGCTTTTAGTAGAAATAAGGTCAGGAGAGAGTGCTGCTCAGTATAGGCTTCAGAATACCGGGGTAGCTTGCCAAGTAATAATGACGAGAATAAGCTACTCTGATTGGTACCAAGGCACAAGCAGTGATTTGCCAGGGAACATCATGTGCCTTCTAGATAAGAGCGGCCCTGATAGGCCGAAAGCTAGCAACATGCATTTGTTTACAATATTGTGTGCATGGCAATTCGAGACTCCTCCCTGTGAATGCTAGGGAGAAGCTGCATAGATTTGTAACATTTTGAGAACACGCTGCATCAGGAACTGATAACATACCCTGGGAAAGAAAATTAATACCTACGCCATGCATTTTAACAAATAGGAGTGAGATGCTAGAATAATGCTTTGTTTAATTGGATAATGAAATGGGATCATGAATGCCAGCCAGTAACAGGGCATGAAGGAGGGCGGGACAAAGGGGTTTGTCGCCATTGCTTGTATAAAATCAAAGTGTGGAGATTGTTCGGGGCTCTTGCCCCTTAGCAGCAAGTTCTGCGGGCCGAACCCATCAGCTGATGTCCTGCAAATAAGGTTTGGCTTCATTGTACCATAGTAACGATTGTCGCGTTATCCATCCGCCCCTGTGCTCGCACGGAGACGTCGCCTGAGATAAAAGTTACTGTCTAAGGAGTTTTGGGACTCCAAATTGCCGCTACAATCCATCCTAGAGACGTGCCCTGCCCAGCGCAGCGGTGTTCTCAATAGCATGGCCTCAATGCTGGTGACCCCTGCTTGCTCAAGGACAGCAACATTCGTCACATAGTCGGTCCAGTGTATATTTAGGATTGTTCGAAGACAGCGCTGATGAAAGCGCTCGAGGAGTCGTAGGTGTTGGCAAAAGGTGACCCATGTTTCAGACCCATAGAGGAGAACAGACAGTTCGATAACTCTGTACACACTGATTTTGGTGCTTTGCCTCAGGTGTTTGTTACTCCAGACCACTGATTCTCAAAGTGGGCGGTATCACCCCCTAGTGGGCGGTGAGGCTATCCAAGGGGGCGGTGGGAGGCTCACGGGAATTGGGGGGGGCGGTGAACCCCTTCAAAGGGGGGTGAATGATTCGGGGTTCTGTGTGCCAAGTTCGGCTCAATTCCATTGTTGGTGGAGTTCAAAATGCTCTTTGATTTTAGGTGAACTATAAATCCCAGCAACCACAACTCCCAAATGAGAAGGGCTATTTTCTCAAAACTCCACCAGTGTTCATATTTAGGCATCATGTGTATTTGTGCCAAATTTCATCCACATCCATAGTTGTTTGGGTTCATAGTGCTCTCCAAATGTTGGTGAACTACATGTCCCCTAAATCACTGCCAATTCCTCCCAAACCCCTCCAGAATTTCCATTGGTTATGAGTTCTCTGTCCCAAGTTTGGTCCAGTTCTGTAATTTGTGGGGGTCTCAGTGGTTTGTGAAAGTCAGAGCTGAATCGATTGAAGGTACTGCAAATACCATCATCCGTTGTCCATACTCCCCCAAACATATTGTTCTTGTGATTAATCACTATGCTTTAATTATGTTCAATTTGAAACAATGAAAATACATCCTGCATATTAGATATTTGCATTATAATTAGTAAGAGTAGCAAAATTATTTACGAAGTAGCAACGAAAATATGGTTGGGGTCACCACAACATGAGGAACCTTATTTAGGGGTCACGGCATTCGAAAGGTTGAGAACCACTGCATTAATACGTATATCTTTCTATTTAATTGCTATTAATTTTTTTAAAAAATTAATTTCTAGGGGGGCGGTGAGTAAATTGTTTTCTGGAAAGGGGACGGTAGGCCAAAAAAGTTTGGGAACCACTGCTCCAGACTCTTTTGTGAAGCCTTCCGAATGCACTCTATGCCTTTGCTAATCTGTGATCTATCTCTTTGTCAATCTTGGCGTCTGAAGAGACGATGCTTCCCAGGTGAACTACTGGACGGACTTAAGCACAGATTTGCCTATGTTGACGTGGGGATGATGGTGTTCTTTCTGTGGTGCGGGCTGGTAGAGAACTTCCGTTTTCTTCAGGCTGACTTCGAGCCCAAACGGCTCTGCAGCGGTTGCAAAGCAGGATGTCAGGCGCTGCAGGGCTGCTTCTGAATGGGCGACAAGGGCAGATTGAGTCAATCAAAGAGCCAGGACTCTGAGTTTGGGAGACCTAAAAGGGCACCATTTGATAACTATGCTGTTGGAGATCTTTCATTTATAAAGTCAATATACATCAAGGTCTTATGTGACTCTTGATGGCAAATAATAAATAATGACAATTCAGAATGAAATGGGATCCAATAAAGGCAGTTTTCAGGGATAAATGTAGTGGCATAGACATGCACAATTACACAACTGAACAAAAATAATGTCAGGCGTATGTTTTACAGGGTATTTGTCACATTCGCAAAAAGAAAGAAAAAACAAAGAATGTGAATATGTCAGTAGGATTAGGGTTGCCAACTGTCCCTTATTCTAAGGGACGTCCCTTATTTCGGTCCCAAATTTCGTGTCCCTTATTTTCAGCTCCTGTCCCTTTTTTTTCAGCTCCTGTATTGACGGGACAGGTGGCAGCAGGTGGCGAGGCTGGGCCAATACATATACACACATACTTCTTTCTTCCTCCTCCTCCATCATGCTACCCCTTTTGGCTCCTCCCGTTTCCCCTCGGCTCCCTGCGAGCGGCTGGGAATTGTAGTCCAAGGCTGCCTCCTCTTGATTGAGAGGCGCGTGTGGCCCTTTTGGGCAGGACTCCATGTCCTGAGAGCCCTCGCTCCTGGGGAGAGGAGAAAGAGGAGGAGGAAAAGGAAGAGGGAGAAGGGGGCCTGCCGGTCTTCATGGCGCCGCCGGTGAGTGGTCTGAGGGAGCTGCAGGCACGGCGCGGGGAGATGCGGTCCCGCATGGAGCTGGTGATCATGGAGACCAAGAGCCAGGTCTGCTCACCCTCACCCACCTTGACCGCGGGCCGTCTTCACCGTTGACCGCTGGGAGAGGAAGGAAGGTGAGCCCCTGCCAGGCACACAAATCATAGCCACACCGGGGCTGAGGGGTGGGGGTCTCTGGAGGTTTTTTGAGCCAGATGGGCATCTGTCGGGAGGGCTTGGGTTGTGCCTCCTTGCAGAATGCCCCAAGTAGATTATATCACCCTGAATGGATGCGAAAGGAGGCTTCTGTTAGACCCCAGTCTAAAAATCAGTCAACAGTGTGATGCCGCAGCTGAAAAAGCCAAAGGCTGCATCAAAAGGAGTATAGTTAGGGTTGCCTAACGTTTGATTTTCAAGTTTCTATGAAGTGTCCCTTATTTTTGTGAAAAATCCCGTATTTTTAGGTAAATGTCCCTTATTTCTTATATCAAAAAGTGGCAACCCTAAGTAGGATTGTCATCCTAATCCTGCCAACCATGTCATTGCCACATTCTCATGACTGAATCCTACCTTACTACAATAAATGTATCCTTTTGGTATAGAGATTTGGCTGAGCAAATATTCCTGTAATAAAACTGGCTTTCCTGGGTGGTTTGTTCTGTGTCAGCTGTCATTCCGGTTTAGGATGATTGCCTTCTCCCTCATCACCAGGGCTGTATGGCTGCAAGTGAATTTCTCTCTGCATACCAGAGGCCAAACTGCTAATTATAAGAGAAAACAGGCCCTGTTAAACTGACAGATGGTTAGGATGTTGACAGACCGATGTCACTCCAATGAAATGAGACAGTTAAAAGAAGCAACACTGATTCCATGAGACAGGCCCAGATTTTAACATCTCGGGCTGAAAAAATGTTGCCTGGTGAAAGCTGCACTTGCTCCTTAAAGGCTTTGAAACACCCCAGTTCTGTTTTCTTCTCAAATGAAGAGGAAAGATCAAGTCTGGGGTTAAGTAGATATATGAGAAAGGGTCATATATTGTACATGAAACAAATAGCTGGGAGGATAAACTGTATGACTTCCTCTCACATATTTATCCATGGCCCTCATCATGTCTCCTCTCAGCCTTCTCTTCTTCATGCCCAGCTCTTGAAGCCCAGCTCTTGAAGCCGCTCCTCATGGGGCTTGTTCTCCAGACGCTTGAGAACAATTTATACATTATATAAATGCAATGTTCATTTGTGAGATTAGCGTAACTCAAAAACCACTGGACAAATTGCTGCCACAAGACACCTACTAACCCAAGGAGTGACCATCACTCAAAATATTGATTTTGTCATTTGGGAGTTGTAGTTGCTGGGAGTTATAGTTCACCTGCAATCAAAGAGCATTCTCAACTCCACCAGTGATGGAACTAAACCAAACGTGGCACACAGGACTCCATGACCAATAGAAAACACTAGAAGGGTTTGGTGGGCATTGCCCTTGAGTTTGGGAGTTGTAGTTCACCAACATCCAGAAAGCACTGTGGACTCAAACAATGTTGGATCAGGACCAAACTTGGCACAAATACTGAATATGCCCAAATGTGATCACTGGGGAAATTTGGGGAAAATGGACATTTGGGAGTTGGAGTTGCTGGGATGTATAGTTCACTTACATTAAGGAAGCACTCCATTGCCTACAAGCAATGGAAGAGGCAGAAGAGAAGGGACAAGGGGAGAGAGCGAGGAAGAAGAGATGGGAGGGAGGGAGAGCAAGGCATGAGGAAGGGGAGAGAGTGAGGCAGAAGGGAGGGAGGAGAGAGCGAGGCAAGAGGGAGGGGCAAACGAGCACAAGGCAAGAGGGAGGGGCGAACGAGCGGGAGGGAAGAGGGAGGGGCGAACGAGCACCAAGCAAGAGGGAGGGGCGAATGAGCGCAAGGCCAGAGGGAGGAGGGAACGAGCGCGAGGCAAGAGGGAGGGGCAAACGAGCGCTAGGCAGAAGAGAGTGGCGAAAGAGCGCAAGGTAGGAGGGAGCACGCGAGGCGGAAGAGAAGGGAGGAGGATGAAGAGGGCAAGGGCGAAGGCATGCTCTGTGGCCTCCTCCTCTTCTCCCCCCTCCCTTCTCCTCCATTGGCCGCTCTGCTTGCCTTCCTGCCTGCCGGGGCCCTTACGCAGGCCAGTCAGAATCGGCTGGTGGGCTGCATGCTGCCCGCGGGCCATAAGATGCCCAGGTCTGCTCTATATGCTTAGCCAAGGGTCTCAAACTAGGAGAAGCAAAGTGAATCGGTGAGTAGATGGGAAGAAAAACCACAGCAATGGCTGGGAAACAGGCTAAAGAACCAAGATCAAAATGTTGTCAGATGGGGAATATATGCTTAACTGAGAGAGGGAGGAGAACGTGATGATGGAAACAACCTGCAAAGAAGACACACATGAGAGTTGATAGGGACTCAAGATTTAGAATGAGGTGGAGTGAAATTGGTGAGGGACCAGGATGTGCTCGCGGGTGAAAAGGCCGGCCGGCATTGAGCATCTAGTGCCTGGAGAAGAGAGTGGTGTATGCAAATCCGGCCATGCCAATGGGGATATTCTTAGTGTTATAGGCTTTTCCAAGCTCCGATAAAGTTGGAAATGAGGCTGTAGGAAATCCAAAATAAATGTGTACCATCTTCGTAAATAATAGCTGCCTGAACAGGTTAAAATACCTATTAAGAAAGGTCTTGCAAAGGAAGTAAAATACTGTTTATTTCTATTCCGCTCTTCTCACCCCGAAGGGGACTCAGTGCGGATTACAATACATATACGACAGACAGTCCCTGTCGGAAAGACATACAATTACACATAGACAAATATAGTGCAGTTTTTAGAAGGACTTCTTCTTTCCTGGCTGCGTCATACAGGTGGGCGTCATCGGATGTGAATGCTCCATTGTTGTTATGTCCCTGCGTCAATGCGCCATCACGTCACAAGGGGGTGCTGTTGTTCCATCCTCATGACAGGAGCCTCTTGTTTCCACCACTTCTGCCTCTCCCTTCTCCGTCAGCCTATTTCAGACAAATCTGTGCAAAAGTCCTTCCCCACTTTTATGGTCCGCAATTTGTTGTTAATTCACAGCTGGGCTGTTGAACTGCTTGGGTAAACAGTAGACAGGGCTCACAGCTGGCGTCTAACTCAGCCCGGGATTCGATCCTGCAATCTTCAGATCTTCAGATTGCCAGCACAGCTGTTGTTACCGCTGTGCTATCTCTCTGTATTGGTATCTGGCATAATAGTGCAAATTCTGGGACTGAGGGATCCCAAACGACTTATGCAGTGTTCTTCTTTTCTAAGTCCACCGGGGGGGACGGGGACGGGGGACGTACCAGTATTAGGTGAGAACTTCTTTATTTAATATCAAAAGCATTACATAAATTAGTATAAAACTGATAAAAACAGAAGGAGAACAAGCAGTTAAATAATTTTTGACCAGAAATGGGCATCGGCAACCACATGGTCTGAAGCCTCAAACAATTAATTCTAAGATCCTCTGCACATGAGACAGGACACTGCAGACAAGCATTTAGATGCAGAGTTGTTTGTTCTGCTCCACAATCACACAAGTTGGAGGGTTCGTTTAGGTAGTGCCATTTTGCAAGGTTGTCTTTTGATCTGCCCACTCCACTTTTGAGTCTGTTCAGGGACTTCTAAGTTGCCCATTCTTGGTTTGCCCCTGGAGGGCTGGAGACAGTCTTCATTTCTCCAGAATGTCTCTCACCGCTTTTCTGTCTGGACGTAGAAACATCCTAGGGAAATAAAAATGATAGCTACTGCTAGTTCACTGCTTCTGGCTAAGCCTGAGTGTCACTGACCTTCTGGCTGCTTAGAAGTGTCTGGTCAAGAGCATCGTATGTCCTGACATTTCAGAGTCAAAATATGAGATCAGCGATGGGTCTTCATGGTGTCAAGAGCTGGAGCAGAGAAGACTTCAAAAGTTGACAATGATCATTAATGTGCATAGAAAGCTAGCAGGGAAGAGTCTTCCAATATTGGCCTACTAGAAGACACGTTGCCTAGCTTCCTGCTCTGAGGAAGAAAAGCAACACAAATGAGTCATACTTCATAATTTATTATTAAGCAGAGTCTGCTTTCCCAGCTCCATTTTTCTGACTCTGGTTCATTGTTGCCCAGGGTTGCCACTTTTTGATATAAGAAATAAGGGACATTTACGGGATTTTTCACAAAAATAAGGGACACTTCATTAAAAACTTGAAACTCAAACATTAGGTAGAAATAGTTTTATTAACAGAATAAGATAATGATTGAAACTCACAAAAGAAACTGACTTACACCCTCTTAACAGCACATGGTATGTTTCTGCATGCTTTGTCATGCAGAAAAAACATTATTAGAACTACCTAATTTTCTCCATCTGTATTTAGTACTTGACTTTGCTAACTTTAAAAGTGCACTGTCTAAACATTAAAATAAAATAATTTTTATAAGACAGTACATAATCATGATTATTATGTCAATAATTAATGGTATAGTATAGTATGGGATACACAGCATTGTATAGTATTGGGATGCACAGCTAGGCCTATTTTAAGAGTAACTCTCAAGCAACCAGAAAATATCTTTATCAACATGATCCAACATTCCCCTTGGTTAACGGTTAATTAGTCTACTGTACTTTGAAAAAGTCCTGTATTGCCTCTTCCTTCCAACGGGGACGCAGGCTGCCCTGCGAGTTGGAATCCCCGGGCAGGCATTGCCGTGGAAACCACAGCGCGCACCTTCCTCTGGTCAACCCCGCCCAGTCCTGTCCTGCTAGTCAATAATAAGGGACAGGGCCTGAAAAAAATGGACACAAATTTTAGGACCAAAATAAGGGACGTCCCTTAGAATAAGGGACATATGGCAACCCTATTGTTGCCTTATGGAGAGTACACCCAAGAAAAAAAGCCTTCCGAATGCACTATATGCCTTTGCTGAAGAGATTATGCTTCCCAGGTAGGTGAACTGCTGAATGGACTTTGTTGTTCCAAAAAAAAGGGTTTGATGTAAAGTATAAATACGCAGCAGGGAAGCAGTTAAAAAGGGTTCACAGCAAATGTGGCATATGAGGACTCAAGCTGGAAATAATGCATCTGAGCAAACAAGCCATGTTATTAAAGCATTTCTACTTTATTGTAGAAAGCAACAGAAAGGCAGTAATACACATGCAACAGCATGTTTAACAAGTTAGAACAGGAGAAAACATACCATGAGGCACACAAAATGGATGGCATACAGCAGAAGACTAACAGCAACTCTAAACTCCTCCCTTCTTCATCGCTGTGATTGGAAGAGAGAGAGAGCCAATAGGGAGAGCCTAGCTAAAATATTATTCTACCGCTAGATGGCGCTCATGAGAGAGGAAATCTGCTTACTTTTATCCACTCTCATGAGACAGACACATCACATCCATCTAGACTTCAGTATAAACATATTGAACTACATCATTTTGCCATTAATTTCAACAGACTTTAGCACAGATTTGCCTATGCTGATGTGGGAGTGATGGTGTTCTTCCTGTGGTGCGGGCTGGTAGAGAATTTCCGTTTCCTTCAGGCTGACTTCCAGCCCAAACAGCTTTGCAGATGTTGCAAAGCAGGAAGTTAGGCGCTGCAGAGCTGCTTCTGAATGGGCGACAAGGGCAGCATTGTCTGCAAAAAGCAGCTCACGGACTAGATAGTTTAGAGCAGGGGTGCTCAGAAAGTCGATCGCAATCGACTGGTCGATCTTGGGACCCAGGGAGGTCGATCCCAGCTGGATGGGGACGCTTCTGAGGGGGCGGAGCCATGTCGCGCCAAGCCCCGCCCCTCCGCCGGCTTCAGCATTTCCACTGCTTCTCCTGGGTAGAGAGGGTAATGCCAAGCCAGTGGTGGCTATCTATGCCACCACTGGCTTGGCATTAGACTCCTCTACCCAGGAGAAGCAGTGGAAATGCTAAAGCCAGAGGGGGAGGGGGCGGAGCTTGGCGGGCTTAGCTCCACCCCCTTTCTCTGATTTTAGCATTTCCACTGCTTCTCCTGGATAGAGGAGGGCAATGCCAAGCCAGTGGTGGCATAGATAGCCACCACTGGCTTGGCATGACCTTTCTGTACCGAGGAGAAGCAGTGGAAATGCTAAAGCCAGAGGAAAAGGAGGCGGAGCTAAGCCCCGCCAAGCTCCGCCCCCCTCCGCCAGCTTCAGCATTTCCACAGCTTCTCAAGAGTAGAAGGGGATAATGCCAAGCCAGTGATGGCTATCTATGCCACCACTGGCTTGGCATTATTCTCTTCTACCCAGGAAAAGCAGTGGAAATGCTGAAGCCAGAGGGAGGGGGGCGGAGCCTGGCCCCACCAAGCCCCGCACCCTCCCCAGCTCTGCCCTGTTATCTCTTGGTAGATCTTTCTGACTTGGTTTTAGTTTAAGTAGCTCGCATGCTGAAAAAGTGTGGGCACCCCTGGTTTAGAGTCTTAGTGCGAGCTCTTAGACGGCTTAAGTTGAATAAGCTACAATCAGTACAATAGCGTATATACTGTATATGTCGTCTTCTTCTTTGAGGTCTGCCGTATCCCTTTGGGGCATCATGCTGAAGAAGATTGTAAATAGGGTTGGTGCAAGAACACAACCTTGTTTCACTCCATTAGTTTTTAGAAAGGGCTCTGAGAGAGCATCGCGGTGTCTGACTTGACCGTGCTGGCCCCCATGGAACAGGATAATCATTTTGAAACAATCACTTCTGATAAGCAGCTGAATAAACTGAAAAATGTGAGGACAATGGAGAGGCAAGTAGATATACTATTGTAGGTTATTGAGATTTGCACCCCATTGTTCAATGATTGGACATTTTATTATATTTTTCTACAATTCCCAGGACCCCCTGTTGAGAGCACCCCGTAACCCACCCTGCTAGACACAGATGGTCTTGACAGCTGGAGGCTTGCTGGACCCTCCCCTACCCCATTTGTTTCATCACGAGCCTTGTACATGAGTTTGAGATGAAGAGTTCCTACTGATAAGAACTAGTCAAAGGGAGAGTACAGGGCAGAGGATACTGGACCATGATGTAAAATTGCATGATTGCCTTTTAACCAGTTTGAAACTGACAATGATTGAGTGATTACCCAAAAAGGTGGCACAGTGCTGTGACACTATACAAGCAAATATATTTATTTATATATTTGTTTTATTTTATTTTTTTTTAAAATGTTTTATTGAGTTTCATTTTACAAACATACACACTAGAACAAAGACAGTGAGAAAGAAAAAAAAAGGAAAAAGAAAAAAAGAAAACAGTGGTTTACAGCATCCGACGCGGTACTAATAAGTGTTGGCCTGCACTTTACAGGTATTCGGGGGGGGCTTGACATTCCCGTCCCTTTCCCTACGTCAGGACAGCTGGCAACCGAGTTAGGTGGGTGGGTTTAAGGGGGAGTAAGGAGAAGGGAGAAGGGGGATAGGAAGTGAGGGGGTTGAGAACATTGGGGAGAAATTAAAAGCATGGGTAGGGCAGAACTTTCTATAGACTATTTTTGGTCATGGCTAATCTTTCTATAGGATGTATTTACACATTTTTACAAGGGACTCGATGAGGGGAGTTTAGAGAAAGAGGAATAAGTTGTTATTTAATTTCTAACATCCGTTACCTGCCCTCCGTACTTTTTCACAACTTGAAATTCCAACCAACCTTAAACTTTTAAATCAAAGTTCAATTCATATTCATTTTACAATATTGGATAAATAAATCATAACTTTTTGATTGTGGAATGTCTTTTTGAATTTCCTTTAAGGCAGGCAGTCATTCTTTCCATTTGGATGGTGTCTATTACTTTGAATATCCAATCCTCTTTTGTTGAGTTTCTTGGATTTCCAGTGTTTCGCGAGGATCATTTTCGCGGCTGTCGTAATTAAAATAAAAATATTTTGTTCTATTTTGTCCAACTTAGAATCCAGTATTCCTAAAAGAAAGCTTTCCGGGTTTTTTCTTATTGGTTTTTTTCAATACCTTTATAATCTCTCTATGGATCATGGACCAAAATTTATGGCTCTCCTACACGTCCACCACATGTGGAAGTATGTTCCATTATTCCCCACACAGTGCCAACATTGTGGGCTAGCTGACTTATAGATTCTAGCAATCTTATCTGGGGCCAAATGCCAGCGATATAATATCTTTACCCAGTTTTCTTTATAATTCTGACTATAAGATATGTTTACATTCCTTCTCCATATGGTCTTCCATACCTCAGATTTTATTTTGTAACCAATGTTTCTCGACCATTTTATTACATGGTCCTTTACTTGGTTTTGTTTTCCTCCCAATTTTGGAGGGTTTTATAAATTTGCTTATAATTTTTTTTTTTTATTTAGTAAAATCTCTTCTAACTCATTATTTTGGTGTGAAATCCCATTTTTTTGTCTTCTTTATAGATATTTTTTGATCTGGAGGTATGGAAACCAGCTTAAACATATGCTCTCCTCTTCTAGTTTTTGTCTTACTTTTAACCTGAATTCAGTTCCTTCCCAGTACAACAATTTATTATATGTCAACCACTGTTTATTATCCAATTGTCTAATCTGGAAGGCCTCTACTGGGGACGTCCAAGTGGGAATCTCTGCCCTGTCCTCTTTATGATATTTTTCCCATACTTTTATGAGAATACTTCTAATATAGTGGTCCCTGAAACCGGAGTCAAGTTTTATTTTACTATAACACATATAGGCATGAATACCAAACTTTAAATTAAAACCCTCTAAATTTAGGAGCCTGTCGTCTTTTAAATTAATCCATTCCTTTAACCATTGTATACAATTCGCATGGAAGTATACTTTCAGGTCTGGGACTCCCAGACCCCCATTTTTGCACCTGTCCTGAATATATTTGAGTCTTACTCTGGGCTTTTTCCGGACCAAATAAATTTGGATAAATCTTTGTCCCATGTATCTAATTGTTTTTCATTTTTTATGATGGGTATTGTATTAAATAAAAAGTTTATCTTGGGAAGAATAGTCATTTTTATAGCGGCGATTCTACCGAGCAAAGATAAATTTAATTTCTCCCATTTTTTTAAGATGCTTAAAATCTTGTAGAGTTGCGAATTTTTCGAAGTTAACTGCACCCCTAAATACTTCACTTTATTAGTAATTGAGATACCCGAGATCTTTGTAGTTCCTGTTTATCTAATTCGTTTAAGTTTTTAACTAATATTTGTGTTTTTCTCTATTAATTTTTGAAACCTGAGCAGTGGCCAAACCTTTCAATTATTTTCAGCCATTGGGTTATCTTATTTTTGGGTCCTCCAAAATCTGAACTAAATCATCCGCAAAAAAGCTTGATTTTTAGACTTTCCTTTTTGATCTGAGGCCTTTTATTTCTTCCGCTTGTCTAATCTCATCCAAAAGTAATTCTAAAATCATAATAAACAATAGAGGAGACAAGGGACACCCTTGTCTAACCCCTTTCTGTATAGTTATCTTTTCTGTTTTTTTATTATTAACAATGATTTGGGTATATTGTTCACTATATATGGCAGAAATAATATTCAAAAACTGATGGCTAATGTCCATCTCGTTTAACAACGAAGAAAGAAAAACCAGTTGACCCGGTCGAACACTTTTGCCGTCTTAAAATGAAAGCAACACTTCTGTCAATATTCTTGTCGTAATATTCTATGGCATCTAATAAAAAGCCTAACATTTGCATAAAGATGTCTTCCGGAGAAACCCGTTTTGGTCCCTCTTGATCCAGTCATTCAAAAATAATTTTAATCTATCTGAGATAACTAACTAAAAATTTTTGTAATCAATATTTAATAAAGATATAGGTCTGTAATTTGCTGGATCAAGAGGGTCCTTTCCCGGCTTCTCTATAAGGACAGTATTAGAATCTTTCCATGACTCTGGCAGTATTGCTTTATTAAGGATATCATTGAATACCTTCAAGAGGATATCTATTATTTCATCCATATAGGTTTTATAGTATTCCGCTGAATATCCATCTGGGCCTGTGGATTTGCCTATTTTTAAATTTATTATTGCTTTTTAATTTCCTCTTTGCTTATCGGGGAATTTAGTTTTTCTCTATCTAGATCGGCAATCTTTCCAATTTTTTTCCAGAAAAATATGCTGCTACCTCCGCTATGTTTGTGTCTTCCCTTTTATAAAGTTTAGAAAAAAAAATTTCAAAAATTTTCCTGATTTCTCCATCTTTTGAATAGATATTTCCGCCCACCTTTAATTTGGTTATCAATGTACGTTTCCTTTTTCTTTTAGTTGCCACGAGAGCAATTTCCCTATTTTGTTTCCTGATTGAAGTACCTTTGTTTTACCGCTCAAATTCCTCTCAATTATTTCCATTTTCATAAATTTCTAATTGTTTATTATAGGCTTTTAATTCCTTTTTCTTCTTATCATTATTCAGCTCAGATTTTAATATCTTCTCTATATCTATTATTCTTTTATGTAACTCATTAGTTTTCCTGAGCATCCGTTTTCCTAATGGACTGTTTGAGAAAATAACCTCTCATAAGGCTTTACTAGTATCCCAAATAATATTATGTTTTTTGATTATCTTGGCAATTTATTTCAAAAATTCTTTTAGTATTTTTTACTCTCATCCAAGATTTTTTCATCCTTCAGCAAAACTTGTGGGAATCTCAGTGAAACTCTCTATCTTCGTTGTAAAAGTTCCATCTCTATCTGACAATGGTCTGAAAAAACCTAGGTAATATCTTTGCTTTTTAAAATGTAACGTCGCAATGTTTAACTGTTCTCTTATTTTCCGGAGTACATGTCTGATTTAGAATTGCAATTTCTGTACCCAGATTCTGAAGTGACAGCACCCATTAGGCAATACCACCATTATATTGATGATGTTTTCTTTATTTGGTCAGGAGAGGGCGACATTGAGTCAATTACGAGTTATTTCAACACATGGAATCCATCCATCAAATTTACATTTGAACAAAACACCCAGAGTATTACCTTTTTAGATTTAACGATATATCGTGATCAGAACACTTTGAGAGTAAAAAATTATTGTAAACCAACTAGCCGTAATTCCTATTTGCATTTCAAATCCTATCACACCCACTCTCTGAAATATAATCTCCCGTTCTCCCAGCTAACCCGCCTTGCTTTGAACTCATCGAGAAGGCAGATTTTGAACAATTGGCTGCGGCTCTGATAGCTCAACTTAAAGAAGGGATACCCAACTCGATTCTATACAAATCTCTAAACAAGATTCGCAATATCCCTAGAGAAGACCTGTTTCACCACCGCCCTAAAACACCCTGTGAACGTATTATCTGGCCCTTGACTTTCACCTCACTCCCATTGTATTTCTTAAATTGTACGTAAATACTGGCCCATTGTGAGCTCCATTCCAGGATTGGAAAACCCCCGATGATAGCTAATAAAGAGAACATCTAACTTAAAAACAATTGTTAATTCATGCTGATCACAGAATTCCCCAACACACATTTAAAGGCAAAACACACACTCAACCTTGTTACCATTGCACTATATGCTAGCACATTTCTACTCAGGAAACCATCACCGACCTGGAAGGAAAAACATACTTTTTAAAATTCGTACAGGAGCCACATGTGGCAGTAAAAATATTATTTATTGTTTGATTTTTCCCATGTTTGAGATATTACATTGAGAAATTGGGCGTGACTTGGCGCATTTGAGGGCGCAAGAACATCGTTCGAGATTTAAAACATGCAATGAATCCTCCCCGCTCTACATGCATTTTAAACAGCATCATAACTTTATGACTTTAAAATCTTAGTATTAGAAGTAATTTCACCACGACCATACCAGGATCATAAGCAATTATTGCATCAAAGAGAAGTATTCTGGATTCATTCCCTAAAAAGCAGCTACCTCTAGGCCATATGATTCCCTTTCAATCAGTGAAATTTTGGAGGTGGTTTCACCTGGAGCTTATCAGGAGTGTATGTAACCGGGACCTCCGGTGTTATGTGTTGTCCGTTGACTACCTTGTGAAGTAGTGGCTTCGCCCACACAGAAATATAATTTATGTTGATTTAACAGATTGGTATGTATATAGCCTTAAGCCTTTTTTAAGGGTTGTCCTGTATATATGGCGGGCACAATTGAATACTTTATGACATGTTGATAAGTTTGTATTATATTTTATTTCATATTATAGATTATGGACCAGCGGAATTATAAATATATGCTATTCTTTGGGGTCCCGATGAAGCCAGGTGACCCTGGCGAAACGGCAAGGCCTTTTGAATACATAGTCCGTCGACCTTAAAAGCTTGACGCTCCGGATTACAAATATACCTATATGTTGAGTGATTTTGAATGCTGACAGAAATATATTCGAACAGATTGCTTTGCGATAGATTGTTTGAATACGTCTTTAATGAATTCCACATCCCCATTTGGGAAGATTTATTATTTCTACTATTGAATGACTTCTAAAATGAATGGAAAATAAATTGGTTGAAGCATAGACTGGATACTTTTTTCGTGCATTAGCAACCCTTTTCCTGTTTAAACTTTACTTTGGGCTTATATTGAAAAGTGTAAGCTCTTGTCTCATTACCATATACATTAGGATAATTTGATACATACTGTTAATTTGGTGGGATGATTTGGTATTTATTCTAAACCTTAGAGATTTCATAAAATCCTGTGCATTTTAAAGACTCCCAATTTAGAGGTTCATAGCTAGGCTACTTTGTATTAAATGTAATATTCCTTGGCATACTAATTATTTTAGCAGGGTTTTCTGCACTCCACGCTATCACACCAACTTTCATGTTTCTAATGTTTTTTTCTTCCCTGGTGAAATGATTACATTTTGTTGGCTCATCTGACATAGAGAGCTTTTGAGTTTCTAACGGATCTCGGAGGGCATTCTTCATAAGAGATTCCCTTTTCAAACAAAAGTTTCATTTCAAGTTCAGCATCTGTTTGAGAAAAGCTTTTCTTTCAAGTTCTGATATTTTTCACACAACTATTGCTATTCCTTATACAAAACTTTAAAGGCAAATGCCATTTGACTTCAGTGGAAAGAGGAACCTATCCTTGAGTTCAGCTGCAGCTTTATGCAAATTGTTTCCAGGCAACAGATTCACTTTTAAACAGCAAAATTTGGTGTTTTCAAAGTGCAGTTGAGAACATTGGGGAGAAATTAAAAAGCATGGGTAGGGCAGAACTTTCTATAGACTATTTTTGGTCATGGCTAATCTTTCTATAGGATGTATTTACACATTTTTACAAGGGACTCGATGTGAGGGGAGTTTAGAGAAAGAGGAATAAGTTGTTATTTAATTTCTAACATCCGTTACCTGCCCTCCGTACTTTTTCACAACTTGAAATTCCAACCAACCTTAAACTTTTAAATCAAAAGTTCAATTCATATTCATTTTTACAATATTGGATAAATAAATCATAACTTTTGATTGTGGAATGTCTTTTTGAATTTCCTTTAAGGCAGGCAGTCATTCTTTCCATTTGGATGGTGTCTATTACTTTGAATATCCAATCCTCTTTTGTTGGAGTTTCTTGGTTCCAGTGTTTCTCGAGGATCATTTTCGCGGCTGTCGTAATTAAAATAAAAATATTTTGTTCTATTTTTGTCAACTTAGAATCCAGTATTCCTAAAAAGAAAGCTTTCCGGTTTTTTTCTTATTGGTTTTTCAATACCTTTATAATCTCTCTATGGATCATGGACCAAAATTTATGGCTCTCCTACCGTCCACCACATGTGGAAGTATGTTCCATTATTCCCACACAGTGCCAACATTGTGGGCTAGCTGACTTATAGATTCTAGCAATCTTATCTGGGGCCAAATGCCAGCGATATAATATCTTTACCCAGTTTTCTTTATAATTCTGACTATAAGATATGTTTACATTCCTTCTCCATATGGTCTTCCATACCTCAGATTTTATTTTGTAACCAATGTTTCTCGACCATTTTATTACATGGTCCTTTACTTGGTTTTGTTTTCCTCCCCAATTTTGGAGGGTTTTATAAATTTTGCTTACCAATTTTTTTTATTTAGTAAAATCTCTTCTAACTCATTATTTTGGCCGAAATCCCATTTTTTTGTCTTCTTTATAGATATTTTTGATCTGGAGGTATGGAAACCAGCTTAAACATATGCTCTCCTCTTCTAGTTTTTGTCTTACTTTTAACCTGAATTCAGTTCCTTCCCAGTACAACAATTTATTATATGTCAACCACTGTTTATTATCCAATTGTCTAATCTGGAAGGCCTCTACTGGGACGCCCAAGTGGGAATCTGCCCTGTCCTCTTATGATATTTTTCCCATACTTTTATGAGAATACTTCTAATATAGTGGTCCCTGAAACCGAGTCAAGTTTTATTTTACTATAACACATATAGGCATGAATACCAAACTTTAAATTAAAACCCTCTAAATTTAGGAGCCTGTCGTCTTTTAGGTTAATCCATTCTTTTATCCATTGTAGACACCCGCATGGAAGTATAATTTCAAGTCTGGGACTCCCAGACCCCATTTTCCTCCGTTCTTGAATATATTTGAGTCTTACTCTGGGCTTTTTCCAGACCATATAAATTTTGATAGATCTTTGTCCCATGTATCTAATTGTTTTTCATTTTTATGATGGGTATTGTATTAAATAAAAAAAAGTTTATTTTAGGAAGAATAGTCATTTTATAGCGGCGATTCACCGAGCAAAGATAAATTTAATTTCTCCATTTTTTTAAGATGCTTAAAATCTTGTAGAGTTATAATTTTTCGAAGCTAACTGCACCCCTAAATACTTCACTTTATTAGTAATTGAGATACCCGAGATCTTTTGTAGTTCCTGTTTATCTAATTCGTTTAAGTTTTTAACTAATATTTGTGTTTTTTCTCTATTAATTTTGAAACCTGAGCAGTGGCCAAACCTTTCAATTATTTTCAGCCATTGGGTTATCTTATTTTTTGGGTCCTCCAAAATCTGAACTAAATCATCCGCAAAAGCTTGGATTTTTAGACTTTCCTTTTTGATCTGGAGGCCTTTTATTTCTTCCGCTTGTCTAATCTCATCCAAAAGTAATTCTAAAATCATAATAAACAATAGAGGAGACAAGGGACACCCTTGTCTAACCCCTTTCTGTATAGTTATCTTTTCTGTTTTTTTATTATTAACAATGATTTGGGTATATTGTTCACTATATATAGCAGAAATAATATTCCGAAACTGATGGCCAATGTCCATCTCGTTTAACAACGAAGAAAGAAAAAACCAGTTGACCCGGTCGAACACTTTTTCGTCGACGAAAATGAAAGCAACACTTCTGTCAATATTCTTGTCGTAATATTCTATGGCATCTAATAAAAGCCTAACATTTGCATAAAGATGTCTTCCCGGGAGAAACCCGTTTTGGTCCCTCTTGATCCAGTCATTCAAAAATAATTTTAATCTATCTGAGATAACTAACGCAAAAATTTTGTAATCAATATTTAATAAAGATATAGGTCTGTAATTTGCTGGATCAAGAGGGTCCTTTCCGGCTTCTCTATAAGGACAGTATTAGAATCTTTCCATGACTCTGGCAGTATTGCTTTATTAAGGATATCATTGAATACCTTCAAGAGGATATCTATTATTTCATCCATATAGGGTTTTATAGTATTCCGCTGAATATCCATCTGGGCCTGTGGATTTGCCTATTTTTAAATTTATTATTGCTTTTTAATTTCCTCTTGCTTATCGGGAATTTAGTTTTCTCTATCTAGATCGGCAATCTTTCCAATTTTTTTTCCAGAAAAATATGCTGCTACCTCCGCTATGTTTGTGTCTTCCCTTTTATAAAGTTTAGAAAAAAAAATTTCAAAAATTTTCCTGATTTCTCCATCTTTTGAATAGATATTTCCGCCCACCTTTAATTTGGTTATAAATGTCGTTTCCTTTTTCTTTTAGTTGCCACGAGAGCAATTTCCCTATTTTGTTTCCTGATTGAAGTACCTTTGTTTTACCGCTTTCAAATTCCTCTCAATTATTTCCATTTCATAAATTTCTAATTGTTTATTATAGGCTTTTAATTCCTTTTTCTTCTTATCATTATTCAGCTCAGATTTTAATATCTTCTCTATATCTATTATTCTTTTATGTAACTCATTAGTTTTCCTGAGCATCCGTTTTTTCCTAATGGACTGTTGTTTGAGAAAATAACCTCTCATAAAGGCTTTACTAGTATCCCAAATAATATTATGTTTTTGATTATCTTGGCAATTTATTTCAAAAAATTCTTTTAGTATTTTTACTCTCATCAAGATTTTTCATCCTTCAGCAAAACTTGTGGGAATCTCCAGTGAAACTCTCTATCTTCGTTGTAAAGTTCCATCTCTATCTGACAATGGTCTGAAAAAAAACCTAGGTAATATCTTTGCTTTTTTAAAATGTAACGTCGCAATGTTTAACTGTTCTCTTATTTTCCGGAGTACATGTCTGATTTAGAATTGCAATTTCTGTACCCAGATTCTGAAGTGACAGCACCCATTAGGCAATACCACCATTATATTGATGATGTTTTCTTTATTTGGTCAGGAGAGGCGACATTGAGTCAATTACGAGTTATTTTCAACATGGAATCCATCCATCAAATTTACATTTGAACAAAACACCCAGAGTATTACCTTTTTAGATTTAACGATATATATCGTGATCAGAACACTTTGAGAGTAAAAATTATTGTAAACCAACTAGCCGTAATTCCTATTTGCATTTCAAATCTATCACACCACGCTCTGAAATATAATCTCCCGTTCTCCCAGCTAACCCGCCTTAAGCGGAACTCATCGAGAGAGGCAGATTTTGAACAATTGGCTGCGGCTCTGATAGCTCAACTTAAAGAAGGGGGATACCCCAACTCGATTCTATACAAATCTCTAAACAAGATTCGCAATATCCCTAGAGAAGACCTGTTTCACCACCGCCCTAAAACACCCTGTGAACGTATTATCTGGCCCTTGACTTTCACCCCGCACTCCCATTGTATTTCTTAAATTGTACGTAAATACTGGCCCATTGTGAGCTCCATTCCAGGATTGGAAAACCCCCCGATGATAGCTAATAAGAGAACATCTAACTTAAAACAATTGTTAATTCATGCTGATCACAGAAGTCCCCAACACACATTTAAAGGCAAAACACACACTCAACCTTGTTACCATTGCACTATATGCAAGCACATTTCTACTCAGGAAACCATCACCGACCTGGAAGGAAAACATACTTTTAAATTACGTACAGGAGCCACATGTGGCAGTAAAAATATTATTTATTGTTTGATTTTCCCATGTTTGAGATATTACATTGGAGAAAGTGGGCGTGACTTTTACGAGGCGCAAGAACATCGTTCGAGATTTAAAACATGCAATGAATCCTCTCCGCTCTACATGCATTTTAAACAGCATCATAACTTTTATGACTTTAAAATCTTAGTATTAGAAGTAATTTCACCACGACCATACCAGGATCATAAGCAATTATTGCATCAAAGAGAAGTATTCTGGATTCATTCCCTAAAAAGCGAGCTACCTCTAGGCCATAATGATTCCCTTTCAATCAGTGAAATTTTGGAGTAGGTTTCACCTGGAGCTTATCAGGAGTGTATGTAACCGGGACCTCCGGTGTTATGTGTTGTCCGTTGACTACCTTGTGAAGTAGTGGCTGCGTCCACACAGAAATATGTTTATGTTGATTTAACAGATTGGTATGTATATAGCCTTAAGCCTTTTTTAAGGGTTGTCCTGTATATATGGCGGGCACAATTGAATACTTTATGACATGTTGATAAGTTTGTATTATATTTTATTTCATATTATAGATTATCGGACCAGTGGAATTATAAATATATGCTATTCTTTGGGGTCCCGATGAAGCCAGGTGACCCTGGCGAAACGGCAAGGCCTTTGAATACATAGTCCGTCGACCTTAAAAGCTTGACGCTCCGGATTACAAATATACCTATATGTTGAGTGATTTTGAATGCTGACAGAAATACTCTATTCCGGAACAGATTGCTTTGCGATAGATTGTTTTGAATACGTCTTTAATGAATTCCACATCCCCATTTGGGAAGATTTATTATTTCTACTATTGAATGACTTCTAAATGAATGGAAAATAAATTGATTGAAGCATAGACTGGATACTTTTTTCGTGCATTAGCAACCCGCTTTCCTGTTTAAACTTTACTTTGGGCTTATATTGAAAAGTGTAAGCTCTTGTCTCATTACCATATACATTAGGATAATTTGATACATACTGTTAATTTGGTGGGGATGATTTGGTATTTATTCTAAACCTTAGAGATTTCATAAAATCCTGTGCATTTTAAAGACTCCCCCCAATTTAGAGGTTCATAGCTAGGCTACTCTCTTTGTATTAAATGTAATATTCCTTGGCATACTAATTATTTTAGCAGGGTTTCTGCACTCCACGCTATCACACCAACTTTTCATGTTTCTAATGTTTTTTTTTCTTTCCCTGGTGAAATGATTACATTTTTGTTGGCTCATCTGACATAGAGAAGCTTTTGAGTTTCTAACGGATCTCTTGAGGGCATTCTTCATAAGAGATTCCTTTTCAAACAAAAGTTTCATTTCAAGTTCAGCATCTGTTTGAGAAAAGTTTGCTTTTCTTTCAAGTTCTGATGTTTTTCACACAACTATTGCTATTCCTTATACAAAACTTAAAGGCAAATGCCATTTGACTTCAGTGGAAAGAGGAACCTATCCTTGAAGTTCAGCTGCAGCTTTATGCAAATTGTTTCAGGCAACAGATTTCCTTTTATGTTTTAAACAGCAAAATTTGGTGTTTTCAAAAGTGCATTTTTAAAAAAATCAGCAACACTCAATGCACATATTTTATTGTATTGTTCATTTATAGTCATTAGTCAAACTATTAAGTAAACATAAAACAATTTTGCAAGAGAGAATACTGTTTTTGAACTTTAAGATCTGTATAGTGTAAAGGTAAAACTAAATATATGATCAAACTAGTCCTCTGCTGGTGTTGAAACCTGCAGAACATAACATAGGTGTCATAGGTCCAAGTAATGACTCACACGAAAACATTGTTCTCTTGTACCTGATTCCATTAACGAGTGTGGCCCTCCAGGTGTTGTTAGACGGCAGCTCAAAGAAATGCTCGTCCCCAGCTTAGCCAATTATTATTATTATTATTTTTATTATTTATAACCCGCCCTTCTCCACCCCCGAAGGGGGACTCAGGACGGCTAACAACAGGCAGTGATACATATACAATCATTAAACAACCCACTGCACCATAAAAAATACATTAAACAGATTAAAAACCAGTTACAAATACACATAATTACAATACACAAATCCACACAGTCCAATTTCCATAGTCTCAAATTTGTCCAAAGCCAGTCACAGTCCGTTTTCAACACTGTCATTGTTTTATTGTCCGTCTGCTCCCAATATCTAACCAAATGCCTGGTCCCATAGCCACATCCTCAACTTTTTCCTAAAGGAAAGGAGGGAAGAGGTTGACCTAATTTCGGTGGGGAGCGAGTTCCACAGGCGAGGGGCCACCACCGAGAAAGCCCTGTCCCTCGTCCCCACCAACCATGTTTGCGACAAAGGTGGGACCAAGAGCAGGGCCTCCCCGGAGGATAGTAAATTTCAAGGTGGGACATAAGGGAAGATACGTTTGGACAAGTAAGCTGGGCCAGAACCGTATAGGGCTTTAAAGGTCAAAACCAGCACTTTGAATTATGCTTGGAATTGGATTGGCAGCCAGTGGAACTGACACAACAGAGGAGTGGTGTGCTCCCTGTATGTCACTCTAGTGCAGGGTTGCTCACACTTTTTCAGCATGCGAGCTACTCTTAAGCAACCAAGTCCAAAAGATCTACCTGCTCCCGCCGCCATGCGCTCTTGCCACCGCGCATGCTCCTGCTGCTGTTTTCCGCCCACGCAGCGCTTCCGCCTGCGGGGCATTGCAGGAAGGAGAAAGCACGAGGCGGGGCATCCAGAGGGAGCGCTCCGCCCTGCCTGTCTTGCCGGCAACGGAGGCTGCACAGCTGCTTCTGGACGAGAGAGAGGCAGGGCGCTCCCTCCAGAGGCCCCGCCTCCTGCTTCTTTCTTCCTGCAATGCCCCACAGGCGAAAGAAGCACTGCGAGAGTGAAAGCCAGCAGCAGGAGCGCACATGCGCGCAGGGTGTGCGCGCGCATGGCAGGAGCACCCCATCCGGCTGGTGAGACCTGAAGATCACCTGGAAGAGGGCCGAAGATCTACTAGTAGCTCCCGAGCTACCTAATGAGCACCCCTGGCTTATGTAGACAATATTAGGAGGCTTGAGGAAACCACAAGGTTTAGATGGGGATATTTAGGGAAAATCCTTAGGCGGGAGGGTATGGTTTCTAAAAGGGCCAAATCTGGACGGAGCATTCTCAATGGCTGTCGATTGACTGCTGGGGAAAGAAGGATGTGGAAAAGCTGGCTGGGAAATAAGTGGAATTGAGTTTCCAGAAAGTGATATAGGAGCGGGCAAGAACGACAGACAGTAATATCCCATATTGTCCTTTTCCCATGTATGCAGGGAAGTCAGCCCCTGGTTGCACACATATACACAAGCAAAGACACAATATTTTGGATAATAAAAGATCACAACTCATACCCCCAACTCAGGTGTTCCCCCTCCCTTCGTGAAAACCCCACATTCAGTAGTTCCCATCAGCACTGCCATCTTTTATTTCAAATCCAAGACCCATGCCAACCTCCAAACACAATTTGTGACCAAACAAAACAGTTATACAGAGAGGGGAGGGTGGGTGAAAGGCCAGAAACATCTGATGTGGTCTAGCCCCCAAGTCCCCTTAAATGCTGGCCAGGGCGGCCAGATAATTCCCAAAAAGTAATTGGAAGGCATTGGCTCTTGGATGTCAGCTGCAAGGGCTCACTGGAAGCACCAGTAACAAAGGCTCCTCCAAAAAGCTTCCATTTTCACATGAAAGTGTGCAGAATACCATTGTAAAAAGTAAAATTCTTTATGTTGAAAGTAATTTTCAACAGAAAATTGGGGTTTTTTAAAAGTGCAATTTATGTGAGTAAAGGTCACATGGGAAAAATATACAATATTTTGTTTTGTCTGGAGAAAATGCATCATTTACAGAAAAGTGAAAGGTGCTCTTGGTTTTCAAGGACATGTGTCTAGCTCAGTGGTTCCCAGCCTTTTTTTTGACCAGGGACCACTTGGCTAGGGGGTATTTTGACCAGGGACTACTACTACTACTACTACTAATAATACACTTTATTTATATTCCACTCTTCTCACCCCGAAGGAGACTCAGAGCGGATTACAGTTACACATACTTAGCAGACAATCCCTGCCGTTTCCACATACACAACATATAGACAAACAGAGGCAAATTCTGGCCACCAGGAGGAGCTGATGCACTCCTCATCTCTCAGCATTCCCAGCATCCCTTGTTCTTTCTGCATTCCTCAGCGTTCCTGGAGTTCTTTAATGGCCTCATAATTCAGTCAAAATTTGCCTCCCCACTTAATGTGGTACCCTTATCTCCTACTTGACAGATGCAACTGTCTTTCGGGCTGCAAAGGTTGACAGCAGGCTACACTTCAAGGTCAATCACCCACCTCGACCCGGGCAGGCCTTGAACTCATGACCTACTGGTCAGAGAGATCTTATGCAGCTGACACTTAGCCAGCTGCGCCACATTCCCGGACTACGCTATGTGACACTATGTCCGTCGTCATCCGTTAAGAGCCTTGGGGTGACTTTGGACCCTCTGTTGTCGATGGAGGCTCACGTCTCCACCGTCACCAGAGTGGTGTTTTTCCATCTTCACCAGGCGAGGAAGCTGGCCCCCTACTTGTCCCGGCATAACCTGGCCACAGTGGTCCAAGCTACAGTCATCTCGAGGCTAGACTACTGTAACGCTCTGTACATTGGCCTTCCTCTGTTGGTGATCCGGAAACTTAAGCTGGTGCAGAACGCTGCAGCCCGGCTCCTTGCTGGGGTCTCGGTGAGCTGTCACATCACGCCAATTCTGCACGAACTGCACTGGCTACCTGTAGAATGCCGGATTACCTTCAAAGTGTTAGTCTTGACTTTTAAGGCCTTACATGGTCTGGGTCCAGTGTACCTGCGGAACCGCCTCATCCCATATCATCCCACCAGATCTCTGTGCTCTGAAGAGCAAAACCTCCTGGTCATCCCTAGTCCTAAGACATATCGCCTGACTGCAACCTGTCGCCTGGCTTTTTCGATCGTGGCTCCAGTACTTTGGAACGCGTTGCCCGCCGACGTCCGTGCTATTCAGAGCCTCCTTCCGTTCAGGAAAGCCTGCAAGACTTTGTTATTCAAGCAGGCTTTCGGAGTCGGATGAACTGCAATCTTCCATTGTGTATCGCCATCTTGTACTATCTTTACTGTCGCAATGTTCTTTTAATGCGTGGCCTATTGTGACATTTTAATCTGTTGTTTTAATTGTGGTTTTTAACTTTTTAGCTATGTTTGGCTGTTTTTTATGAATATGTTGTAAGCCGCCCCGAGCCATTGGGAGGGGCGGCAAACAAATACGAATAAATAAATAAATAAATAAATAATACTCTCCAACAGTAGTACAAAAGGGTTATGAATCAAATTTTGGTCAACTTTACATTTGGTTTGGTTATTTGGCGTGCTGATTCAGTAAATCGCATTGGATAGACCACATCAGCGTTAGTTTCTGATACAGAACATATGCCATTCAGTAGTCGCCATCTGCTCGCCCACAGAAAATGGTATTTAATAAGTCTCTGCACTATAAGAGGGTTTCACGAGACCAGTCACTCTCATTATAATGGTGAAGCCACGAACCATATTTTAGTTCTTGTGGATCACTAGTGATCCGTGGACTACAGGCAGGAACCACTGGTCTAGCTAGTGGGGAAATAGTCTGCTGGACTAGACATAACTTTGGCACAGATCTTTTTATATGCTGATTAAAGAGTACAATTCTCATAGATTTTTTTCACCTACATGTAATACCATCTTGGAGCAGGGAGGGCATGCCATAAATTGGAATTGCAGCCCAGATGTGGGATTATGCTTTGACTGTCTTGTTTCAGGTTAATCTCTTCCCACAATTACTATTCCGAAGAAATGAGTTCCAATGCAAGTTTGGTCCTGGAATATCTTCAGGGTTAAAAATTAGGTTAGAATAATAAGATCATAGTTTTATTTGCTGTTGAAGACTCTTGTTCGTGTAGTTTTGATGTGTTGGAAGTTCAGCAAGCCAGTCCCAGAGGTTCTTTCATTTTAAAAAATAGTTTACAAGCTGCACTAAGTAGGGTCAGTGATGAAATGATAGTCTTTCTTTTGAAGTTGTTGGCATATTCAAAGGCATCTTTGTTTCTATAAACCTGTATTCTTACTCTCTAAGAAGAAAAGACCTTAGATCAGAAGGTTGTAAAAAGCAATTCTATGATAAGAAAAGAAGCAGCATTGTATGAAAGCTTTGGAGGATTTAGTTCAGGGACGGGGTGTAATTGATCCTTTAGAACAGGGGCTCCCAAACTTTTTCAACCACAAAACCCTTCCTGAAGCAAAAGTTTCTCGTGAAGCCCCAACAAAGGTTTAGTGTTTAGTTCAAATCTGTGTTCTATGAGGTATATTACACATGGTACATACACAAAAGTATGAATAATAAGGCATATATAAGATATAACATATTTTCTGGAGTATAAGACTACTTTTTAACCCAAGAAAACATTCTCAAAAGTCAGGGGTCATCTTATATGCTTGCGTCGTCTTATATGCGGGAGTTGACGTATACACCAGGAGTCTTCTTATACGTTGGGAGTCATCTTATAGAGCGGGTGCTGTAACTTCCAGTCCAGATTGGAGAATCTGAGGTTGCCGTATATGGTGGGGGAGCTCAAAAATGGCAGTGACCGCGTCCCTGCCGTATGCGGCGAGTGTATGAAAGCATTAAGGTCGATGCTGTACAAGTACGGTAGAAAAAAATCAATCCATCAGGATTTGTGGACTTAATGCGGTCCTGATGGTGAGGTGAAGGAGTGCCTCACCGGGAAGGTGTAGCTGAAGAGCGGAGGAAGCTGCAGGTGTCCGGGGTGCCCGGGATATGGAAAAAAGAGATAGAGTGGCTCTGGGCCGAGAAAAACACATCCCTTTTACCTGTCTGGCCTGCCCTTGTATCCTGTTACTGTACCTCCTCCTCTGCCTCTCAGATCTCGCTCCTGAAGACTGCATTGAAGCGGTGCAGGTGTGCATGTGCGAGATCTGAGAGGTAGAGAAGAAGGTACAGTAATAGGAAAATTACCATATTGAAATCAAATCTATCTGGGGATGACCTAGCCACAGTGGTTCATGCCACAGTAATCTCAAGACTTAACTATTGTAATGCCCTTTATGTTGGCCTTCCCTTGTCGGTGACCCGGAGACTTCGACTAGTACAGGATGCGGTGGCCAGACTCCTCACGGGAACCCCCGTGAGGAATGTTATAACACCTGTCCTATACCAACAACACTGGCTTCCGGTCAAGTTCCGTATTACTCACAAGGTGCTGGTTCTAATATTTAAGGCGTTGCATGGTCAAGGGCAGGCATACCTACGGGATCACCTCTCTCCGTGTCGATCCTGGAGATCGCCTCGATCAGGCCACCAGAATCTATTACAGGTCCCAGGCCCTAAGGATGCCCATTTGAGATCAACCCGGCGTAGAGCTTTTTCAGTGATTGCCCCATCACTCTGGAACGCCCTCCCTCCTTACATCAGAGCCCCTCGTGATCTAAAAGACTTTCGCACGGCTTGTAAAACGTGGCTGTTTGAGAGGGCGTTCGGCTGAGAACTTTTAGACTGTCAATTGTTTTTTATATGTTCTTTTTTTTAACAGATAATAATTGTCTATTGTAGGCATAGATTATAATAAACATAATTCCTGTGTTATCTATTCCCATTCTTTACAGAACATTCATAATTACATTTTTTGGTTTTCTCCCACCTCTCCCCACCCCCTTCCCTATCCCTCCCACCACTTCTTCTTTATATATTTATTTTTAACCACGAACACAGCCTTTGAAATCTCTGTACAATATCTGGACTGGCTTCTCCTTCTTCTAACCATTTCATATAGGTCCCCATTTCTCTTTAATTACTTCTGTTATATCTATCTGTGAGTATTCTTGGTTTATACATGCAATGATATCAGATTGGCCTTGTTCAAATAGGTAGTTATTCCAATTTTCCAGATTCCATTTTTTTTCATCTCTCCATCCCCATGCTATTTCTGATTTTCCTGCTAGGATCATTGCTTTAAATAACTCTTGGTCCTTTGCAGCAATGTTTTTATTCCCTGTGACTGCCATTAGTAAAAATTCCTAATTAGCTTGAGTTGTTATTTTGAAGAGTTTCCCAATTTTCCTCATTATTTTATTCCAAAGTTTTTTTGCAATTATACAGTCCCACCACATGTGTGTGCGTCACCAGCCCTTCTCAGCTTTGCAGTGCCAACACATTGGGCTTAATCCTGTTCCAATATTTGCTAATTGAGCTGGTGTCCTGTACCATTTCCAAATAAATTTCCTTTCTAATTCTTTATATTTTTCCATTTTAATTTTATTTACCCCCTTCTTCCACTCCTCAATATTTTGTTTTGTAAGTGTCCCCTGCTTTTGCCATTTATTTTGTAATGATCTGACTATATATTCCTCATCTTTTATCATTGTTTTATATATTACTCCTACCAAGCCTTTCGTTACCTTCTTTCCTTTCATCAATATACTTTCAACCACATTTTCTTTACCTAAATATTCTCCATATCTTCCTTGTTTAAGCTTATTGCAAAGGCCTAATACTTTTATCCAGTTTCTGTTACCCATTTTTCTAATAACCTGTCCGTGGGAGTCAGCTGTCCATTTATATCATACATATCCTTAATGCAATAATATCCTTTGTCTTTCAGATCTTTCCACCAGCTGGGGCCAAACTCTTTCCCGTATAGGGTTTCTAGGGGTGTCCACTTTGTTATATCCGACATCCAGAGTGGTTTCCATTTTTTCCATATTTTTAATGCCAGCCTTCTAGGGCCTCTATTTTTTTTATGGTAGCCTCTATATTTCCTGTAAAAATCCCAAATTTTCCCTCTCCATTATTAACTGCGTCTTCTATTTTGCACCATTTTTCTTCTCTCCTTAAACTGTTTTCTATCAATGCCTTTAGTTGAAATTCTTCATAATAAATTTCCAAATTTGGTAGTCCCCATCCTAATTCTTTCTGGTGTGTGTAATATACTTTCTTTGAGATTCTGGGTTTCTTTTCGTTCAATATCCATTCTTTAATAGTCTTGTCCCAAGTTTTTATTTGTTTTGAATTAATTTCTATTGGGAGAACCTGAAATAAATACATTATTTTTGGGATTAAGAACATTTTTGCTGCTTTTATTTTACTAAAGATGCTTAGATTTTTTTCCTTCCATCTTTTCATGATCTTAATAATTTTTTCCATGCCGCCTTATAGTTACTCTCCTTCATCTTTTTTTTTAATTTTTAAAAGACTTTATTGAGAAATTCAACATACAAAAGTCAACATATAGAAACACTGCAGCCTGTATGGGCACATGAAGTCCATAGAGGGAAAGTCGAAAGGTAGGGGGATGGGTAAGTGAGGGAGAGGAGGAGGGGGGAAGAGATAAAAGAAAGAAAACATAAACACGTAACAAAACACCATCATAAAAAGCACAAAGTTGGCTTCACATCTCATGTTGAAGATCAGTTATTTGTATTTAGCCATCTCCTAGGATGGTATTATATCTTAAATCCTTTTAGTTTAATCTTTTTCTTTTCTTTAATAAAACTTAAGAAGGGTTGCCAAGTCTGTTCAAAGCATTTCGATGAGTCGTCCCGAAGCAGGTGGGTGAGTTTGTCCATTTCTGCAATCTCTATTGTTTTTAGCAGCCATTCCTCTTCCCCTGGGGTGTCCGAGCACTTCCAGTACCTTGCTAAGGTTATCCTTGCGGATGTTGTAAGATAGGTCAAAAGTCTTTCCAGGTTATTATTTTTCTCATAACCTGTGATATTTAAAAGAAAAAACTCCGGTTTCTTTTCAAACTTAGACTTAATAATGTCTTGAATGTTTTTATAAATCATATTCCAATACAGTTTGACTATTTTACATGACCATATCATGTGGAAGAAAGTCCCCCGTTCTTGCTTACATTTCCAACATAAGTCGTTATTGTTCTTGTTAATTTTCGCTAGTTGGCTGGGAGTTATATACCACCTATATATAATCTTAAAGATGTTCTCTCTTAAATTATATGCGTATGTGTACTTTTGTTTTTTCTTCCATATTTTTTCCCATTCCTCCATTGGTATGGGATATCCTATATTAGCTTCCCATTTTAACATATATTCCTTTATTGGTTTTTCTTGAAAGTCTTTTTCAAGTATAAAATTATATAATAAGCTCACTGTTTTTTTCCCCGAAAGTAGCCAGATTTTCTCTATTTTAGGGGGTATCCACTCCCAGCCAATCTGCTTATCTATCATATACCTTTTTTTTAGTTGACTGTGTTGAAACCAATTAAGGTTATACAATGTCAGCTCTCTCTGTTCTTTTATGACCAGGTTGGAGCCGTCCTTTTTCAGAAGGTCTTTATATTTGGGCCAGTTATTTTCTTCCAATTTAATCAATTGGAAAGCTTCTACCGGGGAGATCCAGGTTGGGATTTTGCTGTACCATATTTTTTTTATATTTCGTCCACACTTTAAATAGGGCTGCCCTAAGTATATGATTTTTAAAATTCTTATCCTGAAGAATTTTATCATAAATCAAATAGGCATGCCAGCCAAATTTGTTCCCAAAACCTTCAAGGTTCAGCTGGCATGTATTTTTCAGATTAATCCAATCTCTCATTGCTTCCAGGCAGTTCGCTTCATAATATTTGCTTAAATGGGGAACTCCGAAACCTCCATTACAGGTTTTCTCGGTTAGATATTTTGATTTTATTCTGGCCTTCCGTCCTTGCCAAATGAATTTGGCAAGTTCGGATTGCCATTTTCTCAAGATAAGGTCATTTTTCAAGATGGGTAGCATTTGAAACAGGAAATTTATCTTGGGGAAAGTTTTCATCTTTATCGTAGATATTCTTCCCAGGAGTGAGAGGCTTAAATTTTTCCATCTATTTAGATCATTTTTAATCTCCTTCCAGACTTTTTCATAATTATTCTTAGTTAATTGGGTGTTATTTGAGGTGATATTTATACCTAGATATTTAATTTTTTTTACTACTTCCATGCCGAATTTTCCTTGGATTTTTCCCCTTTCTTCATCTTGGATATTCTTTGTGAGAATTTTCGATTTTTTCTTATTTAGTTTGAACCGCGATATGTCTCCAAATTTTTCTATTTCCTGTATCCATGCTCCAAGATTTTCCATTGGGTTTTCAATAATGCAAACTAAGTCATCTGCGAATGCAAAGACTTTGTAGTCGTGTTTCCCTACTTTAAGGCCTTTAAGCTCTGGATTTTTTATAATATTTTTTAATAAGATTTCCAAAACAAAATTAAATATAAAGGGGGAAAGTGGGCATCCCTGCCTGGTCCCCTCTGTATCTCAATATGACCCGATTTCTGACCATTAACAATGATCGAAGCCTTTTGGGATTTATAAATACCCTTAATGGCTGAAGTAAAATAAAAGCCTAGATCTAATTCTCTTATAAATATTTCTATTGTGTCCCAGCTGATCTGGTCGAAGGCTTTCTCCGCGTCTAAAAAGAGAAGAGCCGTTTTCCTCCCAATATTTTTGTCTAGAAATTCCAAAATATTAATAATATTCCTAATATTATTTTTCATATGTCTTTTCGGGAGAAAGCCCGTCTGATTTTTGCCTATCCAGTTGTTTAAAAAGACCTTCATCTTATCTATATTTTTTTGCAAAATCACTCCCAAATATTTTATTTTTTCTTTTCCCATGCCAATTTCGGTCATTCTATCTATTTCTTCTTTTTCGGATTTACTTTAAAGTACATGATTTCTGATTTCTTTATATTGACCCTTAGTCCTGTATTTCTTTCATAGTCGCTTAGTATAATTTTTAATTCCTTTATTCCTTCTAGGGGGTTAGATAGTATCACCAAAAGATCATCGGCAAAAAGGTTTAATTTGGCCTCCAGTTCCTTGCCCATTTTACATCCCTCAATCCTTACACTGTTTCTTATTCTGTCAGCTACCACCTCCATTCCCAGAACAAAGAGCAGCGGTGACAGGGGGCATCCTTGTCTTACTCCCCTCTGAATTGGGAATTCCTCTGATGTTCCTTCATTTATTCTGACTACCGCCAATCCTTTTCTGTATAGTTCTTTAGTTGCTATGAGAAATGAATCTCCCACCCCAATTTTTTTCATGACCTCCCACAAAAATTCATGATTTATTGAATCAAAAGCCTTATGTATGTCTAGTTTCAAAAGAGCTAGTTTGTTCTTTTTCTTGTGTTCCATTATATTCAAAATATTTCTGATTGGATGTCCAATATATCTGTTTTTAATGAATCCATATTGGTCTGTTTTTATTAATTTTAGTAATACTTTTTCAAGTCTGTTAGATAAAATTTTGCAAATATTTTATAGTCCTGGTTTAATAAACTAATTGGTCTGTAAGAACCTGTCTCTTTTGGGTCTTTCTGTGGTTTCAATACAACTATAATTTCAGCTTTCCTCCAGGTGTCAGGTGCTTTTCCTCCTTTCAGAATATTATTAAATAATGTATGTAACTCAGGACTCAGGATTTCTATGAATTCCTTGTAATATTAAGCTGTATATCCATCCATTCCTGGGGATTTTGCTTTCTTTAATTTTTTTATTACTCCTTTTATTTCTTCTATTGAGATCTCTGAATTTAATAATTGTTTTTCTTCCTCATCTAATTTTATATCTATTACTTCTTCTAATTGACCCTTATTACCTTCACTATACAGCCCCTGGTAAAATGTGGCAAAAGCTTCTCTTATTCGTGTTGAGTTATGTGTTAATTTATTATTTTGCGTCCTTATGGCCTTAATCCTCTGTTTTTCTTTTTGTCCCTCAAATATTTTGCTAACCTTTTCAGTGACTTTATATTAGGTCTTTGGAATTCATTTTTAACTAATTTCTCTCTTGTCCACATTGTATAGAGGTCTAGCTCATCTAGGTCTTCTTTCAACTTCCTTATTTGGTCTTGGGTCTGCACCTTATATTGGGCCTGTTGTTGTCTTTGGAGAGCTTCCAATTCTTCAATCTTTTCCCTTCTCTTCCTACAATATTCCCTTTTCTTAGTTTTTCTAGCATGATAAGGTGTCCTCTTATTACAGTTTTACCAGCCTCCCATAGTATACTTCCTGGGGCTGAACCACTATTTTCTTTAAAATAGTTTTGAATTTGTTTAGTTATGTATTCTTTATCCTCTTTCCTCCATAGAATTGAACTGTTATATTTCCATGTTTTATTCCTTGGTTCTTAGTTAATTTCGATCTCAATTTGTATTGGGGCGTGGTCTGAAATCCAAATTCCATGTATTTGTATGTTTTTTATCTTTAATTCATTGGATTCCCTCAACATAATAAAATCTATACGTGTGTATTTTTTATGTCTGTGAGAATAATATGTGGGTTGGGCCTTTTTGTTAGCTACCTCAAAAGCATCTCTTAATCCCCATTTACTTAATTTGATTGAGTTGTGTTGAGTTATATCTAGGTTGAAATCTCCCATTAAAATAGTTTCTCCTTCATAGAAGTTTTGCAGTTTCTTCATAGCTTTTTCCAGGAATTGTCTTTGACCCTGATTTGGGCAGTAAATATTTGCTATTGTAATTTTTTTGTCCTTTATTTTTACTTTTAGGAATATGTATCTCCCTTGTCTATCTCCTAATTGATCTAGAACCTGAATATCTGTATTTTTCCTCATTAAGATCCCTGTTCCCCTTGTTCTATTAGTCCCTTTAGCCAAGGCAACTGTTTCCCACAGACCAGAGCTCAGAATGGGTTGCTTATCATTTTCCCAGTGGACTTCCTGTAAACAGAGAAAGTGGGCTCCTTCTGATCTGGCCAGATTTTGTAGTCTAAATTTTTTAACCTTCCCAGTTTTTCCTGACAGTCCATTTACATTTACACTTATACAAATAATCTTAAGAGATCCCATAGTCATTCAAGACATTCAAAACAAGTTTCATTTTGTGTGCGTGGAAATTAATTTTACTTATGCTTTTGTGGATTCCCCTTTCCCCATCAGGTAGAGACGTAACGTATGGGAGAAATCCTCCCTGTCTCTCCTTGTACATTTGGCTCATTGCATTACCACCATTCCCCTCCCCTCCATATTTAACATTCTATACATCTTTTTTTTTAGCTCAACCAACAAAACATATCTTTACTTTACAGCTATAGTGGTTAGCACAGATTACAGTCTTACTGTCACATTCAGACCTTTTTTTACTCATTAAGTAACTCTTGTGATTCATTTCTCCGACTTCTTTTTCCTTTCTTTTGCAGAGCTAGTCCTTCAAGACTCTGCGATGAGCCTTCGTCGAGATCTTCTCAGTCCTCCTCCATACTGCTTAGTTCTTCGTGGGCGGAGCTTTCAATTCCCAGCTGCTCCATTAACTTCATAGCTTCCTCCAGAGTTCTCGCTCTATATCTCCTCCCGTCCTTGAAGATTATAATTGTTGCAGGGTATCCCCAGGAAAATCTGATCCCTTTTTCAAATAGTTTGTTAGTAAAAGAAACCATTTTTTCTCTCTCTTGGACAGTCTCTGTAGAAAAGTCTTGTTTCACCCTGACCACATTGTCCGTGTATTTCAAGTCCTTTATCTTTTTAAGCTCCTTATAGACTTGTTCCTTCATCTTTTCTGTAAAAAAGGCGACCACTATCTCTTTTGGGAATCCAGAACTCGCCCCCGATCTGTAAATTCTGTGGGCTCGCTCAATGAAGATAGTTCGGAAATTGCAATTAGTCCAGCGGGCGGCAGCCAGATTGCTAACGGGAGCTACATACAGGGAGCATACCACCCCCCTGTTGTGTCAGCTCCACTGGCTGCCTGTCCAATTCCGGGCTCAATTCAAAGTGCTGGTTTTGACCTTTAAAGCTCTATACGGTTCTGGCCCAGCTTACTTGTCCGAACGCATCAGCCGCTATGGCCCACCTCGTAATCTAAGATCATCCGGGGAGGCCCTGCTCTCGCTCCCGCCTACGTCTCAGATGAGGCTGGTGGGGATGAGGGATACGGCCTTCTCGGTTGTGGCTCCCCGCCTGTGGAATGCGCTTCCTATTGATGTATGATCCACCACATCCCTCCTGGCCTTCAGGAAAAAAGTAAAATCCTGGCTGTGGGACCAGGCATTCGTACACCAGCACAAGGCAGCATTTTAGATTGGTTTTTAATGAAAGTGGGTGATTATGGCCAATGTTTTTATGGACTGAACATTGTTTTAATCTAGAGTGAATGTGTATGGTGCTAATGTAGTTGTATTTTAATGTATTTTTAATGTATTTTAATTGTTGAAGTGTTTTGGGGTTTATATTGTTATTATGTGGGCATCGAATTGTGCCGTACTGTAAGCCGCTCTGAGTCCCTCCTTGGGGGTTGAGAAGAGCGGGGTAAAATCCCGAAATAAATAAATAAATAAATGTCTGACTTTTTAATTGAAATATTGAGGTTTGTGAGCCAGCTCACCAGCTTTATTTTCAAGTCTTTTGGGCTCACCGACTCACTCTCAGGAAGCCCCATTAGTCTCAAATTACGCCTTCTCAGCCGGTCTTCCTGTCTGCTCACACGGTGAATCAGCTGACTGACTCTGCTTTCATTTTCCTCTGCTTTCTTTTGAGCTTCCAAAGCAGTTTTTTTACTACTTTAACTTCTTCTTTTATCTCTTTCATTTCTTTCTGAAGTGAATGTATATCACCCCTAATATTTCTCTCCACAGAAGCCGGAGAGTCATTAATCTGCTGACTTAGTTCGCGGAGGTTGCCCGCCATCTTATCTGACTTCTCAAGGCACCCGGTCAAACAAACAATACTCCTTTTACAAGTTCAGAGACAGATACTCACAGTCTCTCACCCAGGAATTTTTAGCCTTCTGGTGCTCTACACTTGAGAATAGCAAAATGGCTTTGTTGTTTTGTTTTCTTACCCTTTGGGTAAGAAATCCAAAAATCTCTTCTTCGGGGAGAGGAGTTTTCGGTGCGTCCAGCTACTCTTCGAGCATGCGCAAAAGGCCCCGTTTTTTATATGTTCTTAGATGCCAATTGTTTTTAGATTTTTTTTGATGTTAGATACTTTTAAATGTTTTAGATGTTTTAGGTATGTAGCTGTGCGTTTTTACTATAAATCGCCCAGACCATCTGGTGTGCGTTGGAACCCCTCGTAGCCTTATACGGCGAGTATATCCCAAACTATCTTTTAACTGGAAAAGTTGGGGGTCATCTTATACGCCCAGTCATCTTATACGCTGGAAAATACACTATATTAATAAAGGAAACAATCAAGAACTGAAGACAATATTATTCATTATTTGACTCTACAAAATGATATATCAACTAGTTAGGATATTTGAAAAATATTACAATGTTACATGTACACCTGAAGTTAATGTGAACTACAATGTGCCTACTTCTTGTGGCAGAGTTTGTCAGAATGTAACAGAGATTCCTTGAAATGTCCCTCCTTGCCATGTCTTCTCTTAATGCCCGCAGCATCCTCATTATTATTGTTCACCTGGCTAACTAAGGTTCAACTCAGGGTTTTTTTTTCTCCTCTCTCCTTTTCTCTCTCTTCTGCCTTTCAAACACATTCAGTGCCTGGCTGAGTTGCTTGGCTCACCGGTTCTTTGTCCCAGCTCTACTCCTGTAATCTCTTCTGGCAGTTTCTGAGCTCAAACCACTCGGCTTTTCTGTTTTTGCATAGCGATCTGCTCCTGTCAACTCATCAGCTCTGAGGGACAGCCCCAGGGTGGCTGCACGCCAGGTAGCCTGTGTCACGGAAATGGGGAAAAGGGAGAGGGAGAGGAGGGAAGCAGCAAGACGCTACCTGACGCAGAGGCCCTCAAAATCACTTTGCTAAACCCCAAAGGCTCAGTGGAGCACACTTTGGGAACCCCTGCTTTGGAACATCAATTCCCTCATTCTCTTCTTTGGGCCATATTGGATGAGGCCATAGGGGAGTGGTGGGCAACTGCGTGGGGGCCAGAAGCCATTCCATCACCTCCCAGACTCCAACAGGCTGCATCCCCTGACCAAACCCAAGTTTGTTTCCCTCTGCAGCCCCTCTCAAAATGGCAAGAAGTTAGGTCACATCACTTCCAGATGCCATTTTGAGAAAAACAACTGTAAAGGTTCTGGGTTGCTTGTAGGATGGAGGTATTCTTACACGTCTTCCTGTATTGAGAGGGTTACTATGGGATTTAAGGAGAATCATGTCTGAAAATTACACTTTCTAAAAATGGGATTGATGGCTTTGAGAGGCTGGTAGGGGGTTTCAGGGCATAGGGGTCACACGCGGCCCATGGTCTAAACTATACCCACCTCTGCTGTAGGGACATGCAGTTGTCAGGTCAAAGATTTCGTAGTCCTACTTTAAGTTGCAAGTTTAATACATTTTCAAAGAGAATAAGTTGATTTTTTTTTTTAAAAAGATACTTTTGGTCCTGTTTGGGATGCCAAGTAAAGATTCAAGCTGTTTCAAGCTCTTCTTCAGTCCTCAGAATGAAGCGATGAATCTCATAGTAAGAGAACCATCGTAAACAGAATGCATATATAAGTGCATTCTCGCTTCCCCCCCCCCCCAATGTGTGTGTGTGTGCGTGTGTGTCTGTGTCTGAGAGAGTGAGTGTCTGTGAATGAGAAAGTGAGCCTGTTTAATGTAGTTGTTTCAGTTTTGGATTAGAGCCCAAATCCTTCTTTGAACATGGAAACCCCATGGGGTGACCTTGTGCAAGTCATATGTTTTTAGTCTCAGAGGAAGGCAAAGGCAACCCTGTCCTGTGACCAGGTCTTGCCAAGAAATCCTTGTGATAGCTTTGCCTTAGGGTTTGCCTTAGGAGGTCACCATATGTCAGAAATGAGCTGAAGGCACGTAGCAACAACAGGCAAGTAAAAGAAGTCTTTGTGCACCAAAACTACGTGTGTCTGCCACAGTACAAATGTTCATCTGTTACAGAAAGCTATGAGACTTACCTTTATGAAAACGTATTTGTCATCAGTTGGAGATGGAGTGGACATTGCTCAGCTGTTCTCATTCTGGTTTTTCCATATAGGGCTTCTACTTGTACATATCTTGCATTCCTTACAATTTTGTATGTGGCATGCTATAGGGATGAGTTCTAAAGGTATAGGTCTTTTTGTTGTTGTGTGGCATCATGCTCACTCGCTCTTGTAATCGGTTACTAACCTTGTATGGAAAGGTTTTTATTTTTACACACACACACACCCAACTCACATCTCCTTTCTCCCCACAATTTTCACTCCCTTGTTCCACTACTACTAACAAACACCCTCCCAGAATCCCAGAATGGCTTCCGGCTGGAAAAAGCAAAGACCACCAGCATTGAAGCTTGGGAGTGATCCTGGACTCATTGCTGAGCCTGGAACCCCAGGTCTCGGCGGTGGCCAGGGGAGCCTTTGCACAGTTAAGACTCGTGCACCAGCTGCGCCTGTACCTTGGGAAGTCTGATCTGGCCATGGTCGTCCACGCTCTGGTCACATCCCGAATAGATTACTGCAACGCACTCTATGTGGGGCTGCCTTTGAAGACAGTTCGGACACTGCAACTAGTCCAACAAGCGGCAGCCAGATTACTAACAGGAGTTGCATGCAGGGAGCATACCACCCCCTTGTTGTGTCAGCTCCACTGGCTGCCTGTCCATTTCTGAGCTCAATTCAAAGTGCTGGTTTTGACCTTTAAAGCTCTATACCAGGGCTGCCCAGGAAGTCGATCGCGATTTACTGGTCAATCCCAGGATCGAAGGAGGTCAATCCCAGCCGGATGGAGCACTTCTAGAGGGGGCGGAGCCATGCCGCACCAAGCCCCGCCCCCTCCCGGCTTCAGCGCTACCACAGCTTCTCCAGGCTAGAGGAGGGTAGTGCCAAGCCAGTAGTGGCTAGCTATGCCACCACTGGCTTGGCACTACCCTCCTCTGGCAGGGAGGGGGCGGGGCTTGGTGTGGCATGGCTCCGTCCCCTCCCTCTCTGGCTTTAGCGCTACCACAGCTTCTCCAGGCTAGAGGATGGTAGTGCCAAGCCAGTGGTGGCATAACTAGCCACTACTGGCTTGGCACTACCCTCCTCAAGCCTGGAGAAGCTGTGGTAGCGCTGAAGCCAGAGGGGGAAGGGGCGGAGCCAGGCCGCGCCAAGCCCCCCCCCCTGCTCCGCCCTGCTTCTCTCTCGGTAGATCTTTCTGACTTGGTTTTATTATAAGTAGCTCACATGCTGAAAAAGTGTGGGCACCCCTGCTCTATGCGGTTCTGGCCCAGCTTACTTGTCCGAACGCATCTGCCTCTACGTCCCACCTCGTAATGTTTAGGCATCGAATTGCTGCCTGGTTAGCCGCGCTGAGTCCCCCCTCCCTGGGGGGGGGGGGGGAGTGAGAAGGGCAGGATAGAAATATTACTACTACTACTAACAATAATAATAATAATAGCAATGCTCCTACGCCATCAACTCCAGTGGACTTACCACGTTGTTGGAATGTCCAATCACCATCTCCCAAAGCAGTTACTATACTCCCAACTCAAGAATGGAAAACATAATGATGGTGGACAGAAAAAGATATTTAAAGATTGGCTTAAAGCCAACCTTAAAAACTGTGGCATAGATACTGAGAACTGCGAAGTCCTGGCCCTTGAGCACTCTAACTGGAAGTCAGCTATGACCAGCAGTGCTGCAGAATTTGAAGAGGTATGGAAAAAGGGGAAAAGGGAGGAATGTGCCAAGAGGAAGAAGGTGCGTCAAGCCAACCCTGGCCAGGACCACCTTCCACCTTTTCATCTATCTGAAATTCATATAAATAGCTTTCCCCCCCTGGGATAACCCTACTAGTGTCATAACCATGCAGAGCACCCGGACTGCATCAGAAATGCTTTCAGAATTAAAATTGAGAAGAATCTGATATAAAAACTGGATCTCCCCTATAAAGAAAAAGCTCTTTAAGAAGCTCAGCTAGTAAAAGCTTCTTAAGAGCTATCGAACTGAACTCACCTCAATCTTCTTCTTTTCCTGAAAGCCCAGGCGCTGCAAGTAAATAGTCCTTGGCTGAAAGAAGTCACAGTAGCAACTCCAAGCTCCGTTGCTTTCAAGTACTCACTTTTGTCTTTCCTACGAGCGGAGCTGGGCGTCACGAACTTTGTTCCCCAAATGCTCAAAGAGATTTTTCAATACCAAGTTCTCAAAAGTCGGATTACGTGGCCCTTTAAAGATCAAAGTATATATTGCATCTAACTGTAGCTATATGAAAATGTGTCAAAAACCTGGATTTTAATTCACACCTGCAGACTTGTGACGCAGAGGAAAAAAATGAACTGTGTAACTAATCTTCATGGCAGTTCGGTTAAGCATTTCAAAGAATGAAAATGGTTCATTCTTTAGGGTTTAAATGGAAGGCCCAGGAAGAGTACAAAGAATGGAATGGCAAAATGTGTTCTGAATTTCAGGTGATGATGTTCACTTCTCCGTGTATCATGCGCCTGACCAGGAAGTGAATTTGCTTTAGAACCAATGAAAAACTGAACAAAATGGAGTGCATCCTCATTTCACAATGGCTACCAAAATTAATCAAAGAAAGAGAAAGAAAGCAATTGAAGGTTGCAGGATGAGAGAGAGAGAGAGAGAGAGAGAGAGAGAGAGAGAGAGAGAGAGAGTTATGAATGACTAATGAAACAAATTAGGTTCGCAGTTTGGAAGTGATCCTGGACTCACCGCTGAGCCTGGAACCCTAGGTCTCGGCGGTGACCAGGGGAGCTTTTGCACAGTTAAAGCTTGTGCGCCAGCTGCGCCCGTACCTTGGGAAGTCTGACTTGGCCACGGTGGTCCACGCTCTAGTTACATCCCGAATAGACTACTGCAACACTCTATGTGGGGTTGCCTCTGAAGACTGCTTCCGAGCAATTAGTCCAACGTTCGGCAGCCAGATTACTAACAGGAGCGGGGCACAGGGAGTGCACAACTCCCTTGTTGCGCCAGCTCCACTGGCTGCCAATTAGCTTCCAATCACAATTCAAAGTGCTGGTATTGGCCTACAAAACCATATACGGTTCCGGCCCACTTTACCTGTACGAACGTATTCTCCCCTATGTAGCATCAAGGCCGTTAAGATCTTCTGGAGGGGCCGTGCTCTTGGTGCCGCCACATTCGCAATCGCGGCTGGTAGGGACGAGCGACAGGGCCTTTTCTGTGGTGGCCCCTCAGCTGTGGAACTCCCTCCTAACTGAGATTAGATCTGCCTCCTCACTCCTGACCTTCAGGAAGCTATTGAAATCCTGGATCTGGAAAGTAGCATTCCCGGAATAATGGTTGAGCTTTAATAATAGACTAAGTATCGATGATGTATGCAGACCAAAATTGGACATGTTTTTTATCTTGGCGACCTGGTTTATATGTATTTATGTGTATTTATTCTACTTGTATTTTAATCTTTTATTGTTTTTAGGATGTTTTAAATTGTAATTTGGCATTGAATCCTTGCTGAGGTAGAGAAGATCGGTATATAAAAGTTTAAAATAAATAAATAATAAATAAATGGCATTGATGATAAATACTTCCATATAGGGGGCACCTCATAACAATAACGAAGTTTGACACCACTTTAACTGCCATGGCTCAATGGTATGGCATTTCGGAAGTTGTAGTTTTACAAGGTCTTTAGCCCCTTCTGCCAAAGAGTGCTGGCGCCTCTCTAATATCAGGCTACATCAATTCTACAGTGTAGATATACCCCCGAATCATACAAGATTAATTATTAATATAGAATATTTCATAATGGTAAGTCATGTTTGTATTGTGTTGTCGAAGACTTTCATGGCCAGAATCACTGGGTTGCTGTGAGTTTTCCAATCTGTATGGCCATGTTCCAGAAGCATTCTCTCCTGATGTTTCACCCACATCTATGGCAGGAATTCTCAGAGATTGTGAAGTCAGTTGTAAACCAGGCTAGAGGTGTTTATATATCTGTGGAATGTCCAGGGTTGGAGAAAGAATTCATGTCTGCCTGAGGCAAGGATGAATATGGATATTGGCCAGCTTGATTTGGATTGAATAGTCTTGCAGTTTCAAATCACCGGGAATGTGGTGCAGCTGGCTGGGCATCAGCTGCATAAGATCTCTAATGACCAGAGGGTCATGCGTTTGAGGCCTGCCCGGGTCGAGGTGGGCTCTCGACCTATTGTGTAGCCTGTTGTCGACCTTTGCAACCCGACAGACAGTTGCATCTGTCAAGTAGGAAATTAAGGTACCACTTAGTGGGGAGGCTAAATTTAACTGATTTACGAGGCCATAAAAAAAATCTCGAGGAACCACTCTGAGGAATGACGGAGTGCTACAACTCCCCCTGGTGGCCAGAAGTTAAATTGCCTCTGTCTGTCTTGTGTGTTTGTGTAGCAACCCAGCCTCCAGCCCCGGCCCCAGCCCTGGCCCCAGCTCAGCCCCCAGCCCAGCCAGGGGGGGTCAGGGGATGCCCCGGGGGTCCCAATTGCTCTGGACCCGATTGATGGGGAGTCAGGTGAAATGGATGAGAAGGCTGTTGGGCCTGCATCTCCTACAGAGAGCTTGCAATGGGAAGACGATTGGCCCGATGCCTACGAGGACGAGGAAGGTCAGTTTGACCAAGGATTAGATAATTGGTATGAGAATCCAGGTGGGCGAGGTTCCCAAGAGCGAATCTGGGAACCTGCGGGGGCTGAGTCCATGGAGACAGAAGAGGAGGATGTTTCTCATGAAGATAGTGAGACAGTTGGCGAAAGGGAGGGAAGGAGCTTTGACCGCAGAAGGAGCATCGAGGCTCATAGAAGGGAATGGCGTCAAAGCCTAGAGCGTCGTTGGGCTCACAAAGGAGGAGATTAAATATACGTTCCATGGGAACAGATCCTCAGTTGAACGGCCACTTCTGATCTTAGGAAGTGTAGTGTTCCTGATCCCTGAAGCCAGCGTTGGCTTGCCTAGCCTTGCCTAGCCTTGCCTTGCCTAGCCTTGCCTAGCCAGAGCCTTGCCTTGCCTTGGACCTTGCCTTGCCTTGCCTTGCCTTGAGCCAGCCAGAGCCTTGGACCTTGGACCTTGCCTTGACCAACAGAGCCTTTATTGCTTTTGGTTTGCTTTGTTTTTACGGACTTGCTTATGAAATTCCCTGGATTTCTACAATTGCTTTTGACCGCTTTTTTGGACTAATTGCTTATTACTTGGACATTTATCTTTCACACCCGTTTTTATTATTCAATAAATAGTTAATTGATCAATTGTCTCTGTGTGTGTGATTAAGGGGCCGGGCCAGGACCCTCCATCGTGACAGTTTGTGTGTCTAAATGTAATGTGTACATTGTAATCCACCCTGAGTCCCCTGCGGGGTGAGAAGGGCAAAATATAAATGAAATAAATAAATAATAAATAAAGCCTCGCTACTTTCTGCCTGGGGCAATCCTTTGTTGGGAGGTGTTAGCTGGTTCTGATTGTTTCTTCTCTGGAATTCCCCTATCTTCTGAATGTTGTTCTTTATCTACTGTCCTGATTTTAGACTCCTGATTTTAGAAGTCAGTGAAATCCACAAGCATGTGGACGATTTCAACAGAAAGGAAGAAATCATAAAAATGAACAAAATCTGGCTACTGGTATGAAACTAGGGATTGCCACAACTACAGGACCATTGCATTAATTTGTCATGTAAGAAAAGTAATGCTCAAAATTTTACAACAAAAGTCTTTTTACATATATAGATGTCCAAGCTGGGTTCGGAAAAGGAAGAGGCATTAGGTATCATATTGCAAACATACTGTTATGACAAAAGCCCAGTAAACGCCAAGCCAGGAGAAGAATCAAACAAAGATTTTATTGTCCACAGTAAACTAAAACTCAAAAGGCTTAAATTCAGCACAACTATAACAAAAAAGGTGCTTAAATCAGCAAAAGAAGAAGAAGAAAGAAACAACTGCCGCCAAACACGGATCTTCCTGGCGTTTGAAAAGCGTTAGTACTCCAAATGCCTCAATAGATGTTGAGTAGTTCACAGAAGAAGCTGGAATCCAAAGACATCGTCGTAGGCCGGACCAGTAGTCATACACGAGGGCTGAAGACACGGGCGAAGTCAGGAGGCGGTTCTGAAGGTCGACACAAAAAGGCAATCCCAAACCGCTGCACCAACAGCCGAATACAGCAACACATCCAAGAGGGAGAAGGCAAGTGGAGAAACGTGAAGACAGTCCAAGGATCCCAAAACCAGAGAGAAGCTTGTTGAATTTCAAACCATGCCACAAGGAAAAGTCAGGCAGCCGCAAGTATGCCAAGGATCCAGGAATACAGGATACAGAAATCAAGAAGTCCCAAAATCCCAAGGCAACACCTTGCTAGCCGCAAGGGTATGCCTCCAAAAGCCCACCTTATATTAGACCTCAGCTTCACCGGAATCGGACGACTCCCCACTTGCATCAGCTGCAGCCCTAGACCCACATGCAGCCTCTTGCCCAGCCCTCCAACTTTTCCACCTTCTGACAAGACTTAGATCACCCCAATCCTCTGGGTACCCTGAAGGCCAGTCGTTGTCATCTGAGAACCCCATGAAAGTTTCACTGCTTGTAGGCTCATTACAGATATCCCGAATTTCCCGCACTTGAGTCCAATCCATGTCAGTATCACTTTCCTTTGATGTGCTTCCCATATCTTGGCTTCTCTCTTCCCCAGAGAAGCCTTCAAATGAGTAATCTTCTGAAGTATTTGCCTGATTCGTTTGCATTACAAAATATCATCTTCACTACGGTCGCAAGGAAGCCTTTTCCCCCTTCTTTGAGCTACAGAATCAGCATCAGCTGTCCCAGCCACTTCCAAGCCAGAGTTAGACACTGGAGAAACAGCCCACCTTGTTCCCTACTACCAGTAGTAGCTGAAACTCCAGACCCAAACCTAACATATACATTGGATAATGGAGTACACTCCAAAAGGGAAAAAATCAGAAGAAAACCAACAGATTAGTAGGAGAAAATATAGGATTCTTAAGCACATCACTAGCCGTGCTAGTGCTCCCAGAACAACTACAATGATGTCATGTAACTTTAGGATCCATGTTCCAACCCGCCCGAGCTCAGGAACTGTTTACTACCCAACCACTGGTGGTTTGATAGATGGTTGTTTTATACTATGTTATGTTCTGGTTGTTTTATACTGTCTTATGGTGTTGTTTTATGATGTTGTGTTATATTTTAATTATGTTGAACGGGCATGTCCCCATGTAAACCACCCCGAGTCCCTTTGGGGAGATGGAGGTGGGATATAAAAATAATTTATTATTATTATTATTATTCAGGGAAAAAATGCGGCGGTTTTGGGAGTCATACCACTATATATCCAAATATGGCGACTGAGACTTCGAAATGGCAAATCCACTTCCTGTTTCCTTAACTCTCTTTGTAATTGCTTCAAAAGTCAAAAACATCCAAATTACATCCGAATTTCGGATGAATCCGATGTTCAAAAACAGCCCTAATACAGAGCATTCCATTCCATTGTATTACCGTATTTTGTGTATTTTTTTGCCTCTTTTCTTCTCTATGGTATCGGCTAGAAAGCAACTGGACACTAGATGGCACAGTTTTCCACAGAGTATGCTGTTCCGTTTCAATGAATGCAAGCCAAAATAAATACAATCTGTTTTGTCTTGTCTTCGAGCTGCTGATTAATTTATAAAATGCAGTTTCCTCCTAGGCACACAAAATATTATTTGGCTAATACTGTTATATTTCTTTTGAAGACCATCCATCCATGTTTTTATGCTGCATCACTTCTGATGCTACTGAATTAATTCTGCAGTGTTTCAGGAAGCTTGCCCTATGCTATTAAATCATTTTGCATAGCTTTGTATAATTGTAAAAAATTAGGCTAAAATCCTAAATCATTTCCCAAAGGTCTCCCTGAAGGAAATGTGGCTTTTCCTTGGGACTATCTTTTGCATCAATTCTGCTACAGGCAGGTATGTTTAGATGTCAATTCTCCATTGTTGTAAATATTTTCATGGAGACTGTCACAGGTAGATAAACTCAATCAAAATAGCCTCTGCCTGAGTTTTTCAAAAACATAAAAGGCTGTTAACATCAGTGTTTCTTGTGGTGCATGTACACTATAGAATTGATACAGTTTGGGACTTTTAGTTTTGTCAGATACAGTTTGATATAGTTTGATACAGTTTGATATAGTTTGATACAGTTTGATATAGAATTGCTACAGTTTGGGAATTTTAGTTTTGTGAGATACTGCACATGTTGGCAGAGAAAGCTAATGAAAAATTAATTAAAATGGATTATAATGAAGAACAAATTAAAATAGTGTAGAAAAATTTAAAACTACATACATGTGAGGGTTTTTATAAAACGAATTACAACCCAAATAATCTTGAGAGCAACCATGTTTTTGTTTGGTGCCCGCGTGTCAGCAATGTAGGCATTTATTTATTTATTTATTTATTTATTTATTTATTTATTTATTTAATATTCCGCTCTTCTCATCCCAAAGGGGACTCAGAGAGGATTACAGGTACACATACTTAGCAGACAATCCCTGCCCTTTCCACATACACACATATAGACGAACAGAGGCAAACTCTGGCCACCAGGGAGAGCTGACACACTCCTCATCTCTCAGCATTCCCAGCATTCCTCAGCTCCTGGAGTTCTTTAATGACCTCATAATTCAGTCAAAATTTGCCTCCCCACTTAATCTGGTACCTTTATCTCCTACTTGACAGATGCAACTGTCTTTCGGGCTGCAAAGGTCGACAGCAGGCTACACCTAAAGGTCGAGCACCCACCTCAACCCGGGCAGGTCTCGAACTCATGACCTACTGGTCAGAGAGATCTTATGTAGCTGACACTTAGCCAGCTGCGCCACATTCCCTGCATCAATTCAGCCTCCAAAGAAAGAGTTGTCCATAACTGAGGTGCCACGGGATATTGCCGTGGCTGATGGGACATAAAAGGGGTGGCCATCGAGCACACCGCTTCTTAAACTATGGGTCCCAACCCCAAATGGAGTCTCCAATGTTGGGATCACAAAAGAAAATTGACAACAGTTAAAGGTTTCTGAATGCTACCCAATTACACAAATACATGTAGTGTTTACATTGGACTTGAAATCTGACATGCTTTTAAAGTGAGAGGTGATCACATAATCATAGAGTTGAAAGAGACCACATGAGCCATTTAGTCCAACCCCTGCCATCCAGGTAAAGCACAATCAAATTACCCCTGACAGATGACCATCCAGCCTCTGTTTAAAAGCTTCCAAGCAAGGAGCTTCTACTACACTCCAAGGCAGAGAGTTCCACTATTGAACACTTCTTTAATCAGGAAGTTCCTAATGTTCAGCTGAAATCTCCTTTCCTGTAATTTGAACCCATTGCTCCAAGTCCTTGTTTCAGGGGCAGCAGAAAAAAAAACCCTGCTCGTTATGACATCCTTTCACATATTTATATATGGCTATCATGTCTCCTCTCAACCCTGGCGCCGTGGACCCGGCCTCGCTGCCCCCCGGGGACACCCAGCTCATCGCCCTCATCATCGGGCAGCTCAAGAGCCGCTGCCTCTTCGACGCCTTCTGGAGGGACTGCCTCGCCGACATTGACACCACACCCTCCTCCCCCTTCCTTCCTTCCTTCCTTCCTTCCTTCCTTCCTTCCTTCCTTCCTTCCTTCCTATTCCTTTCTTTTCCCCTCTCTTTTTCTTTCATTCCTTTTCCTCCTTCTCTTCCTACCTTCTTTCCTCCCTCCCTCTTCATTCCTTCCTTCCTCTTCCATTCTTTCATTCTCTCCTTCCTTTTCCCTCCCTCTCTCCCCTCCATTCTCCCTCTTCCTTCCTTCCTCTTCATTCCTTTCTTTCTCCCCTTCACCCTTTCCTTCTCTCCTTCCCTTTCCCTCCCTCTCTCCCCTTCCTTCTTTCCTCCATTCTCTCTCCCTCTTCCTTCCTTCATCTTCTATTCTTTTTCCCCAAATCTTCCTTTCCTTCTCCTTCCTTTCTTTTCACTTCCCTCTCTCCCCGTTCTTTCTTTTCTTCTTTTCCCATCATTATTTTACTTTTTCCTCACTCCCTTTCCTTTCTTTTCCCCACCCTTTCCTTTCCTCCCTTCCATTTCCTTCTTTCTTTCCCCCTCCTTGTCTCTCTCCTGCTTTTCTTTTCTTCCTTTTCCATAGTTCATTCTTCTTTTCTTTCTTCCTCTCCCCCTCCCTCCTTTATTTCCTGTCTGTCTGTCTTTCTTTCTTTCCCCCTTCCTTCCTTCCGCCTTCTCTTCCTTCCCAGAGTCTGAGCATGCCTTTTGCAGAGCCACGTCTGAAGTGTCCCGTCATTCTGCGGGGGGAACCTTTTCTCATCGTATGTACATATATACTCACATTTAGTTGAATTCAGTCTTAAAATATATTATATATATTATATAGCTCTCACTGAAATCAATTTCCAAATATTTTGCTTTCATGGCTCTCTGAGTCAAAAAGGTTCCCGACCCCTGCTCTACAATGATCACTTTGTAATTCTGTTTTAACTGCCATGAGATCATCCTATGGAATTTTGCTTAGTTGGGGCTGGTTCTACCATTAGGCACATTGATGCCATAGTTCCAGGCAGCAGATTTTGGCTTGTCATAGCAGGGCAGTATAAATCATTTTTGATGGTTAGCTTTTTCCTTTGATTTATTATTCCGTTTTATCGCCATGTCAGAGTTTCTGAAGGTTGATGCAGGGTACTATTTATTCAGACTTGGAATATGCATGGCATACTTCCTTTTTTCCGCTCTGGCTTAAGTACCGCCTTTGGCCGATCTTGACAATTGCGAGGCTTTAAAGCGATTCTCCATACAATACATTACAGGAGGAAGTCATAATTACGAAATCATGAAGTGGAAATTGTAACTCTAACACCACCACTTTCCATCTCTCCAGGAATGCAAAAGCCATCACGACTGATGAGTTTCCAGATGCGGTTGAAAACTGTCTGATCATTTGTATAAATATTAAATCGCTTTGTTATCAATTATTCAGAAAAAAATGTTCAAATATTAAAGAATGCTCACTAGTCAAACAAAATGTTTCAGCGCTGGTGAGAGAATGATCGAGTTTCTTACTGAATGTTTCCTTAATTGATCGTTAAACCAAGTGAAGGTCAGGGTCTCTGAGCACCATCCATTTTTTAAAGTGCCTCATTCTGAGTCTAGCAGCTAAAGTACAGGAGCTGAGGTTTCCCACAGAATGATTTTGGGTAGAATTTCCACGGGTGCATAAATATTTCTCTGCATGAAAATCTCTCTCTCTGGCCAGAATATGTCATCTGTGCTTAAATGTGAGACTACATGAGCTCATTTGGTTGAAGCAGTATCAGCTAGCTGCCTGCTTGAATGAGGAAACCAAATGATACTAGCTGTGAAATCCTTTCAAGACACAGTTGATGAGATCCATCACTTTAGATTAACATGGGATTGATGGTGCATTTCCTATCTACCCTCACCTGCACTTTCTGCTGAATCCAAGCATTGCTCTCTATGCATTCTTGTACATTGAGTGAAAAAAAGTGTTTCTAAGAAGCAACTTACATTTTTAGTTGTTTGTTGGGCTGTATGGCCATGTTCCAGAACACACACACACATCTACATCTCTATCTGTATATATAAGAAAGGTGAATGAATGTTTGTATGTGTGTGTGTATGTGTGTGTGCAGATGATATGTGGCAGCTTTTTGATTGGCTCCCACTATGGTAGAATTTGCATACAGTCTCTGATTGGTCAGCCTCAGCATTCTAACATTCTTAGGCGACAGACAGAGGGGATTTGTTGCCACTGTGGTATCATTTGCATATGGTCTCTGATTGGCCACTGTCAACATTCCAACATTCTTAGGAGGCAGAGAGGGGAAAAGAAAAGGCCTCACAGACCAGGCCCAAAAGGCTTCATTAACTTGATTTTCCTGACTAGGCCTCAGTTAATGGGATATTGTGTATGGCCTGAATTGACAGTAACCAACCTTGCCACACAAAGCCCCTATGAGCCACACTACATTCTACTACAGTTTGGAGGAGGGTGGACCATGGATGATGGGACTTGAAGTACCTCCATGGATTATGGGATTTGTAGTACTTTCAAACCCTTCATTTCCCACAGACTACTGCGGCCCTGAACAAAGACCAATAAAGACTACACTTGGCACACAGTGCCCCCATGACCCACACTCCATCCCACTGCATTTTAGAGGAGGGCAGACCATGGATGATGGGACTTGAAGTACTTCCACTCACTTCACAAGACTGCTGCCAACCTCATCCAATGACTGATCAAGACCAAACTTGGCACACAGAGCCCCCATGACTCATTCTACATCCTGGTGCAGTATCGAGGAGGATGGACCATGGATGATGGGACTTGAAGTACCTCCACTCACTTCCCAAGACTGCTGCAACCCTTATCCAAAAACTGATCAAGACCTAATTTGGCACACAGAACCCCCGTGGCCCACTCTACATCCTGGTCCTGTTTGGAGAGGGATGGACCATGAACGATAGGACTCGCAGTATCTTCACTAACTTCCTGAGACCACTGCGAGCCACATAAGCAACTGATAAGGACCAACCTTGGCACACAATGCCTTTCTCAAATAACCCACGCAGCGCCGGGTCCCCAAGCTAGTATGGAATAAAATTGATAATGAATTCACTGAAATGGAAGTCATCTTCTTACACTGCTGGTAATCCTTAAGAATATGTATTATTCTAATAAAATATATTCTACAATATATCAAAAGATCTCAGTATGGGATCCCAATTGCAATCCAACATTAAAATTATTAAAATAATTTAAAGCTGTCTAAAGCTCTTCAAAACTGTTTGAAACAGTGTACATTATATCAGTAGGTAACAGTAGTAACAGAATATGTCATCTCTATCCAGTCTAGGGACATGTATCTTTTCAAACTTAGACTATAACCTCTATTATTTTTGACCAGTTGCTCTCCTGGTTGGAGTTACAGTCCAAACCATCTGAAGGAATCCAGCTTGAGCAATCTTAGAATTTCCCACTCTTTTATAATTGGGATATTGGTTGACGAGCTCCCTAATAATTAGATAATCTTATTCACTCTCCCAATAAATGCCTTTGATTTTCCTTGCCATCATCATTTTGTACTCAACCGGCAATTTTGTGCCATTACCGCCTGTTACAACGCTCTTGGTGCCTTTCCTTTTTTGCTGATCATGTCTAGGGCATTGTGTCATATTATCTTCTGCGCCCCTTTTATCTGAGCATGAATTGCATGTGGAAATTCCGAATGAAATGCACTGAGCCGCAAACAGTACCAAGGGCACAGAATGCACTAGATTGACTACAATCAGTTGTAATGTGGCTGGGTATTGTTAGTTTTGCTGAGATCTACTTTAGATAATGGGAAGTTAATTTTGGATGTGGTCATGAAGCTATTCCGTGTCGCAGTTAGGTGATGATCTTATGTAGAGAGGGAGTTAAATTTCTTGGGCTATCTTCAAAATGAGGCCAGCATTGATGCAACTGGATTCTGTCCTGCTCAAAGATCCGACCTGATTCACCACTGAAACAGTTTCACATTCCAGGCCAATCAGCATATCACAAGAAAGTTCAATACCACAGAATGCCAACATGGGATAGGAAGAGTCCATTGTCCTTTTCCGACCGATAATTTTGCTACTTTGATATTTCTCTCTGATTTGCTTTCCAATGGTCTTTGTTAAGTTACTTTGTCAAGTAACAAGCTGTGACTAAGTAACCTGTTTATTTTAAATGTGTAAGTCGCTAGAACACCTTGGTGGAGGGCAACTCATAAGAAATAAAATTGAGTTGAGTTGAGTTTGACTTCCTCCCATCACTAGGGTTGCCATTTTTTGATATAAAAAATAAGGGACATTTACGGGATTTTTCACAAAAATAAGGGACACTTCATTTAAAAAACTTGAAACGCAAACATTAGGTAGAAATAGTTTTATTAACAGAATAAGCGTCCCTTAGAATAAGGGACATATGGGAACCCTACCCAATACTACCAGGGGGGTAGCTTGGTGGGAATTAGGTATGTACATTTCTGGTAGGGAAAATTGCTGCATTTGAAGCCGTTTTGAAGTGTTGTGGGGCTGGGACAAATATTGACTAAACTTCAAAATATTTTGGGGAGCTTTGGGGCACTGGGGATTTCAGAATGATTCAAGAATTGAACTTTAGACATTGTGAATATCAATATTCATTGTTCACTAAATGAAATTGTCTTGACTTGTCACTTTTTGGCACCCATTACTTGAAAAGGCCTATATCTTTGGGGGAGAGGCAAGCTACAATGCAATGAAACAGAAATTACATTGATCTGGTGGCCAATTTATTGGCCCCAATCACAGGAACTCTACATTTACTCCAATGAATAGGAAACAAGGGCCAGGAAATATTCCATGATACAAGCAGTATACATTTTGTTATTATCTCCCACTCTGAGCACCAAAATTAAGTTTGGGTTGCTGTGAATTTTTTGGGCTGTGTGGCCATGTTCAGTAGCATTCTCTCAGTTGCATTTCACCTGCTTGAAAGAAAGCTTCTGGAACATGCCATAAAGCCTGGTAAACCCACCACAGCCCATGATCTGTCAGTTTATGTAGGTTTTCTGTAAACTGTGTGGCCCAATTGTTGATTTGGTTTGCGGATGATTAGGACATCTAGAAATGGTAGTTTTCCTTTGTTATCTTTTTCCATGGTAAATTGGATATATGGGTGGGTGTTGTTGATGTGGTCCAGGAAGTTATTTAGTTCTTCTTCTCCATGGCTCCAAATGGTGAAGGTGTCATCCACAAATCTGTTTCTCAAAGTGCTTGATGCAGAAATTTGCTATGACTGGGTTGGGAGGGTTTCCCATGGCTACTCCATCTTTCTGTTCATAGAATTAATTGTACTATAGAAGGTTATATAACCAGGAGCGAACAACCCGGGGGAGTAAACGAAAGTGTCAACCTAAACACGCTTCTCCTTTAAAGATAGATGATGGAATTCACTGGCTACTACAGGAGGTATACTTAAGCAGCTTCTCTGAGTTAGTGTGGACCGGATCTTCGGTCAACTCTATTTGGAAACCTTATTCACGTCGTATTTTAATGGTGAAGCCATTGCGGCTATATAATCTTTAAATACTACATTGGTAAGTGGGATTTTTCTATCTCCAACCCTCATGCCACCTTGTATAACTGGGATTTACAATATTGTTGTGTTTATATGTTTTTAGATTGCATTACTGTGTTTGAACTACTGAGTTGTGACCACCCTGACGAGATTGTATCGAAACGGGGCGGTTCCGTGAAAATTGAACCCGTAGGTGGATCACCTATTACGTTACTACAACAGTGTGGATATATCTTCACCACCGGCATCCAACATCGTTACACATCTTGGATTACAAATTTGTTTTTGCCTGGGAACCCACAGTCTTCATTTGGTTTAAAGCAATCGTGCTTCTTGGATTATAATTCGATTGGAATTTATACTTTGAACAGGGAACCCTTTGGCATTCATTTAGATAAACGTTGACATTGATCTATAGTGAATTTCACGACTTTGACTTTGTGAATCATTACATGCTGGCGGCGTGATTACTTGTACATCCTTAATGTGCTCCTTTAACCACATCTGTTCAAATTTATTTGATTAAATACATTGTATATATGGTATTTCTTATGCCTTAATTGTATAACCATTCTGGTACTATATATTTTGAATATCTACTAGCGCTACTCCCATTACTTGTGTGTCATAGAATTAATTGTCCCACTGGAAGTAGCTTGTAGTGCAATGGTGTCTGCTTGTGGGACCTTAGTGAGTAGACTCCATTTGGACTTTAATTTGAGCTGGAACTGGCTTATATCATCACTGCCTCCTGGCAGTTTTACATCCTTTGAACTTTGTTTTCGTCCGTTCTGTTTTGCTTCACTGTAAGGGACTTCTACGCGTGAGTACGCGAGTGGAGAATTACTCCCCGACACAGCTGCCTGCGGCTTGTTATTGTATTTCCAGCTATTTGCGGCTGTATATTATTTCTTGCTTGCTATCTTTAGCAATTGCTTGTACATTGATTAGAGCTAAGTGTTAATGTGTATGGTACACAATACATATGGTATCTATACTTTATCTATGTGATTGAATGCTTTAGCTCTGTTTGTTTACTTACCAGTGTGTTTAGGAGCAACCCCCCTTTACCTTAGTGAGTAGAGACACCACATCGAAGCTGATCAGTTTGTCACTGGCATTTGTCACTGGGCATGGAAAATAACTTACATCTCACACTGAGAGATTTGTTTTGCATCCTAGTGCATGAGAGTTAACCAGATAATGATTTGGAATGAGAAAATGCAGTCCAACCCACTTGCAGTCTTTTCAGGCTCCACTTCCTATGCTCTATTGATCTTTATCTAGAACAGTGATTTTCAACCTTTTTTGAGCCGTGACACATTTTTTACATTTACAAAATCCTGGGGCACACCACCAACCAAAATGACATAAAATGACACAAAATGACACTCTAACACAGTAATACATATAGTTAATATGTTTTAAATGTATTTATACCCTCACTTAGTGTGAAACCTGGGCCTGTTCAAAAACTTCTCCATCACTGTCACTCGCTTGTCTTGCTGTGATCCCAAATTGCCACTGTCACTTGACACGCAGCTGCAGCACTAACTCTAACTTTGTTTACTTAGCCGCATCTGAGCGAATCCAAGATGGCGCAACCATAGCACTCTCGTGTCACTTCTTAGGTGACGCGAGAGTGCTATGGTTCCATTTCTTAAAGGGACAGAGGCACCTTATCATTTATATGTGAATGAAGTTCGAAAATAATTTCCCACGGCACACCTGATGATCTCTCATGGCACACTAGTGTTCCCCACAGCACACTGGTTGAAAATCACTGATCTAAGGCAGTTTCCTGTGCTCTGTCCACCAGCTGTCATAGGTTTTCGCATTTTTCATCTTTCAACACAAAAGGTACATCCAATTTTGGCACCTGATTGTTGCAAAGCTAGCTGACTGTGTCTGGGCTTGACGGTACTCCTTTCTTCCCCTTTATCATCTTGTACGTATTGGCCTTGTGGGATGATGTCTTGCCAATCCCATTGCAAATTTGGTTCTAAATGAGCAATAAGAAAGTCTTGTTTTATTGTTGGAGTTCTTTATTTTGTGCTAAGTATGCAGGTTTGTATATGAAAACGGAGCACAAAAGTAATTCACGGAGATTTAATGATGTGGAATAAAGCCTCCAAAAGATGTAATTGAAAGTGACGGAAACATTAGTTTTGAAACAAGTAACATTTAATCACTCAGATTATACAGATGCATAATTTTTGTATGTTGTTTTCTTTGATGGAATTTACATTTTAATCCGTTGAGACAGCTAATCACTTTTGTCTGTCTTGTGCCAGGAGGCTGTCAGAATATGTAAAAACAGGAGAAATATGAGGACTATTTCAGCAGGATAATTTTGTGGTACATCAAAAGATAGACATCTAGCTTTTATTTGTGCATTCCTGACATTGCATCAAGTGTGTTATATTGCATCGTATTATAATATTTCATCATCACGAGGATGTGTTTATGACCCTCATCACCACCACTCTCTAGATCCTTCTCTTTCTCTCCCCCCAGAAGAAAAATGAATTGTCGTTTTAAAAGCTTCACTACTTCCACATTCTTTAACATTACATAATACCCATATTTCAGAACAAAAAGAGGACTTACAACCACTTCCAGTTTGAGTGGGGTTTTTTGGCGAGTCAAGCAGTCAGGAAGAGTATCAGCATATCAGATCTGGCACAGGGGCCGGCTAACACTGAAGTGTACCTCTGGCAATCCAAATGGCAGCCTACGCTTCAGCACGGCATCCTGTCTGTCCCCTTTGGTGACCAAAAGGATACATTAAAGAAGCTTTGAAACAGAATAAGATGGACATGTTGATTTCTTCCAGCTTTTAAAGATCATCACCACTAATCATCACCTGTGGATTTAGAGGAAAACGATTTCTTGCTCTATTCAGACAGTGAGCAGGCTCAATGTCGAAAAGGTGTCAGTAAAGGAAAACAGGCAGCAAGGCTGGGAAACATGGTGTAACCATTCTGACTCACCTTAGAGGTTTCGGATGTGACCTACCTTAAAGGGCTGGCCAAGCCCATAGCTGGGGGCTTGAGGGGCTTCCCCCTCCCCAAAATTCTCAGTGTGGTCCGCAAGAAGGCCTTACTTGTACATTACTTAAACTGTTATCTTTATTCCATTTTCTTCAGGCTAACTTCCAGCCCAAACGGCTCTGCAGCTGTTGCAAAGCAGGATGTTAGGCGCTGCAGGGCTGCTTCTGTGTGGGCGACAAGGGCAGCATCATTGGCAAAAAGCAGCTCACGGACTAGATAGTTTAGAGTCTTAGTGCGAGACCTCAGACGGCTTAAGTTGAACAAGCTGCCATCAGTACAATAGCGTATATATATGCCGTCTTCTTCTTCGAGGTCTGCCGTAGCCCTTTGGAGCATCATGCTGAAGAAGATTGTAAATAGGGTTGGTGCAAGAACACAACCTTGCTTCACTCCATTAGTTATTAGAAAGGGCTCTGAGAGAGCATCGCCATATCTGACTTGACCGTGCTGGCCCTCATGTAGCAGGATAATCATCTTAAGGAATTTGGGAGGGCATCCTAGTCATTCCAGGATCTGCCACAGACCTTTTCTGCTCACAGTGTCAAAGACACTGACAAATGTTACATAGAGTCCTTTGTTCTGCTCTCTACATTTCTCTTGCAGTTGTCTAAGGGCAAAAACCATATCTGTGGTGCTCCTATTAGCTCTGAAGCCGCATTGGCTTTCAGGGAGAAGTTCTTCTGCAATAGCAGGAACTAATCTGTTCAGGAGTATCCTTGCAAGGATTCTTCCAGCAATGGAGAGCAGTGTTATACCTCGATAGTTTGAGCAATCGGATTTTGTTCCTTTTTTCTTATGCAGGGTGAGGATAACTGCATCTCGGAGATCTGATGGCAGTTCACCCTTTTCCCAGCAACTCACAAGGAGCTCGTGGAATTTAGCATGACCTCCCTGTTTCCAAGCTTCAGGTGGGATTCCATCTACCCCCGCTGCCTTGCCATTTTTCATCTGCTGTACGGCCTCAAGGGTCTCTTCTAGAGTGGGAGCTGTGTCCAGTTCATTTTTCATTGGTTGTTGTATTATGTGTTGGATAGCTGAACCTTGGATTACTTGGTTGGCATTGAAGAGACTCTGAAAATGTTCAGCCCAAGAAAATGGAAGTCCTCTACCAGCCTGCACCACAGGAAGAACACCACCATCTCCATGTCAGCATAGGCAAATTGGTGCTTAAGTTCATCCAGCAGTTCACCTACCTGGGAAGCATCGTCTCTTTGGATGCCAAGATTGATAAAGAGATAGATCACAGATTAGCAAAGGCATATAGTTCATTTGGAAGGGTTCACAAAAGAGGCTGGAGTAACAAACACCGGAGGCAAAGCACCAAAATCAGTGTGTACAGAGCTATCGTACTGTCTCTTCTCCTCTATGGGTCTGAAACATGGGCCACCTATCACCAATACCTACGACTCCTCGAACGCTTTCATCAGCGCTGTCTTCGCACAATCCTAAATATACACTGGACCGACTATGTGACTAATGTTGCTGTCCTTGAGCAAGCAGGGATCACCAGCATTGAGGCCATGCTATTGAGAACACAGCTGTACTGGGCAGGGCACGTCTCTAGGATGGAGGACCACCGCCTCCCAAAGATACTACTCTACGGTGAACCCGCCAGGCACCCCAAAGAAGAGATACAAGGACTCCCTGAAACAACATCTCAGGCTTGGCCAGAGTGATCACCAAACATGGTCCACCCTGGCCTCACATCAGGAGGCATGGAGATGCACTATCCACAATGTTGCGGCCTCTTCGAGAAGACACACCGAACGGGTCTCGAAGAGAAATGACAATGCAGAAAGAACCACAACTTGGAAACAACATCACCCGAGCAGACTTTCTGCTGTGCTTTCTGCAACCGAACTTGCCTCTCTCGGATTGGCCTTTTTAGTCATCAATGTGCTTGTAAAAAGCGTGGGATGAGTCCTTCCTAAGAATCTTTGTTCACGAAGTAATGCCGAGAGAGATTCCCCAGAGTAACCTATGGATGCGAGAGCTGGACCATAAGGCTGAGCAAAGAAAGATAGACACTTATGAACTGCAGAGTTGGAGGAAAATTCTGAGGATTCTTTGGACCACAAGAAGATCAAACCAGTCCATACTCCAGGAAATAAAGTCCGACTGCTCACTGGAACGATATTAGAGGCAAAGATGAAGTACTTTAGCCACACAATGAGAAGACAGGAAAGCTTGGAGAAGATAATGATGCTGGGGAAAATGGAAGGAAAAAGGAGGAGAGGTCGACCAAGGGCAAGATGGGTGGATGGCACCCTTGAAGTGACTGGCTTGACCTTGAGGGAGCTGGGGTGGTGATGGCCAAAAGGGAGCTCTGGCGTGGGCTAGTAGTCCATGAGATCACGAAGAGTCGGAAGCAACTGAACGAATAAACAACAACAAAAGAAAAAAGCTGAATATGGCAGCGGACTTGGGGGTATTCAAACATTCCATTGTGGTGCATGAAAATTAATTAAAAAACAATATTTCCAGAAAGGCTGTATTATGGTTAGTTGATTATAAAAATTTAAAAGCATTCCCCAAAAACCACAAGACAATGTAACTGCAGTGCCAAAAAGGTTTGTGGCGAGTACTACTGCAATTTATTACAGGGCATGAAAAAAAAGCTGGGCTCAGTATAATTGCAGTTAACAATTCAACAGCTTGCACATAATAACAATTGCGCTTGCATTAGGGCTTATGTTTTGTAGATATGTATACCTCAGCTTATCTTTATTGATTTTTTTTGGTTGACTGAAGACTGAAGGTGTTCTTCAAAATAGTCTGCATCAATCAAGCTGAAAAAGAAAGGATCTACAGGTCAGTACCTCCACATTCTCTGAGGCTACAATCCTTGTCATTGAGCACAAAAAGCAACACAACATAGACTTATACATTTAATCTTTCCATTTTGATCCATATTGCCCTATATAACCTGCTGGGTAGGGAAAAGACCAGGCATAAGGCTTAAAGGCAACCTCATTGTTTATCTCCCATCATTATCTATTTAAAATCATCCATAAACATCACTTTTGTTCAGATGCAAGAAGAGGTAGAGAACATTATGGGTCTTGTAAAAGGCTGTGGCTTGATCCTCTGAGCTGCTGAGCATACAGAGCTGTTTTCCAGTTCTAGAGTCAATATACCAATGTCAGATAAGCAAACCAGATGTTCTCATTCAAAGACATGCCCATGTTGGTCTGGAATATTAGTATGAAAGGGGATCTTGTACTTCATTATAAGACTCGGGGCCCATCCAGACGGGGCACAAAATGTGTGCGCTCCTGGATGTTCGTGAGGGGCATCCAAATGAAGTGAAGGTACCATCACCAGGGGCTTTGAGGGAAGGGGTAGTATTTTTTTCCCCTTGCTGCCTTTGACTCAGCTCCTGTGGACTCACTCCTGGCAGGACTGAGGCCCTGACTCAGCAACACCTGCTTGCCTCAGAGGCTGGGCCATAAAAAGAACCATGCCTGCAGAGCCTCAGGCCTAAGCAAGAAGTGAAGGTACCATCACCAGGGGCTTTGAGGGAAAGGGCAGTGTTTGTTTCCCTTGCTGCTAGGGGCTCACTTAGCTTCTGGGGACCGCTTGGTGCTGCCGGACTCTATCTTGACTGGCGTCCATTTCAGCATCCTTGGGTCAGTGCAGAGATACCAACATTTGTTTCTTCCAGCCATGGCCCTTGATTCACCTGGGCCCTCTCTTGAGTGAACACTGCCACCCCGGTTTGGCATCTCATTCTTCCCCTGATGGAACGTCTGTTCTGTTAAAACTATATTTTAATATGTTTTATTGCATTTATATGTTTTAATTGTTTTATAATTTGATATGTTATATTTATTATTTCCTCTCCATGGCGCCCCCTTGCAGTGGGGGAGGCTTGCGTACCCTAGTGAAGTTGTGAGCTATGCTGGCGGTGGCATAATAGCGGCGGTAGGGCCTCCCATACCAGACAGGTCACAACCGAAGGGTCTGACAAAGAGTGTCAATGGGCAGGATGGGCTCTCTAGCCTTTTGGCAACCATCCTAAGAGAAGGAAAACTCTGATTTCAAACCCGGGCAGATGGTGCTCGTCTAACCCTGTAAGGTCAACCATCTAAGAGAAGGAAACTCGAACCAAACCTACGACCTGAGGACCTCGCTGCCACCGTCCAAGCTTGCTAGGCCCTGGCAGATGAACCTTTGGTTTAAAGGGTGAGGCCAGTTCTGTGCACGCTGCGCTCCACCAGAAAAAATCCATTGCACAGGCTCGAAGGACACATCCAACTTCCGAAAAAGCCCTGTAGCGATAGGCGAGGGACGAAACGGTAGGTGTAAAGATGCACTGGAAGCCGCAGACCCAACCCTGCATGCAGGCGGTTCAGGACTTTGGTCGCTCGAGACTGACCCGGGAGATGACAGTCTTGTTCGGCAGCATCCTGAACGACCAAGCAGCCTTTTTAAGGAGAGCACTGCTTGCTCCGTATGGAGAGGGGCCTAGAAAAGGTGGCCTAACGACGCTCATCCCCTGTCTACCTGGTTGGCTAGTCGCGCCAACGGGCATCTTCCGATGCGGTCGAACAAAGACAAAGAAACAAAGGCCAACACCTGCCTGCAAAGGTGCAAATAGACTGACACTTGCATGCTGGAACATCAGAACCATGCAAGATTCTGCAGATAGTGGACATCCTGAGCGTCGTTCTGCTCTAATAGCCCATGAACTATCACGGCTTAACATTGACATCGCTGCTCTTAGTGAAGTTCGTCTCCATGAGGAAGGCAGCCTTAAAGAACACGGTGCCGGCTACACACTCTACTGGTCTGGCAAACCCAAAACTGAGAAACATCTTTCAGGAGTAGGCTTTATGATTAAAAACTCAATCGCCTCTAAACTCGAGACGTTG